>CP106726.1:20199248-20799248 GCA_025506655.1 Gossypium rotundifolium
AGAACGAGAAATAGGCTTAAACGGGCCAATTTGGGCCAAAGAGGAAATCGACACGGCCTAGACTTCAAGCCACACGGCCGTGCCTCATCAAATTACTTCACACGGCCATGCCACGATTTACACGGCCGTGCCCCAATCGACAGAATCAGGACACAACCTGAAGACGATTTATACGGGCGTGTACCTTGGCCGTGCCCCTGCCACGGGAAACAGTAATTTCACTCGGATTTGGATGCTTGGAGGCAAAGAAACACATTCCTATGTCTACTTAAACATATTAGGAGGAATTCTACTTGAATTAGGATACTTAGGAGCCAAGTAAAGCATCTCAAAGCCCATAAAAACACCCAAGATAGCAACTGAAAAAGGGAGTTCGGCAGAAGCCGAAACAGGACAGGGTTTTTTGGCAGAGGCTTTTGCCAAAGCTTTCATCTTTTAGGAATCACTTGAAGATAGCCAGTTGATCCATCTCAAAAAGTCGAAACTCTATTCAAGTCGGAGGATCTCTCTTTCAATTCCTTTAGGCAGTTTTAGGGATTTCTTATGTTTTGTTTTATCTTTTCTCTTGAGATATTTTCTTATTTAGTTATGAACTAAACCCTTCAGATACCTGAAGGGGATGAAACCTATTATGGATTTTGTTATTTGATTTCTAAATTATATGATAAGTACTTAGTTTGTTCTTAATTATGTTGCTTAATTTTATCTGATGTGCTTAGGTGGAGGATGAATAGCCCTACCTAAGAGTAGATCTAGCATAATTGAGCGGAGTTGATCGGACGACTAGAGATAGGGTTATGAGATTTTGCTGGATTAGGGTGAAACCTAATATGGGAACCCATTTATCGATTTACTGCTTCCTTAGGGGGTTATTATAAGAGAACGAGAGTTCCACTAATTAACCTAAGGTTAGACGTTATTCGCCTCGAAAGAAGGTTTAATATAGGTTAGAGAGTCTCACGGATCAAGCTAAGTAAAGAAATCATATGGTTTAGGGTTAAATAATAAGTGAAGTCATAGATGAATTCTTCCTGAGGGTATCGTCTTCATCAACTGATTTTTTCTAAAGTCTTTCTCCCATTCATTCTTTTGTCTTTGCATTTAGTTTTAGTTTTTCATTAGTTTAATAAACCAATCACTCCTATTTTAGGCTAAATAATAGAAATAAAGTGAGTAGTAGTACTTTTAAGTTCCCTTAGGTTCGATAAGATATTCTTGCCTAAACTATACTACTGTTCGATAAGTGCACTTGCCTCTATTGTTGTCATAGTTAGTCTACAGGTTCGATCATTCTTTTTATAAATATTAAAATGTGACTGTTTGACATGATCAAGTTTTTGGCGCCGTTGCCGAGGAGCACTAAAATATTATGAAAGCTCTATTTTTATTACTTTAGCCAATTTTTTATTACAATTTTTTATTATTTTTATTTTTATTTTTATTTTTTACTTTGCTAATTTTTTCCTCTATTTTGCTTTTAGAAAAAATTTTAGTCTCTTTAAAAAGATGACCTTGAATAATTATCGGTGGCAAGTCATGAGGATAATTCCTACTAAAATGACCAATGTCTTCAACCTCGACATGGTCACCAGGTTATCTAATCAGTTAGAGATGATGAATAAAAAAATTATTGATTGGTATAGTCCCTCGTAGGTACATCCAGAAATATAATATGATTTGAATCTAGGAGGCGTGGCGAATCCTGAGTACCCACACTACGGATATGGCATGGAAAACGAGCAAGCTCACTATACAGGTAACTATTCTAGATATCAAAATAATTTTTATAGTGACACTTATAATACAGGTTGGAAGTACCATCCCAATTTCTCGTGGGATGATCAAAATAGCCAAAAATCGGAACTTTCTCTAGATTTTCAAAATCCACCTCACCAACAAGAAGAGGAGCCGAATCTTGAAGAGATCTTGTGAAATTCATGGCGACCATGATTCTCATTTCCAAAAGATCAAGCAAAGACTTGATGAACAACAAAAATAGATCAAAGGGATCAAGCATCAAGTTGGAGAACTTACTAGATCTGTGGGAGATCTCGCAAAGCTAATGTCAGAACGACCGCTAGGACGTCTACCAAGTAACACCGAGGTTAACCCAAAGGAGCAAATTCAAGCCATCTCAGCTCAAGACAGTAAGGGGATAGATGAACAAAACTCAATACAAGAAAACAAGGGAGACGAAGGTAAGGTAGAGGTAACACAAGAAAAGCCGAAACCGGTAATCAAGGAGTACCAACCTCGCATACCTTATCCCGAAGTAATGAAAAGAGACGAGTCAGAGGAACAGTTCGGTAAGTTTTTTAAACTCTTAAAGAAATTACATATTAACTTTCCTCTCCTTGAAGCTCTTTTTCAGATACCAGACTCGAGGAAATTTTTAAGACAGCTTTTGACCAACAAACGCAAATTAGATGAAGAGCGCCACGTGGAGCTAAACGCAATGTGCTCAGCAATTCTACAAAATAGACTACCACGAAAGCTAAAAGATCCAGGGAGTTTTACAATTCCATGTTTAATTGGTAGTTTATCTATTGATAATGCATTAGCGAATTTAGGGGCAAGCATCAATGTTATGCCTTACAAAATGTTTAAACAATTAGGTCTAGGGAAACCCAGACAAACTAGGATGAGCATTCAATTAACTAATAAAACTATAAGAATTCCTAGGGGTATAATAGAAAATGTTCTAATCAAAATTGATAAATTGTCTTCCCAAGAGACTTTGTTGTTTTAGACATGGAAAAGGAAAACATGATTCCTTTAATTTTAGGAAAACCCTTTCTAGCAACTGCCGGGACTAAAATTGATGTTGGTGCAGAGAACTCATTCTTCGTGCGGTGACGAATCAATCGATCTACAAGCTTTTGACTCGGCCAGACATCAAGTGATGAAGGTGAGAAAGTAAATTCAGTTGATAATCAAATTGTTCAACTTTCACCACAGGAAACACCACAAGGCTACAAACTTGAGTGAATCATGGGCCCCAAGCCGTACAAGCTCATAACGTTGAATTGTTAGTGGATCCAAACCCAAGGAAGAACTGTGGTAAGAAAAGGTAAGGTTGAGGTGTACCATGATTTACCAAAATCGGCAATTACAGAGTACCAACCTCGTGTGCCATATCCCGATGCAATAAAGAAAGACCACAGAGGAAGAATTTGGTGAACTCACACTTCGTGTAGACGATTTAAACAATCACTCTTCAAGCTCTTAACTCACTAGGACATCGAGTAATAAAGGTACAAACATTAATTCTATTGATAATCATTTGGTTGAACCTTCTTTACAGGAAGCATCACGAAATCACTTAGATGAGCTAGATCCTAGACCTCGTGCCAACAAAGAAGAATTACATAAGGAACAAAGCCTTAGGGTTGACAAACTAAAAAAGCAGGAAACACAAATCAAAGAGGAACAGGAACCGCACAAAGTGAAACCGAAGGAGCCCCGGACAAGCCGATAGGAACAACGAATCACTTCAAATTAGGAGATCGGTATTGTTGAATAAGGAAGACCTCGAATCACCAATTTAGACCTCAAGACAAATGAAGAAATCACTTTTGAGGTACTAAATGTCTTCCTATACGGCACAGTCGAGGTCAGCAATCCTAAATTCGACACTTTTGAGGTAAATATTACTCGACTTAAACTATATATCCATAACCAAAGTGATCGCATGAGAAAGAATTTTCACCTCCTCAAGCCACCATGACCATACGAATTAGAGGTAAAGCCTAGCTAAGACTATAAGCGAGCGCTTCTCGGGAGGCAACCCGAGCACTAACCCCATTTTTATATTTTTTTCATTTTTTTATTTTTTCTTTTCTTTTTCTTTTTAGCACCTAACTATAAACTAACCAAAGAGCAGATTTCTAGGCCGCACGGCCCTACACACGGAGGTGCCCGTGGCCGTGTGGAAGCCAGGAGATGAACCATAGTCGTGCACGACATAGAAAAATTTCTATTCCCAACACGGGTGGCGATAATAGTCCACGCCCGTGCCGACGCCCCATGCGAGGTTACTGACTTGTCAAGCACGGGCTAAACACGGTCGTGCCTTTCAACCGTGCCAACATTCTGACTTATCAAACACAGGAGGAGCATGCCCGTATTAAAAGCCGGTGTTTTGTGAAGAAAGACACGGACGTGCCATGACACCCACGGCCATGCCCGAACACCCTGAATGCGTTCAAAATTCAAAATCACAAAACACAGGCTACATCTCTATTTAAACCTCATTCCCCATTTTTCTAGTTGTCTTTCATATTTTCCATTATTTATTTTTGTTTTTATTTTATTTCATCATTTTTTTACTTTATTTTATTTTATTTTCTTCTTCTTATTCTTTATGGCATTTAGACTTAGCTTAGGATACAATAAAACCAAGTCGACTACTTCGAGGATTTAATTTCAAACGGTTCGAGACGCTCCCCACGTTCACCTCCAATCTTATCCGATTTCTTTTCATAGACTTCATCCAAAAATTCAGGAAGTGTTACTTCTCCCCTTCTCTTTTGATTATTACATAATTGTTTATCTATCTTTGTACATTGAGGGCAATGTACATCTTAATTATAGGGGTAAAAGTACGACTTTTTGCATTATTCTCAAATCTGAATTTAGTCTTGTTTTCAAGTATTTTCTCATATTACTAATTAGTATGAAATTTCATTGATTTATGATTTGTATTGATATGTTTTAGAGTAAGTCATAGTTAATTGTGCATTGATGATTAAATTTGAAGGATACTAGAGAATCGAGCATGATAAGTCTACTTTCTAAAAATTAAAAATTAATAGGTCGTTGAACTAAATTTGAGTATTACTTTGAAGTTTGAAATTTACAGGGATTGATGTCAAAAACACCCATAATTTTTGTGAGATTTTGAGCCTTATAGAGCATATATTCTTTTTCATGCTCACTTTATTGATTATGAGTGTGTCAACTTTGAACTGCTATTCTAGAACTTGCCTCGTTTACACATGTCGAGACCACACTTTTGATTTGATATACAGAGATGATAAAGGCACCTAGGATTTAACCCACTTACTCCATAAAAAGCCTACCTTCACAAATTAACCCCCCGTTGAATCCTAACAACCTTTTTATTGACTCACCCACTAATATTAACCCAAAATCCATTTGTATTTGTTATCACCATTCTTTTGACTACCCCTTAATTGAGGTTTGATTTGATTAAGTTACCGAATTATATAAGTTCAGTAGTTACATTTATCATTTATGATGTAATATTTTAGTTTGTTCTTAAAAAAAACCCAAGTATATATTAAAGTATTATCAAATTTTAAGTGATGAAAATATTCTTTATTATAGAGTAATTATCAATAGTGGTCTTATTAGTTTTCATTCGATGTAAATATTCATATTTAGTTCATTGTTTCTAGTTAGGTAATTTGTCAAGTCGGTCTCGATTCTAACCTCTAATTCGGCTGTATCCACACCCTTAACCTTAGCCCGTTACAACCTCGATAAATACCTTTTGATCTATGTATCATCTCATATCTGATGGTGGAGATTTGATTTTCGAGCAAGCCTATGGGATTAACTTTTCGAGTTCGACTTATGAGTGCTTATTCTTGAACCATAAACACTTTGAGTGATTTGAGTGAACCTTTAGTGAGGATGTCAATCCTTGTCGGTTTTGAATTAAAGGTAATTATTCAGATAAGGGGAGACACCTATGTTTTCGTACTACAAAGGTATGACTTATCGTGATTGAATCTTTAGGGTTCTTTGAGTTAAATTACCCATGTATAAATTATCTATGAATTATGATGAGACATTGTCGATAGGAATTTTGAATTATGGAAAGTTCGTTTTAATTGTAAGTTGAGAATTTTGCTTGAGGACAAGCAAAAGCTTAAGTGTGGGGGTATTTAATAAACCGTAAAAGTAACATATTTTAACCCCATATTTAGTATGCTTTTGGATGATTTAGCCCTTGATTTATGTAAAAAGGCGCTTTTAATCCTTTCTTTTCATGTTTATACTCAGGAAAGCACCCGATGACGAAAAGAACGAGAAATGGGCTTAAAAAGGCCAATTTGGGCCAAAGAAGAAATCGACAAGGCCTGGACTTCAAGCCACACGGCCGTGCCTCGTCAAATTACTTCACACGGCCATGCCACGATTTACACGGTCGTACCCCAATCGACAAAATCGAGACACGGCCTGAAGACGATTTACATGGGCATGTACCTTGGCCGTGCCCCTACCGTGGGAAAGAGCAATTTCACTCGGATTTGGATGTTTAGAGGCAAAGAAACACATTCCTAAGTCTACTTAAACATCCTAGGAGGAATTCTACTTGAATTAGGATACCTAGGAGCCAAGTAAAGCATCTCAAAGCCTATATAAACACCCAAGGTAGCAACTAAAAAGGGAGTTCGGTAGAAGCAAAAGCAGACGGGGTTTTTGGCCAGAGGCTTTTGCCGAAGCTTTCATCTTTTAGGGAATCACTTGAAGATAGCCAATTGATCCATCTCAAGAAGCCGAAACTCTATTCAAGACGGAGGATCTCTCCTTCAATTCCTTTAGGGGTTTTAGGGATTTCTTATGTTTTGTTTTATCTTTTCTCTTGAGATGTTTTCTTATTTAGTTATGAACTAAACCCTTCAGATACTTGAAGGGGATGAAACCTATGATGGATTTTGTTATTTGATTTCTAAATTATATGATAAGTACTTAGTTTGTTCTTAATTATGTTGCTTAATTTTATCTGATGTGCTTAGGTGGAGGAGGAATAGGCCCTACCTAAGAGTAGATCTAGCATAATTGAGCGGAGTTGATCGAACGCCTAGAGATAGGGTTACGAGATTATGATGGATTAGGGTGAAACCTAATATGGGAATCCATTGATCGATTTACTGCTTTCTTAAGGGGTTATTATAAGAGAACGAGAGTTCCACTAATTAACCTAAGGTTAGACGTTATTCACCTCGAGAGAGGGTTTAATATAGGTTAGGGAGTCTCACGGATCAAGCTAAGTAAATAAATCATATGGTTTAGGGTTAAATAATAAGTGAAGTCATAGGTGGATTCTTCCTGAGGGTATTGTCTTCATCAACTGAGTTTTCCTAAAGTCTTTCTCCCATTCATTCTTTTGTCTTTGCATTTAGTTTTAGTTTTTCATTAGTTTAATAAACCAATCACTCCATATTTTAGGCTAAATAATAGAAAGAAAGTGAGTAGTAGTACTTTTAGGTTCCCTTGGGTTCGATAAGATATTCTTGCCTAAACTATACTACTGTTCGATAGGTGCACTTGCTTCTATTGTTGTCATAGTTAGTCTACAGGTTCGATCATTCTTTTTATAAATATTAAAATGTGACTGTTTGACACGATCAAAAATCGTTAAAACAAATAAAACCAAAAAATAAAAACCCAAATTTAAAAATAGTCCCAAAAGTTCGAAAATAGTCCAAAACAAATTAGACCAAAACAAAATAGCATAATTAACAAAAAGTTGATAATTGAGCTCCCGTCACCGACCCATCCTAAGTCTGGGGTTACCTAAAAGTAACATACAAGTAAAGAATGAGCTTCGAAGCTCAGTGTGTAACATTTTATATAATCAATAGAATTCTTTTTCAGACATATCTCAAAAGCAAAAACAGTGCCAAAACATAATAGATGCAGATTTACAATTCTACCCCCATCCGCTACACACCATCTCTGATCATCCCAATACACCAAGTAAGGTATTAAATACATTCAGCTCTACACACCGCTTAGTGTCGGTATGACACTTTTCAGAATCTTTGCAACTTAGCTGTCAGATCATTAGGCAACTCATCACCCAACACAAAAATATATGTGGTTGAGCCACTAGATACGACAAATATATAACTGCCCACATTTCCTCTGTATACACAAATAACATCCCAAATGCACATACAAAATTAACAAATAACAGAATATACATGTCATACATGCTCTCAAAACAGATACAGTTCATGCTAGAAGACAAACAGATCAAACTTACCATTTTACAGATCATATTGAGTTAACAACATACTAAACATGCATATACATATCGAATTTTATGCTAACAGAATATCAAAAACCATGTTTTATAGCTTAATTTATATCATATGGACCCCACAAAAGGCTTACATTCAACCCAAGCAATGCTTCCGACCTTAGGTAAAATTTCAATTTTTGGGCCCACATACCTGTGTGGCCCATACATTCCAACACATGGCCTAGCACATGGTCGTGTGGCATCGACAACCCCAATTTTTGGCTTTCTCCATTTTCCATTTTCTCGGGTTTTCATTACACACCTTGATTGATTTTGATGCAGAAACACCCACAAAACTCTAAAAACCTAAATTTAGTAATCACACGACTAAATTTAGCACATCTAATAGAAACCACATTGAAAGATCCAAACATATATGCCAACCTCAGATTCCAAAAAAAAAAATGTTAAATCACTTACGCAACTAAGAAAGATGACAACTTGGCATCTATGTAGCTGGAGGAGTACCAATTGCCTCTTGATAGTCCCCTAATCAAACATTCCAACATAAAACCATCATCAACCATTACCTCTATTAAAAAGAACGAAAAAAAACCAAAACTTACACATCAACTAATAGAAAACAAATAAACAATAGCAACATATGCCCCGAATATGTACCGAATCGAAATAGCAATAATGGATTTGAAAGACAACAGAGTTACGAGTAGAATACAATTGGTAAATAGAGAGAAAGGAAGAAAACCATGAATGAATTTGAGTTTTTTGGGGGGAAATTTAGCAGAAAGTAACCATAGAAAAACAAAACAATAAGAAATAAGGAAAGTGAAAAAAAAAAAACAAAAAACATGAAAGAATGGGAACAAAATAAAATAAAAATCTTTTAATAATATCATACTATTTTATTTTAAAACAAAAATAAAATCCTAACCAACCTCCCACCTGGTAACTTATCATCTTTTCAAGAGTTTTAATTCAAATCAAACACCACTAATTAGGTGGCACACAAAGATTTAACAAAAAAAAAAAAATTTTCAATTTTGCTCACGTAGGGACTCGAACACAAAATCAATAAGTAAACTAATACCTTACCATTGAACTAGCAAGCTCATTCTAACATGAGTCTATCGAAATCAATATTTAAGCCCAACGAATAGAGATAGGTCTAGTAACAAAAATAACTGAATTTTCACAAAAAGTGTGACTTGAACCCAAAACTTCAAACATACAATCAAGGCCTTTAACCACTAAAGTAGATACTTATTAATGACATAATTTAACAAATCAAAATTAGATTTTTAGGGCATTACAGGAAAGGTTTTAAATTGTACTGAATGATTGATATGTTTAAGTTATCAAATTTTTATCTCAAATTATTCATTAAATGTGTGTAATTGTTCCGTTTGTACCGTAGAACTCCGTAACTCAGTTCTGGCTATTGGGACGAGCGAGGGGTGTTATACTTTTATTCTCTAAAGAATTAAATATATTTTTCAAAATAACAATTTTGTCTATTTCTATTTGAGAAGAGATTTTCATTTCCTCACCTTAAAAAAAAAAAGAAAACTATTTCTGGTTGTGTGTTTGATTCAATTTGTTCGAGTCCATGCTCAAAGTAGTTCGTGGTATGAGAATAACATAGAAGACCATTTGGTTGAAAGTCGAGAATGACAAGGATTTTTCTATTCAAAAACACAGGTGCGAATTCGGTCTAAGGTTTAGTGCTATAAATATCACAAATCAGTCGGTTTTCAAAATTTTTATTTTCTGCTATGTAAAAAAATCATTTTCAAACCAGATTTTTTCCAACACATTCTACCACCCTAGGCTGCCTAGAAACGATGGTTTCTAATCAATATTTTGACCCTATGACATGCCAACTATATCCGACCCTATCCGAACAACTAATAAGGTAACCAATTTTTCTAATTTCATTATATAATTCAAAGCATATTCCATCATTCTCAACTCATTGTCATTTCACGATTTCATCACATCATATGTAACACCCTTAACCTATCTCAATCGTCAAATTAGGGTTATAGAGTATTATCACGCATATCATAACAAATATTAACAATTAACCATTCAAAGATCAAATTAAATAATGTATTATCAATTTCAAATGTCATTCATAGCATAAATATAATTATTGACCTTAAGTCGGGTTTATAGGGCCTTAAAGATAATTCAGGAACAATCAAGGACTAGTTTCAAACAAAAAAAGAAAGTTTTAGAAAAATCTAAAAATTTTGAAAATAAGGGTCACGTGGCCATATGACAAAGCCCAGGTCGTCGTGGCTCAAGGATAAGGTTGTGTGGTCCTCAGGTCGTGTGGCTCAAGGATATGGTCGTGTGGTCAAACCATGTAACTCACGGTGCCCATGTAATTAGGGTCACACGGCCATGTCGCCAAGACGTGTAATGCATTGATGCCGTGTGAAAAATCTTGCATACAAAATCAAGGTGACACACGACCATGTGAGGTGCCCGTGTGTGACACACGACGTGTGGTAGTCCGTGTACCAGATCGTGTGGACCTGAAAAACCTTTAAAATCAAGTTATTTCAAACCCTATTCTTGCACACCAAAACACACCATTTCAACCTATTTCCACATGCATATAAACAATTGTAAAGACACCTAAAACATGCTAAATTCAATCATCCTAAGCCTAACCAATATGCCTTCATTTGGCAGCACAATTCATATGCCAAAAATATCAAAACCAATTCTATACTTTCATGTCACAAGTCTATACCAAATGGTTTGCACTTAAGCTCAAAAACCATACATTAACTCATGTTGAAACTTACCATTTTTCTTCCCATTCAACCACTTTCATTTGTGCCATAATTCAAACACTTTTGTAAAGTTTATACCAAGTGATCAATTAACACAAAAAAACCATAAACACACCAAGGTCTAAAACATAATTAAGTAAAAGCTATTGCAAAATATAAACATCATTTCATTAACTTAACCTATACCACTTTTAATACACAATCAAACATAATCGAATTTCATCTATTACCTAACAAGTTCCAGACCATATTTGGATTCTCATACTAGACAATGAACAAGCACATTATTAACTAAAAACATACATTCATTGCACGAGTATAAAACACACCACTTGTAGTGAGTACTTAAAACATATACGAGATACTCTTATTACATGCCACATATCTCAAAATTAAACATTTCCAAAATCTACCAAAAAGAATTTGGATAGTGTGATATTCGTGTTGATTCAATTGCCCGATTCCGCAAAATGTTATCTACAAGGAAACATGAAATGACACGAGTAAGATTTAATAAGCTTAGTAAGTTCACAGGTTAAAACAATAAAACTTATTGAATAAACATAATAAATCATTTAATAACAATGCTAATAGACATTAGTCTTGCCAGCCACAATCAATCAATGGTGAGTTATACAAATATACAAGTTGCATAATCCTTTCAATCATACAAATTCAATCAATATCAAGTCATGATATACTATCAGAATTTACATTCAATATGCAAGTCATTTAACCATTTTAAATCTATCCGATGAACGATATAATAGATATGGATACGCGATTATCCACCGAAACACACCAAAACGCTCCAACGAGCCAAACCAACCGAGAACATGCTTTGACACAAAGTGCCTAGCCCATAGGCTAACATCCCTCCAGAACACACCTCAGCACCAAGTGCTAAGCTCGAAGGCTTTACATCTGCCCCCGATAACACGCTAGAAACATTGTAAATATAACACGATAGTCGCAACAAATGCTGGACTCCGATATATTCAGTGGACAGGAATAAATCAGGAATCATCATATCATCTCAAGTCAAGCTCGTACAGTGAGCGATATAACATATTGGCATGCCAATTATATCCTATCCTATGTTCATCCGGGCTCCATACAGGTAATCGTATAACATTTTACAATTCAATTCATTTTCTCACCTCAGACCAATTTATTTTAATTCAATTACATGTATATATGTCTTAACATACCACAACTCAGAAATCAATATAATAATATAAATCATATTTAATTAAACCGTATAAACTTACAAAGGCTAAACTGCAGGATAGAAAAAATCAGGAACTAATCAACAATTTTCTCTTTTCCATGATTTTCTACCGGTTCTTGATCTATACGATATTTTATTTCATTTATCAGCCCCAAATATTTTAAAATAAGTTAATTTAAAACATATAACTTCTTAATTGATATTTTACACAATTTCCCTATACTTTTATACTTTATTCAATTTGATCCCTAAGACCAAAACATAATTATTTTCACAATAACCCTATACCCATTGAACCTACTTCATAATCATCCCAAATAAGTCTTCACATGCTGAAATTTCACAAGAAAAATATGTCAAATTTAAATTATTTTCAATTTAATCCTTATATTTAAAAACTAACAAAAAGGACACATTACAAACTAGTCCAAACTCATTATCAAGCTTCCAACTAAACCATTTTCTATCAAGAACATCTAAGATTCATTAATGACAAGTTTTAAAATCTTTAACAATTTTGAAATCAGAGATATGAGTTAGCTGGATCTAATTGCAACGATCTTAAAAATATAAAAATTATTAAAAACGGGTTTGAATTTCACTTACATGCAATAATTTAGTGTTGGCCGAACCTTAGGAGCTTTTAACCATGGCTTCTCATGCTATGGTTTTTTACATTCGGTGGTGGAAAGCTTAATGGAGGATGATGACCACTTTTTTTTTTTATTTTAATTACTTTATTTTATTATTTTAATATTTTAACTAATAAAATTCTAAATTAAACCTCCTAACAACCGTCCATAATGTTACGTTATGGTTTAATTACAACATAAAGTCTTGCATGATTGATAATTAAGCCATTTAGTTAATAATTTCAATAATGATTAACTTTTAAATATTTTACGACTTAGTCCTTTTCTTTAATTAACTAGTGAACAATAAAATTTCTAAACCAAACTTTCACATACTAAAATAATAACTCCATAAATATTTAGTAAAAATATATATGATTTCAGTTTATAGAAACGAGGTTTCTATACTTCATTTTTCAAAACCACTTGACTTTCAGAACAACCACTTAACTTTAACTAATGATTCTAGGGGTGAGCAAAACTCGATTCTACTCGAAAAAATTGAAAAAATTTCGAATTTCAAGTTAAACAAATCAAGTTATTATTAATTGAATTATTTGAGTAAACTCAAATTTTTTTTTGAATTTTGAGTTCGAATCGAGTTTGGTTTCCGAATTCGAATAACTCGAATAATTCAAATAAGTCGAATAACAAACTATAATATTTTACATTTTTACCCTAAACTCCTAGACCTCTTTACTTTCCCCCAAAACTTTTACTCCTCCTACTCCCCCAAAAAATTTTTATTCCTCCTTCCCATCCCACCACCCTTCTACCCCAAACCCATCCCCCTCCCCATTTTTTTTTTGAAAATTTTACTCCTCGTTTATTCCTCTCCCCCAAATTTTACTCCCTCAACCCTTAAAACTTTTTATTTTCCCCAAAACTTTTACTCCCTCTCATCTCACTCCTTCTACCCCAAACTCATCCCCCAATTTTTTTAATATTCCCCAAATTTTACTCCTCAACCCCCAAAACTTTTTATTTCCCCTATTCTTTTACTTTTCACCTTTTACTCCCAAATCAAAAACTAAAATCATCCAAAAATTTCCTCAACCTAAATAGTAATAATTTTATTTATATCTACTATTTATGTTATTAAACTAAATTTCACATTTTGTACTATTTATATTATTGAATTGTTTAATCATATTGAATCTTTATAATTTTTTTAAAATTGTATTATTGATGATGCTATAAAGTATTCGTGTTAAAATTTTATGTTGGTATCAATTTCACATTTTATCTTTAAGATAAATTTTATTAAAAAATCACATTTTTATATTTAATATATTTCTTAATTTCAAAATACATAGTGCCAAGAATCGAAGATAATTGAAGCAACTAAGCAAGTAAAGAAGCTAACCCGTATATAAAAGATTAATAAATAGATTGAGGGGATGAAAGTTAGTAACAAATTTGATTAGTTAGTAACAAATTTGATTATGGTGGGCAAGTTTGATTACGTTAGGGACAAAGACTCAAAATCATTTTTTTTTTCAATTTAACTCGAACAAATATATTTGATTCGGTTCGATTTGATTCGAATTTCATTTCACTCGACTCGATTCTAAAAAATTTCAAATTGAGTTAGGAAATATGATTCATCAACTCGATTAACTCAAAAATTTTTCATTCGATTCGATTCGATTGAACGTTCACCCTAAATGATTCAAACCAAAAAATTATTAGGTCAAAATTTTATATAATATAATATTTACTCATAAATTATTTACGAACTCAGTAATCGAATTTGTGGTCCCGAAACCATAGTTTCTGACACAATTGGAAAATGGGTTATTACATCATATAAGATGTTTCAATTTATTTTCATACCAGATATCACATATCAATTAAATCATGCTATTTTCTATTTTTTTCAATTCAATCCACTATCTTGATATTCAATCTCAAACATACCAGATTAATTCAAACGACTATTTTCAATTCAACTCGATACTACATTATGGAAAATATCATGAATTTGTAATAATTATATTGATTTCAAATCGTAGAAATACAAACCATGATCGTGCGTCACTCGAGGACAACTCTCATTTTTCTTTCTCTCTTGACGATTGGATGTGGTCTTTCGTTGAATCAATTCTGAAAGTCTAAAGAATTTCTTACTTTTCTTTCTTTTTCACCTTCAATGGAAGGTGAGCTTTTAGGAAAGAAGATAATCTTTTGTCATCTTCCACTAACATTTCTCTTTATAGGTAGATGTAGTGGAACGGACCTAAAATTAAGAAAATCAATAGAGAAAAGAGAGAAAAACTCGAGAGAGAAGAGAAAAGAAAAGAATAGAACTCTGATTCAAAAGTTTTCATAACCGTTTTTCCACTGTTCAGTACAATATATATGCTCATACTACTAACAGATAACAAAACATCAAAACGCATCGTTTAACTACAAAAATACCAAAACGTAACGTATCATTAAGTAAAAATTAAACGCATTGGAAGCCCATTGTTTTACTTGTGCAAGAACCTCTACGTGCATGGCCATGCAAGCAGTACGTAACAATACCCTGGTCCTGAAAAAGGATCCTTGTCCTCAAGGATCAAAAGTCGAGAAATGACGTCGAAGAGAGTCCAAGTTCTCCCAAGTAGAGTCTTTAAGGAAGGTATCCGCCCACTCCATCAAAACTTCCACCCCAGCATGGTTCCCTTGTTTAACAAGACACCGGTCAA
The DNA here is from genome assembly GCA_025506655.1 of Gossypium rotundifolium. Lineage (NCBI taxonomy): Eukaryota > Viridiplantae > Streptophyta > Magnoliopsida > Malvales > Malvaceae > Gossypium > Gossypium rotundifolium. The sequence goes on from CP106726.1 coordinate 20,214,629, forward strand.
CTATTCGGACAGGGGTATTAAGAAGAGCTCCATCCGTCCTATCGGAGGTAGAGTAGACGCATGCACAGTAGACCCAATATGTTTCTTCAGTTGAGAGACATGGAAAGTTGGATGGATGCGAGCGAAAGACGGCAAGCTGTAGCCTATAAGCGACAGTACCAACACGAGCCGCAACTGAAAATGGGCCATAATAGCGTGGAGAAAGTTTTTAATTTTTGAATTGGCGAAGAGAGTGCTGCCGAAATGGTTGTAACTTGAGGTACACCAAATCACCGATCTGAAAGGTTCGTTCAGAGCGTCGTTGATCAGCCAGTTGTTTCATGCGATCCTGTACCCGAAAGAGGTGAAACTTCAACAGTTGGCGCATCACTTTCCTTTGTGTAAGCGAACGATCCACAGAAGCTACCACAGAAGCACCCGCGAGATAAGGGAAATACAGGGGAGGCTCCTGACCATAGAGAGCCTCATATGGTGTGCACCGAATAGCAGACTGATAAGTGGTATTATACCACCATTCCACTAAGGGTAGCCAAAAGAACCAAGCCGAAGGTGTTTCACCAGTCATGCGTAAGTAGGTCTCTAAAAATTTGTTTAAAATTTCTATTTGGCCGTCAGTTTGCGGGTGATAAGCAGTGGACATTTTGAGTTTGACCCCAAGGTGACGAAACAACCCTTGCCAAAAATTGCTTAAGAAAATCTTGTCTCTGTTAGACACAATAGATTGAGGCGCACCATGCAATTTATAGGCATGGTGAAGGAACTCGTGAGCAACAATTGAGGCAGTGTAAGGATGAGCCAAAGATAAGAAATGACCATACTTGGTCAAACGGTTGACCATGACCAATATAGTAGATTTCCCACGAGAAATCGAAAGTCCCTCGAAAAAATCCATGCTAATGCTTGCCCAAGCTCTATCAGGAATCGGCAATGGTTGTAACAACCCAAGAAGAGTAGAGTTATCATATTTGCACCGCTGACAAACACACATTCTCGCACCCACCGTTTAACATCAGTCGATAGACTCTTCCAATATAGCAATGCAGAAATTTGATGACGCGTAGTGTGGACTCCGGAATGCCCCCCAACATACTCTCATGGAAAAGAGAGAAAATTCATTTGTGAAGAGCAAGATCGTTCCCCACTACAATTTTACCTTTACGCCTCAGAAAAAATCATGCCATGAATACTTAGGGTGTAAATGAGGCTACTCTTGAATATGTTTGCACAACTGGTTAAGCTTGGTATCCGCAGCATAAGAAGTAAGAATTTGAACCCACAATTCCGACCAGGGAGTATCAATATTGACAGAACATTGTAACAACTGTGGAGAAGGCTCGGATGGTTTCCTTGACAAAGCATCTGCCACGACATTTTGAGAGCCTTTACAATAAAGGAGCGAGTAGTCATACCCCAACATCTTCGTGACCCACTATTGTTGATATGGCATTACAGCTTGCTGCTCAAAGAGAAATTTAAGACCCTGGTGGTCAGTCTTGATATAAAAATGCTGACCAACTAAGTAGAAATGCCATTTGTTAACTGCAAGCAAAACCGCCAACATTTCCTTGTTGTAAATAGATAAGGCTTGATACTTGACCCCCAATGCCTTACTGAAATATGCTACTGGATGACCATTTTGTTGGAGGACTGCCCCCACACCGTAACCGCTAGCATCAGTTTCTACACAGAACGGATCTTGAAAATTTGGTAAGACTAATACGAGTGCTTGGCAAATGGTGTCTCAGAGTTTATCAAAGGCGGTTTGTTCTACAGAAATCTACTGCCACTTAGCCTCTTTTTTCAATAGAGTCGTTAAAGGCTTAGCTAATAAGTCATAATTCTGAATAAAATGCCGATAATAATCGGAGAGCCCCAAGAACCCACGTAACTCCTTAATAGATGTGGGAGGAGACCAATCCACAATAGCAGCTACCTTAGAATGGTCCATGCTGACAACACCATTAGCAATAACATGCCCCAAATACTCGATTTGTGTAGCTCCAAAGGTGCACTTAGAGTTTTTAGCATACAATTGGTTCGAACGTAGGATTTGAAGTACCTGTCGCAAATGATCCAAGTGATCGAACCACCCTTTAGAAAACACAAGAATATCATAAAACTTCAATGGTCGAAAGATGGCATTCATTAAGGACTGAAAACTTCAAGGGGAGTTGGTCAAGCCAAATGGCATGACCAAAAATTCGTAATGCCCCTCATGAGTTTTGAAAGCCGTCTTGTGGATACACACATCCGAATTTGGTGATAACCCGATCGTAAGTCCAGTTTTGAGAAAAATTTAGCTTGTCCCAACTCATCCAACAACTCCTCACTGATTGGAATAGGGAACCTATCCTTAATAGTCAGTTGGTTTAGCTGTCTATAATCAACACAAAGCCTCCAGCTACTATTTTTTTTAACCATGACAACAAGAGAAGCAAAGAGACTGTTACTATCACGAATGATACCATTCTGCAACATTTCATGAACCAATTTTTCTATCTCATTTTTTTGGACAGTCGGATACCGATAAGGTCACACCTTAACAACCTGAGATTCATCAATTAGCGAAATTTTATGGTCCTGTAACCTCCGCAGTGGAAGACCTAGACGGAGTACAAAACACATCCCCAAATTCTTCCAAGAGAATTTGCAAGTCATCGGCCACTTGAACTTGCTGCAACGTGACAGTTGTTTGCTCTCTTAAGGTTAGCAGCATAGGAAATGGCCCGTTCCCCACCAAGCTAAGACATTTGGAGAATTGAGTGCTCAAAACTAACTAGACCGCTCCAGGCATTATGCCACGTAAAGTGCAATTCTGTCCCCCATGTTGGAACTGTATCGTGAGATTGGTAAAATCCCATACAATCTGCCCCAAAGATAGCAACCATTGAATGCCAAGAACTCCATCAAACCCTTTTACGCCTAGCAATAGAGAAATCAGTAGAAAATTGATAACCCTACGTAGTCCAAGAAACGGCCTTACAGAACCCCTGAGTTGACAACTTAACACCATTTTCCACCATCACTTTCATGGAACAACTCAACCCAATAGGCAGTTTCAATCGCTTGGCCACCTTGTAATCAAGAAAATTATGGGTACTGCCTGAGTCGACCAACACCACGACCTTAATATTATCTATAATGGTTGAAAACCGCATGGTTTGAGGTCCTTGGAACCCTTGAAGTGCATGTAACGAAAGGACCGGGCTACTAGGTGACTGGTCTGGCAGTTCAAGTTGTTCAGCATAGTCCTGCAAGTCGTCAGAAATAGGGTCATTTGATTCAAGATCTGTTTCCCAATTCGACTCAATAATTAGCTGGAACACTTGCGATTTAGGGCATTTATGACCTGGAGAATATTTAGACCCACACCAAAAATAGAGACCCTTCTTCCTTCGCTCTTTTAGTTCTGCCTGGGATAACGATTTTGAAGGAGCTCGTGAACTAGCATTACCATGCACTGACCCCAATGTATTGGTAGTGTGCCCAACACCCTGCTGTAATCTCTGACTCGGAAGTAAAAATCGCGAAGAAACAGTTTCACTTCCACTCACACCCCCTTTTTTCACAGGCCCAAACACAATATTCTCAACCTATCGAGCCAACTTATAACCCTCCACCAATGATTGTGGCGTAAATAACCGGAGATATTTTCCAATTTTGGGTTTTAAGTTACTTATGAAAATGCTAAAGGCATAAGGCTCTGGTAAGCTCAATTGGTTAAGTAAACTCAGAAACCCATCGTAAAATTGATCAACCGTTCCCTGTTGTTTAAAAGTGACAAGTTCGGTCATCGGATCTAAAAATAAATTAGATCCAAAGTGATCTTTCAATCCTTTAGCATATAATTCTCACGTCAAGAGATGTAGTCCCCCATATCTATGAACAAAAAAATGATGCCATTCGAGAGCTTTTCCTCCAAATGCAACATCACCACCCTCACATTTGCATGCTCATGGATCTCCGCAGCCTCAAAATACTACTCTAATTTGGACCACCAGCCCCTAAAATTCTCTCCATCGAAACTTGGGCATTCCATTCGAAAGGAAGGATTTCCCATATCACTCGTACCCCCTTTAGAAGAGAAACTTGCTGTCCTAACTCAGTGATAGGAGACACCAAAAAATTTTTCTTAGCAGGAAACCCTGGAGGAGATCCCAAAATCCCTTTTCCCCTACTAGTTGTTACTTTTGTAGGAGCGAACGGTTGATTTTGGCCAAAATATTGTTCAAACAACGAATGTAGCTCTAAGTTTAGATCTTACCTCAGAACGAACCTCAGACTTTAATCCTTCCTAGAAATCTTTCAACCTCGCGTCAATTCTTGCATCCAATTGAGTAAACTCAGCTCGAAGTTGAGCAAGTTCACCTTGCATCAAGCCAACGTCTTGTAATCTCATTGTTACTCCGTAGCCGGCCATGAGGATCGGATAGCTCTGATACCTTTGTAGTGGAACGAACTTGAAATTAAGAAAATCAACAGAGAAAAGAGAGAAAAACTCGAGAGAGAAGAGAAAAGAAAATAATAGAACTCTGATTCAAAAGTTTTCATAACTGTTTTTCCACTGTTCAGTACAATATATATGCTCATACTACTAACAGATAACAAAACATCAAAACGCATCGTTTAACTACAAAAATACCAAAATGCAACGTATCATTAAGTAACAATTAAACGCATTGGAAGTCCGTCATTTTACTTGTGCAAGAACCTCCACATGCATGGCCATGCAAGTAGTACATAACAGTAGATTCATACTTGATTAGTTTAATTTAATCATATTTTATACTTAATAAATCATAATTTATTCTTTAATGGAAATCATCATCAAAGTCCAATAATATCTATTCAAAATTTATTTATTAACTATTTTAGTCCCTTAGATAATTGTTATTTAAGTCCCAAAGTATTTTCTTAATTAAAACTCTATAGTGATTAGATTTTTACAATTTAGTCATTGAGCCTTTATTAATTAACAACATTTTCTACTAAATTACTTAATCTAATTTTAATATATTTTTATATTAACTCCACAAATATTTCTATTTAATATTTATAGACTCGTTTTATGGAAATGAGGTTTTGGAACCGTATTTTTGACACCACTAGATTTTAAATCATTATATGAAGTCCATCAAGAAAGAACTAAAGATCTGTTTGAAGGTGGCAACTTCAGCATCAACATGCAAGCTGCCATGCAACCATGCACAAGAAGGCAAGTGACCAAGCAGTCCAGGAGAAGCAAGCTTTTATCCAGAATATATTTTGCTAAACTAGCTCATGTGATAGTTAACTTTTGTTGTCACTTTATAACTTTTGTATTGGCTAAGGATTAATCAAGTACTTAGCTGATTTGGTAGGTTTTAGGTACTCATTATGCTGATTTAATAGCTTAGCCACTTGCACAAGCAAGTTCTATTTTCTTCCAATGTAAATTAGCTACTTCAGTTTTATGTATTTTTTTTCTTTTCCAAGTAATGAGAGTTGCTAACTTGTTCTCTCAATTTGCTTATTCGTTTGGCTTCTATTTTTAAGCTTTCAAAACATCAAACTTTATTGTTTTTTGTTATTTTAAGACTCAACAAATGGTATCGAGCCCGCTTTCTTTGAGGGCCTTTGTTATACATTGTTTGTGAGTGACACAATTTTGAAAGAAAAGAAACATGAGCTATTTCTTTTGGTTCTTTGAAAAATGAGCTACTCACCACTACCACCACCCGCCTTTCTTGGTGAAAATTACAACATTTGAATTTGTGAAAATGAGGACATACCTGCAGCACATGACCTATGGAATGTTGTTCGAATGACACAGAGCCACTACCTTTGAGAGCTAACCCGACCATAGCTCGGATCAAAGACAATGAAGATCGTGCCAAGAAGTATAAGGCCATGTCTTGTCTTCAAAATGGAGTTTAGATGTGATATTCACCAGGATAATGGCATATGACACTCCAAAAAAGGCCTAGGACAAATTCAGGGAGGAGTTTCAAGGGTCAGACAAAACAAGGCAACAACGACTAATCAACCTAAGAAGGGATTTCAAAAATCGAGGATGAAGGAGTCGAAACTATTAAGCGATATCTTGTGTAATCATGGCCCTTGTCAACAAAGATAAGACCGCTTGGAGATGATTTTAATGACCAAAGAGTAGTTGAGAAAGTCATCACAACCCTGCCAGAGAAGTATGAATCAAAAATATCTTCTTTGGAGGATTCAAGGGACCTTTCATCCATCCCTTTGACAGAGCTGATAGATGCTCTCTATGCACAGGAGCAAAGAAAAGCAAACAGAATGGAGGAGTACTCTGATGGGGCTTTTCAGTGAGAGGCGAGAGATAGCACAAACTAAAAAGGCAAAAAGCCTTGGATAGAAAAGAAAGACAAAGGCAAAAGGAAGGCATTGTTAAGAAAAAGTTTCCACCTTGTGCTCATTGCAAGAAAACTACCCACCTTGATAAATATTACTGGTATAGGCGGATGTTCAATGTAGAGGCGCAAACAACTAGGCTACATTGAGAAAGTGTGCAAGAACAAGCCAAAACCACACCACAACAATAAGGTGCAAGCTAAAGGTGATGAGGATGTTGAAGGAGGAGGAGTTTATTTTCACGACCTCCTATTTTGTCACCGAGTAAGGTCAACAAAAGGTGGTGATTGATAGTGGATGCACTCATCACATGGCTTTAGACAAGAGCATGTTTAAGGAGCTAGACACCACATTTAAGTCCAAATTCGAATTGGAAATGGTGAGCTTCTCGAGGCCAAAGGAAAGGGCAAGGCGATTATTGGCACCAAGTCGTAACAAAACTATCTCCGAGGTTCTTTATGTACGACATTGACCAAAACACCGTTAAGTGTTGGTCGACTACTAGAGAAAGGCTATTTTCTTTCTTTTAAAGGCAAAACATGTGTGATAAAAGATGTGTGGATCAAGTGCTAGCAATGTAGCCATGAATGATCGAGTCTTCATTTTGGATGTGAATCGGATGGAACCAAGTGCACATCTGTTCAGGTGATGAATCAAGTTTGTGGCATAAGAGGTGAGGCATGCAAGTTACAAGTCACTTGGGTTCTTGCACAAAAGAACACAGTTGAAGACATGTTTAAGATCGAGCCAAAGGGAATGTGTGTGAAGTTTGTCAACTTGGCAAGTAGACCAAGCTGCCATTTCCCATTAACAAGGCTTGGAAGGCTCGAGAGAGGCTCCAATTGGTCCATACTGACATTTGTGGACCTATGAAGACCACATCCTTATATGGCAACAGGTACTTTGCATTGTTTATTGATGATTGCACAAGGTTTTGTTGGGTAAACTTCTTGAAGCAAAAGTCGATGTTGTTGATTTTTTCTACAAATTAAGGCATTGGCTGAGAACCAAGCCAGTTGCAAGCTAAAATGCCTAAGGTCAGATAATGGAACCGAGTATGTCTCCCACAGGTTCCAAAAGATATGTGAGGAAGCTGGAATCCAACACCAACTAACCACCATCTATACACCATAGCAAAATGGTATCTGTGAGAGGAAAAATAGAACAGTCCTCGATATGGCTAGGTGCCTTTTGTTTGAGGCCAAAATGCCTAGCATTTTTTGGGTTGAGGCTGTGAACACAGCTATTAACTTGGTGAACAGGTTGCCAACTAATCTTTGTTCAAGGCAAGACACCATTTTAAGCTTGGTTTGGATGAGAAACCAACTGTCACACACCTAAAGGTATTTGGTTGTCATGTTATGCCTTAGTGCCGGTGAAAAAAGAACCAAAGCGGAGAAAAGGTCCATGCCGGGGTACTTGTTGGTTACAACGGTGAAAAGAAGGGTATAGGATATTTGATCCATCAACCAAGAAGATAGTGGTAGCAGAGATGTAAAGTTCAATGAAGCAACTTCTTTGGAAATGGAATGAATCGATGCAATTCTACTTGAAGAAGATAAGGATGATTATGACTTCTGACATCTTTGAGAATGAATGTGCAAATTGAAGATAACTTTGATGATGCACCTATTAGAGGCACTAGGACATTAGTGATGTTTATGAAAGGTGTGCCTTGACCATGGTAGAGCCTTCTGTTATGGAAAAGTAAAAAAGAGAGTCGGCAAGAAGCAATGAAAGTGGTGAGAATGATTCAAAAGAATGAGACTTGGGAGTGGTTGTGGACCAACAAATAAGAAGGTTATTAGAGTCAAATGGGTGTTCGGGACTAAGAAAAATACAGATGGGTCACTAAATAAGCACATGGCCGATTGGTTATGAAAGGACTGACCAATGACAAGGAGTTGATTTTTTGAAACCTTTGCCCTGTTGCAAGGTTAGACACTATAAGGCTATTAATTACTTTGGCATTTCGAAATAGTGGAAAGTGTATCAACTAGATGTCAAATCGGTCTTTCTAAATGGTTTTCTCAATGAAGAAATTTTCATTGAATAGCCTAATGGTTTCAAGATTCCTAATGAAGAACACGAGTCTATAGGCTCAAGAAGGCCTTGTATGGCCTAAAACAGCTCAAGGGCACTAGTATGACAGGATGGATGCCTACCTATCTAAGCTCGGGTTCACAAAGAGCACAAGTGAGCCTACTCGTATGTTAAGAAGGCTAGAGATGTGACATTGTTGATTGTCTCTTTGTATGTTGATGACTTGTTGGTCACCGGCAATGAAGGTGAGTGATTGAAGATTTCAAGAATAAAATGCTTGAAGTTTTCGAGATGGTGATCTCGGTTTAATGACATACTTCCTTGGTATGGAAGGAAAGCAGGAAGGGCAAGGCATCTTTATAAGTCGTGAGCATTTGCACTAAAAGTACCAAGCAAGTTCAAGATGGCAAAGTGCAAGCCTGCTTGACACACCGATGGCATTAGGGAAAAGCTATCGACCTCGAGTGAACATGATAGAGTAGATGAAAGGGCTATAGGAGTTTGATTGGTTGTCTTTTGTATCTAATGACAACAAGGCTAGACATCTTATATGGAGTTAGCCTCCTCTTCGAGTTCATGCATTGTTGCAATGTGGCACATTTTAAGGTCGCTAAAAGGGTCCTAAGGTATGTCAAAGGAACCTTAAATTTTGGTGTGCAATTTAAGAAGTCGAAGAGTTAAAGGCGATTGGTTATTCAGATAGTGATTGGGCTGGTTCGATTGATGATATGAAGAGTACTTGAGCTACTTTTTCACTATAGGTTCAAGTGTTTTCATTTGGAGTTCAAAGAAGCAGACGGTGGCTCAATCCACTGCAGAAGTGAATACATAGCATTTGCACTATTGTTAATCAAGCTATTTGTCTTAGAAAGTCGCTTGATGACTTAAATGTTAATCAAGAGAAGGTGGCGAGATTAAAGTTGATAATCATCATTAGTTGCAATTGCCAAGAACCACATGTTTCATGGCAAAACCAAGCACTTCAAGATCGGATATCATTTTGTGAGAGAGGTTGAATTGACAAAAGAAATCGACTTGGTCCATTATAGCTCACAGAGTTCGATTAATGACATTTTAACCAAGCCCTTGGTCGCTACAAGGTTCGAGAATTTGAGAAGGAGATTGGAGTTTTTGCCTCATTGCCAAGGAGGAGTGCTTGAAGGTGGCAACTTCGGCAACAACATGCAAGTCGCCATGCAACCATGCACAAGGTGAAAGTGACCAAGCGGTCCAAGAGAAGCAAGCTTTTATCCGAATATATTTTGTTAAACTAGCTCATGTGATAGTTGACTTTTGTTGTCACTTTATAACTTTTGTATTGGCTAAGGATTAATCAAGTACTTAGCTGATTTGGTAGGTTTTAGGTACTCATTATGCTGATTTAACAGCTTAGCCACTTGCACAAGCAAGTTCTATTTTCTTCCAATGTAAATTAGTTACTTAAGTTTTATGTATTTTTTTTCTTTTCCAAGTAATGAGAGTTGCTAACTTGTTCTCTCAATTTGCTTATTCATTTGGCTTCTATTTTAAGCTTTCAAAACATCAAACTTCATTGTTTTTTGTTGTTTTAAGACTCAACAAGATCAGATGATGCACGATTTGTTTTGGCTAGCATACAGTCCCACACTGGCCCCTAGTTTTCGAGTACTAGTTCCCTAGAAACATTTGGTCGGGTGCAGAGCTTTAACGACTTTATTGAAATGTATGGCTTCGATGTTCTTGGCAACGATCTATTTGTGACATCGCAACCTCAACTCATTCAGCCAACTCAAAATGAAGAAAATGAAGATGAAAGGGACTATTCTGGGAATGAAAACAATCTAAATATTCATGAGCAACCTCATTGACATAGAGACCACCACAGAGGTTCACACCCAGAACGACACTGTCAAACCATATCTTTTTATACTTGTATTTTCCATTGTTCGTGTTTTGCCATTAATGTATTAATTTTAGTATTTTTTTCATTAATATAATAATTTTAGTATTTTTATTTTTTAGTTTTAATTTTGAGTATTTTAATTTTTAGTTTATTTATTAATTATTAATCAAGTAATTCTCACCTTTAATTGTTTTGATATTTTTACCAACAACATAGGGTTATATAGTATACGTAATAGTTAAGAATTACATCGTATTTCCGAAGAAAGAAGTTTGTCTTGGATAAAGAATTCGATGCGGACACTAGTTCTGACTGTGGCCAACATTTCTGATAGGTTGCACCTTTTTGGTTCATGTCCTTCCCCAGCATCCATATCCGTCTAAATCCATCTTGATTACGGGCAACCATGGATTTCTCACCATAGGCCCAAATTTGGTATCATCTCTGTTGCAGGCGATGGCATTTTCCAGATCCCTTTGTCCGTCATTAGTGGGAACTCATTTTCTGATACTCAGAGAATTCACTACAACTTGTAAACTTTGCCCACATTTTGCATCTAGTTGACATTGATATGTGCACATGCAACCATTACATAACTGCATGGGTACCGAATAGTGTGGAACCTGCCATAATCACATATCTAATTACTAAAATCAACCTAGAAAGATATGGTTAGGATTCCTGCTTAGTGAACAACAAACTCGGTCACCTGGAATGTTTCATTTTCTTGACAATATATTTGTACATTCATCGAGCTCACTTTGTGTCAGTTGACTTCAATCGCCTTTGTCAACTCCTGGCAATAAATGTGGCCTTTTGCCATCAACGTCTCTTGTTTATGCCACTTCCATGAGATGTATGTGGCGAGCCTGTAGTAAGTTGCTGAGAAGACAACCGGTATAGGAAAATGACGAACCATAAGGACAACATTGATAGACTCCGTAAGGTTTGTTGTCATATGCTTGTACTAAGCCCCGTCATCGAATCATTGTGCCCACCACTCTGGATCCATTTCATTGAAAAATTTGATTGTTTCTTGACCAAGTTCGCTAGCAATATGCACCATCCTTTGGTTGAAGTGATGACGTTGTAACTCGTACCCTTGCAAATGTATTCATGAAATATTGTTATAATTGGCTAACCTAAAGTAGTAATAAATATTACAAATAAGAAGGAATGATGATGCAAATTGGCTTAGAGTATTACCCATGTTTACAACTTCTTTACACAACTCTGCATTCTTAAATTTTTTATGAAAGTTGCTTGGATTGTGCCTGATGTAGTATCTTGACCACCACGGAAGACCTGATCTTTGGATTGCAGCGATGATCCCCTTCGATTTATTAGAAATTGTACAAATATTGTATTGTTGAATAAGATGCCTTTGCAAGTTCCTAAGGAAGAACTCCCATGAATCAATGCTTTCCTTGTCGACAATGGCGAAAGCAATAGGCAAGATTTTCCTACTGTCATCCTGTGCAACATGGATGAGGAGCTTGCTAGAAATCCAAATCATGTATATTTGGATAAGTGGTTTCACATCCCAAAATTAGTAGAAATTTAGTTAGTGAACCAAGAGTGGTCACACCCTATCTTTGAATGAATGTTGTAGGAATTATCTCAAGTAAATTGATTTGGTTCAATGGTTAAGAGTATTGGAGGTGTGCTTGAGGTCTTGAGTTTAATTCTTTGTTCTTAGGAATTTTTTATTAATTTTGATTTCATGTCTGATTTGGTTCATAAGAGTTATCTTTAACTTTTGTTAAATTAATGAATTTGTTGGTTCAATGGTAAAGCTTTAGCTTACCCTCAAGTTTTGAGTTCAAATCTTGTTATGCTCAAGTGAGAATTACTTTTGTTTTTAAATTCCAAGGAAATCGTCACATTTCAAAATTGAATCTACAAATTTTGAGAGTAATTTTGAAATAGTAACTAAAAATGATTTCAAAATTAGATACATGATAAACCGAAAATGTCTTCGATTATGGCCCTTTTGAAAATTAAATCAATTTATGAAAATAGTGTTGAAAAAGGGATTAAAGTTGAGAGTACCACAAAGGTAAATATATCGAAATTTTAAAATCAGCCCATTTATTCCCCTCTCACCCTACTTTTGGTGTGATAAAAAAGAAGAGCACCAATCTCCCCTTTTCTTTGTGACGTCCATTAGAGAGAAAAAACCCTAAACTTCATTATTCAATTTTTGGTCTTCATTACTCCAATATCTTGTTTTTTATCATATTCCAAACATTAAAGCTCCCTAGAATTGCAAAAAGAGTATCAAGAACACCATTGATTTTGCTATTGATTAACTTGTGGGTTTTTCGAATCTTCTATCAAATGTTCGTTTTTCCCTCAATAAAGGTAATGTTTTGCTTTCCTAATAGATTTTAATATAATCTAGCCATTTAAATTGAGTTTTTATCTATTGAATCAAAGGTTTTGTGTAAATGCCGAAATTTGGGGCGTTAATAGTGAAATTCGAGATTTTGAATGAAATCAATGTTTCAAAGTGTTTTTCAACTTATTTTGATGTGATTAGAAGGTTTCTAAACTCTTTTCAAAGTTTCTTTAAAATTTTTTAAGGCTTTAAAATTTTTTAAGGCTTTGTTAAGTTTTCATGAAAAATGGTCATTGTGCGTCAAAATTTCAAAACCATGATTCTGAGTAGTTTAGAGTGGTTTGAAGGTTGAGAATCATATTTAGGCAAGTAATTAGATGATTGGAATCACTGCTTGTAGACACGATTCATAGTGTTAAATAGGAGATTAAAAGTAGCCTAAACCCTTATCCTAAGTTTCAAGTGTAAGCTTTCTTAATCATCTCGTTACTTTTGTGTGATATGTGACTATGCGATGTGGATTGTGTATTATAATGTGTTAATGTCATATGAGATATATGCTTGAGATGACTATTTTGGAATATGTTAATTGTGGGCATGTTAAACACGTTGAATGACAATGATGATATTGTGTTAATGATATAAATGTGCAGTGAAAGTGTGTAGAAAATGGTAAAAAAGATGTGTGTTTTAATTGTGGATATTTTGGCCTTGTAACCTTTTGAAACTGTTGGATATAGTTGACATGCCATAGGATTATGTGAGTGCTCACCATTGTGTTGCGATTTGGGGCATTAAGGCCCAAGACAATTTTGGAGAGATAATGGAATGTGAGCTCAGCTCCATTCATGGGATATGTTGGTGTGTTGGAGAGTGTTAGCTAAATGCTATGCTTTTGGGATATGTTCGAATTTTCAAGTTAATGATGTGTTGGAGATCCGTGTATCCAATGTATGGTGATAGAGCCCATTTTTATGTTTCATATCCTTAAAGTGCCAATTCATCAATAAATAAAATATTATGAAATGTGATGTATGCCTAATTAGGTGATTATAAAGTTAAATGAGTTGATAGATGATGCATGAATATTTTAGTATGTCACCATATGACTAAATATGTATGTAAATGTGTTTTGGTTGCTTTCATTTAATATATGATATCATGTTTATTGGTAGTTTTTCGATCATTCACTGGGTTTGTTTAAGCTCACACACTCCATTCTAAACCATTGTAGGTAATTAACATTGCGGTGTGAGCGGTGCGAAATTCCAAGGAAGTGATCCAAACTAGGCTTAGTGTTTAAATAGGGTGATATTATTGTTATTATTTTTGAACTGAAGGAATAAAGAAATGTGGTAGAGTTTTTGGTTGATTAATATTACATCTTAAATGGTTGTTTTGATTTTAGACCTGTAGGTTTGATAATTGATGTTATTATATTATTGATTTTGTTTTGGTTTGAATTATTAATGTTGTTTTGAACTACAAGCATGGTTGTTTTGATGTGAAATACTGAAGTATGGATGCATGTTGAAGTGGTATGTGATTGATTATGTTAAATGTCCTGTTTTGTTGTAATTTTTATTGATTTATACAAAGGTATTGTTAACCGGGGCTTAAGTCTCGATACCCTCATGTTAAAACGAATGTATAGGAAGCCAGTAGCTTAAATTGATATTGATACCTTTCTTCAAGTATCGATACTCGGGGTGAAAATATAAATACTTTCTAAATTGTATCGATAAATTGTTGGGTTTTAAATTTTGCAAAGAAACAAAATGCTAAAAATGTATTGATTTCGTAAACGATATCGATATCTATTATGAGAAATATCGATACCAACGAGTGTGTATCGATACCTATGTGGCTTTTTGAAAATTTACATTAAATGGTCTTTAAGCATGTTCTTAACTTGATACAAGGTCATTTAATGTATATTGAGTAAATTTTAATGTCGCCTAAGGTATTTTAGACTTTAAACTCCTATAAATGATTACATGTGATGATGTTTGTATGCAAATGAGACGGTGTGTAATGTGTGATGTTGTGACATGTACTCGGGCTCGATGATTGAACCGAGTATAGAGTACAAAATCTGGTTAGGATAACTATTAAATAGGATTGGGAGGGGATGTGGGTAGTTTTTTTTTTTTAAGTGAGGGAGGAGAGATCTCTCAAAATCCTCCCACTAATTACAGTCCCCTTTTGTCCACTTTCCATCTCTTCCTCGTTTTGTTTTTCATTCTAGGCTATAATCTCGCTTGTTGCTGAATAATTCTCTTTGCTTTCACTCTTCTCTTCATTTTTCTTCTTTGTTTCATATTTACTTGGTAACAGCCTTGTTTTCCTTTTTGTCGTTCCAATCTACTGAATTTCCGCTGTCATTCAGATTAGATTCTTCCTTGTGCCGTTGCAAGTCTCTAGTTTGGTTTTTGGTCATGAGTGTTTTGGGATCTTTCAGTATAGTATCATAACTAGATCACGACGATCGAGAGGCGCACAACCATCCACTGACATTTAAGTTGTTGATTTACCGCTAAATTTTCGGGGGTAAGTGCTCAAATGACGGTTTAGGGGATTGGTTTTAAGTGTTAAGCACTAAATTCGTGTTTCAGTTTTGTTATTAGTTGCTAATTAGGTTTAGTTGTGAATGTCGTGTCCAGAAATTGTTGTTGTTGTGGTGCTGACATTACAACAAAAATCAAGTGTGTTTTTAACTCGAAAACACTGAAAACGGTTACGAAAATTTAGAATTTAGACCGTTTCGGACATATGACTTAATCAAGTAGGGTGTGTAAGTCACATGAGCGTGTGGGTCCATTTTGAGTGATTTATTGAACCTCATTTAAGCCAGAAGTGTGATTTTAAAATTAAGTAGGTAAATACTTTAATCTCTATATTTTTTCACTTCATTCAATTTAATTCATATCTCAAATTTTCAACTCCACCTATCAATACATATATACATGTGACAATCATAAAAAATATTTATTCAATATCAACACCTTTTAAAAATGGTCATTTTACACATTTAATCCTTTAGCTTTCAAAAATTTCAATTTAATCTTACTAAACTTCATTACTCAATAGTTTCTTTCCAAATACTTAATTCACCTTTAAAATACTTATCATTTCTCAAAGACTAAGATTTGCGGGTATTACAATGTCTCATTATAAATAGTCATAATCTATCTAACATAACTTTATGCTCTACAGAAATAAATGTTTCCCTTAAAATAATTGTGTGTGCAACAACGCGATTGTTGTTACGTGTCATTCTATAATTAATTTATTGCGCCTCAAGATTAGCCATGTTTCTCTTTGCTCTCGAGTCCTTATCGTCTTTGAATACGATAAGTCCTAGTCATTTTCAACGTACGCCCCCTATTATATCGGAAGATACAATTACCATTATCATTAACAGATGTCATTTACTTGATAATTATTAACTATGCTTATATATAAATTAATCACCATAATTATCAATGATATACGTTTCCATGTTTAAATAAATCTAAATATGAAACATAATTACAAACTCATACAAATATATATATATATATATGAAATTGCTTGCAATGATTTGTAGAGATTTATCGTTTAATATTCCAACCTTGTACACAAAAAACATGGATAACAGTTTACAATAATCTAATTAATTTATAAATAACATCATTACAAAATCTTTTATTATGTTTTTATTTGTGACAATCAAATATCTCTACACTTACATAAAATTAATTCTTAACACAGAATATTCAAAATATTTGTCACAACATAACATAGTTTTAAAAAAATATATTAATTAAAAAGTCATTATATTATTAATTATACTAATATATAAAACTATAACATAATTAAACTCATAATATTTCTAAATTATAACCTAATTTATGTTTGACCAACATTAATACATTATTATTTTCATTATATTTCTAACAAATTATGTAAATTAATATTATTTTGGTAAAAATCACGCTTCATGAAAAAATGTAAATATTTACACTTCAATGAAAATTATATATTTTCTCATAAATATAAAATTACTTTCTGCAGAATTATAATGCAATATATTTATACCTTGCTATGTAAAATTATATCGAATCAAATTTGACTTTTTTTACTGGTTTAAGATTTTTGAGGTTTGAATGATTTAAGCTTTTTTGAAGTTTGGCTAATTTTGAGGTTAAAACATCTCGGGGATTTAAGTTTTTTAATTGTTTTAGATTTTTTTCTTCTTTATGATTTTTTTTAATTATAAAGTGAAATTTAAACAATTAAAGTCGTTAATACAACTTGAATGTAAATTATATTTAAGACGATAGATACTCTTAACTATTATGTCAGAGAGTAGTAAGAATTGAGGTATTTAGAATTATAGGATCTTGTCGGGAAAGAGAATCTCTGCCTAAATCGGCACTAATGGGCCGCATTTGGTAGTAAATCATTGCACTACCGTCGTTTCAACAATAAAAAAGAGGGGTTGCTTCCCTAGGCACAAATCGGCGAGGATTGTGCCGACTTAACCTATCATTTGGGTAAATAAAACCCAAAAAATAAATTATTAAGAATATATTATTTTGGTAACTTTCCCTTATTTTTTTTATACTCTTTTAATATTAAACAATATATTACTAGCAACCAAATTATTTTGCATAAACAAAATATTTAAGTCCATGACTTTTCCAATTACAGTAACTGGGATTTATAATAATCATTTATTATAACAATATTGTTTCTAAGAAAATTAATTTTTATATTTTATTTTAACTCTTTATAATATTTTCTCTTACAAAAGCAACCGTCATAATTATGAAATATTATCTTTATTAAATTAATTTTCTATAAAAATATATGATTTAAAATTTTAAATAAATTTAAAGTATTTTCATATAAGCAGCCTATTAATCATATTTTATTGAACTTTAAGTTGTGACTTAGCTTTAGCTTGAATATTGATGTACAAAAAAAATTGTGGTTTATAAATAAAATAATTTTATTTAAAATATTATTTCAATAAAATGTTTAAATTTCACGTCTCAAAATCTATTAATCATATTTTATTAAAGTAGAATTAAATATATCAATTTAATTAATTATTAAGTTTCCTAATTAAATATTTTACTATGAATTTGGAATATTATAAACTTATAAATTAATTACTTGAATTTAATAACTCATGATAAATTAATAAATTTAATTTGATAGCTCATTAATTAATTGAATTTGTTAAATTTATGAATTTGATAATTAATCATATGAAAGAATATAAATTAAAATATGTGTAAAAGTAATAATGCATCCACTTGCTATTAGAAGTGATCATGGGTTGGGCTACCCGACCTGGCCTGATGGCCCGCCTGAAAAATGAGAGAGTTCGGATAAAAATATAGGCCCGAAATATGGGTTTGGGCAAAAAACGATGCCCGTTTAAAAAACGAGCCGGGCCTCGGGTAAAACTTTTTTGGCTCGAGCCCAGCCCAGCCCGGTCTGAATTATATATTAAATATATATTTTATTTTTAATCAAATATACTTTTTAAATTTACATATTTTTTATTTGTTTATTTGTTTTAATATCTATTTTAAATTTTTTTTTATAAAGCTCGACTGGATTTGTTATAAATTGAAAATATGGAAAGTTACAAAAGCAAACAGACCCGATTTGGCCCAATTAAGAAACATAAAGAAGGCCCAAGTTAAAACGAAAAGAAATTTGTTCTAATGAAAGCAAAGCTAAAAAAAAAAGAAACCAATCAAATCAGCAATTAATCCAGTCGGCTACCCCAGTTGGCACCCACGTGATTCTGACATTTCGTGTTCCAAGGCTGTACCAACCGTTCAAATTTCAAAATAGCAGCACTCCCCAACAGATAACTATTCTGCTACCCTCCTTTATTGTTTCATCCCCTTTCTCCATTTTTTGATTTCACCTCCCTCATTCCCTTCTCCTTCACCAATTCCTCCTTACACCCCCTCTGGTTCAAAGGCGTTTGAAAGATCAGTTCCTCCAAGTAGCAGTTCAAGCATCATTTCTGCTACCCTTCCTTCTTTTGTGACCCTCCATCATCAATCTAGATTTCTCAACCCCCGTACCCCTCTTCTGTTCCGAATCTCCCTTTCTCATCGATTGGACCGAAGGTCATGAAGGGTCGGTTCTTTCAGGTACATCTCATCTCCCCTTCTTAAGGCGTTAGATGCTAGATTATGAGCGGGGCTATTTTCAGATCTGGGCACAAACTGAAAATAGCTCTTTTGAAAAAATTACTTTTTCTTCTGAATATCACAGATAAGTGCCCCCAAAATCGATTTATCAACTGCCGTGGTGTTGCATTTTTTAATAATCGTTTTGGAATCTCCTGTTATGGTGATGTTTAGAAAACCCAATAAAATCCCTAGCTCGATTGCTTTTAAACCTGCATACGCCTCCGCCATGAATGGGGATGAGACGTCGGAATGGATAATTATTTTAGAGGCTAGCAACTCGCCTATTTCCCCCTTACAACCAGGCCCGAGGCCGATCGTGACATTCAGTTATCAAAAGCTGCATAAAAAAAGATCGTTGCTCGCATTTGCCTTAAAATCATCCCGATCATTGTTAGCCCCTGAGGTAACTGGTTTCTCTTCCAAACCATCTATTTCAGCCAAATAGATATGAACTTTTGTTGCTAGATCGACACCTGTTGTTATTTTTCCCTCATGTACCAACTGATTTCTGGATCTCCAAATCATCCAAATGGTGCAACAAAAAATTCTGCATTGACTGTTGTCCCCTACTGAAAAGACCCAAGTGAGCCATTCCCAGAGATCTGATATTACGTTGTTAGTTATCCATGAGAGCTCAAGGAGTTGCCATGCTTGAACTGTTGCAGGACACTGTCTAAAAACGTGAAGGCAGTCCTCTTCGCACTGCGACATTGAGGAAAGGAGCTATCGAGGCCACTTTTCTGAGCCGCAAAGTATGGCGATTAGGGATGAAGTTCCATGATAGACGCCAAATAGTGATGATTATCTTTGATGGCAAATGTAGATTCCAGAGTTTTCTGTAAAAATTCTTAGTTTCGGGCTGTAATAAATAATCACTAGGATCCATAGCAATCTCTTATAATAGTTTATAGGCGCTTCTAACTATAAATTTGCCCGAGTTCTCTCCGAACCAGACTTGGAAATCTTCATGTTCTTCCGCCAAAGGGATTTGAATGATCTGCTTTGCAACATTTTCTGGGAAGGTACTTTCGATTAGATCAACTTTCTATTTCCTAGTTGTTGAGTCAATTAAGCTCGAGACTAACTCTATTCTTATGCTACCGTTATTGGCATTACTCTGGATGCAATTTGTTCCTGGGATTCAATGGTCGTTCCAGATTGAGACTTGGTCACCTTTCCCTATGCGCCAACCCAAACCCTTTTGCAATAATCCTTTGGCTGCCCACACACTTCTCCAGGTAAGAGAAGGTAGATTCCCTAACTCAGTATGTAGAAAATCAGAATTTGGAAAGTATTTAACTTTTAAAACCTAGGATAATAAATAATCCGAAAAATTAACAAGACGCCAACCCTGCTTGGCTAATAATGCAACATTAAATTAATCAAAACTGCGGAAACCCAAACCACCCTGTTCTTTACCCGTACACAACTCTTTCCAAGTACACCAATGAATGCCCTTCTTACCATGACTCTTTTGCCACCAAAATTTTGCAATGATACTGTCTAACTCGGTACATAGAGTTTTAGGAAGTAGAAAACAAGTCATCGTATATGTCGGGATAGCCTGAAAACTGCCTTAATGAAGACCTCTTTTCCACCTTGCGAAAGATGTCGAATACTCTAATTGTCGATTCTTTGTTTAAATCTATCCTTCAAATTCTGAAATGCTTCTTTCTTCCTCCTTCTAACCATATTCGATAATCCAAGATAGCGCTCGGATTGTTAGAACTTTGTACTTCAAGTATTCAAGTCACTAAGCTCATTTCTTCCTCACGCGTGTTTGCACTAAAGAAGACAGTTGACTTATCGAAATTCACTTGTTAACCTGAGCAAGTCCCATATTCTCGTAGAATTCCTTTGAAAAGTCTGACTCCTTTTTCATTAGCCTCGCCAAACAGTATGCAATCATCTGCAAACAACAAATGTGAGATTTGTGGCCCCCTTCGACTAGCTTTAACCCTCTTCAAGTGTCCCTCCTAAACTGCTTTTCTCAATAGACTGGATAAGCCCTCCCCGTATATCAAAAATAAGAATGGACTGAGAGGATCACCCTGTCGTAATCCTCTAGACGGATGGAAGATGTCTCCTTTCTGACCATTAATCAAAACAGGGTAGGAAACAGTCGATATACAATTCATAACAGATCTAATCCAAATTGGGTCAAAACCCATTTTCTGCATGACGTCATGTATAAAAGACCATTCAACTCTATCATAAGCCTTGCTCATATCCAACTTAATTGCCATCTAACCTTTTCTGCCTAATTTTTTCCTGTTCAGAGTGTGCAGAATTTCGTATGCTAATAAAACGTTATCCGAGATTATTCTTCCTGGCACAAAAGCACTTTGTGCTTTATCGATGCATTTTTCCAAAACTCCTCTGAATCGATTAGCGATAGTCTTTGCCATTATTTTATAAATGACATTACATAAGCTAATAGGACAAAACTGAGAAAGACTAATTGGATTTGTTGTCTTAGGGAGAAGAACAATATGCGTACTATTAATTGAACTGACCTCCATACCCCCGTTCAAATGTTGAAGGCAAAAATTTGAAACATAATCCCCAATGATATGCCAGAACTTCTGGAAAAATATGGCTGGAAAACCATCTTCTCCTGGAGCCTTTGTAGCACACATACTCTGCAATGCGTCCCAAATCTCCACCTTTGTGTATTGCGTAATAAGGCGACGATTATCTTCGTTAGTGATGCATTTAGCAATGCCAGTTAAAAGGTTGTCACAATTCCCCCTATCATTCGCCTCGAATAATTCTTGAAAGTAGAGCCTAGCAATTTTTGTCATTCTATGCATGTCCCCAGTCTCTTCACCATCTGTGTTTTGAAGCTTCTTGATGCAGTTTTTTTGTCGTCTTTGTGTTGCTTGCTTGTGGAAGAAAGCTGTGTTTCTGTCTCCAAGTTTTAGCCAATTAGCTCTAGCCCTTTGCTCTCAATAGTGTTCATCCTTGTCGATCTCTGAGTTCAACTGCAACTTTGTATCAATCAGTTCTGCCAAATTGTCATGACTTCTATCTGCTTCTGTCAATTCATTCAGTTTTGAACTCAAAAATTCTTTCCTCCTTTTCCTATCAAGACAGATACGTTTAGCCCAATCCCCCAACCCTGTTTGGAGATGATTCACCTTCTGCAAAAAGTCATTTGGTGATGATTTCCAAATGCGTTTAACTTCTGCTTCAAAAGTTTTTTCCAAGACCCACCATGCTTCAAATTTGAAAGATCTCATTTGGTTCTTTTCATCAGCTTTATTTGTAGAAATTAAGAGAGGGAAATGATTTGAAATCGAGTGAGTCAGGTGCTGAATGATTGCTTCTTGGAACATTGACATCCAATTTTCATTGGCCACCCCTCGATCCAGTCGCTCGCAAATATTTGTTTCCGCCCAAGTGAACTATTTCCCAGAATACCCCACATCCATAAATCCACAATCATCTAGAACCTTTCGAAAAGCTTCCATTCTTCTTTCCTCCCTTGGCAAGCCTCCCTTTTTCTCAAAGCTATACATTATTTCATTAAAGTCACCGCACACAAGCCAGGAAGGATCCCCCTATGTCGCAAGCTCTTCAGTAACTGCCATGATTTGTCCTTCTCATGTGTGTAAGGAGAACCGTAAAACACTGTAAACCTCCAATGCTGTCTATTCTCGTTACTACTTTCATCGATGAATACATCAATGTGTCTTTTAGAAAAAATCTGAAGACTGATAGGCATATCACCTCTCCAAGCCAAACATAATCCTTCCTTTGAACCTAAAAAACCACAACTTCTTCACACTCGTTCCATTCGCGATTTATTAATCTTTATCTCCATGAAGAAGACCACTTGGGGAATATGTAGCTTCAGCATATACCGAAGCCTTCGGATAGTCTGAGGATTCCCCAATCCACAAACATTCCATCTTAAGAGTTTCATTGTCCCGGTCACTTGCCTTTTGGCAGCCACCGATAATAAAAGATTGCTTTCCGAAAATCGCCTACTTCGAGCTATTGTGTTATCACATTCTTCAGTTGCTATTCGATCTTCACTATCGCCCCTCTGTTTCTTTTTACCTTCCTCTCCCATTAACACCCTATCTTCCACATCATAGTCCATTGCTGTATGAGACTCTTTCCGTTGTAGTGAAGAGAAACTGCTTCCTTCCAGGTTAATCCCCAAAATTGGATCAACTGAAACTCTAGCTTCCGATGTATTTCTCGATCCCCATGGTTTATCTCTCAACTTACAATTAGTGTTGTGACTATCATCCTCTCCAATTTCTTGCACCTCACGTAACCAGATGCTTTTCATTGCTAATGCTCTTTTTGATTGTGCTCTTAGGGATAAGTCCCATCCCATAGCTACTACCTCCACCCCTAACAGCATTTTGACTTCACAATAGGAATCATTATGACCTAACGGCCCACAATAAAAGTAAAAAGGGTAAGTCTTTCATACTTAAACCTGATGTATGAGTAGTTTCCTGCAAATGACACCTTTTTTTTTTCTTTTTAAAGGCTGACGGACATCCAGTTGTACCCTTATTCGCATGAAATTTCTCTAGCCTTTTCCCAGATCTGATCCATCATACTCCAAAAATTTGCCCATGAAATCTCCCAATTGCCTTACGAGACTTTCTGAAAAAAACCCCAATGGGATGTCATGACCTTGTACCCAGAAGGGTGAAAATATTAAAGGGATTTTCAGTGGGTCCTCACCCCTTTGAATAGGATGGAGAATCAGAAGGTGATTGTTGAAGGTCCATGGGAAACCTTTTCATACTCTTTCCAGATCCATTGAGTGAAAAAATTGAAACAGAAACCGCTTATCCCCTAGATCTACTATTTGAACACCTCTGACTGGATGCCAGAGATTAGCCATGGTAGCCTTCATTGCAAGGAAATGAATGACACTTGCTGTTAAAAAACAACCTACCATTCGAAAATTCTGTTCTTCCCTTATTTGGCTTGGCTCAATCGAGATCTGTATAATTTCTTCTTCTTTCTCTTCAAGCGTTAACTTATTAAATTCTTTTTCCATGAATGCAGGTCTGATCTGAGTATCTCCTTCTACGATTAATAGTGGGATGTATAGCAAAGGATTGAAGCTAGCCGCCACAATTAAGATTTGCTGAATATTCTATGAACTATGAAGAAACCTTAAAATAAAAGCGTGCCAAGAGGCAGACGAGGTTCGTGCCAAGAGGCAGACTTTCTTTTTATTTTTTATTTAATGAAAAAAGCTAAAAAAAATTAATATGGGCCAAGCCGAGTCAGGCTCGGGTTTATCAATTTTCTTTCGGGCTAGGCTTGAATAAATTTTTAGGCCCATATTTCAAGCCGGCCGGGCCGAGCCTAAAAAACAGGCCTAAATTTTGTCTAGGTCCGACCCATGATCACCTCTACCTGCTATACATCTTTTAATTTTATTAATTTAATTTTCACACTTTCCTTTTTAAATTCTATGGTAGATTTACAATAATTATCTCTTTATAATTATTACGGTAACAACCATTTCTATAAAATTTTAACAAATAAAAAAAAAAACTAATATAGAGAAAACAAATTCATGATTGATTATTTCCTTTTGTAATGATATGCTTCCACTTATAAATTATAACAAAAGTTGAACAAGGACAGGACAAAAAATGATGTAACAAATGGAATTATAAAATTATAGAGGCTTGCAACTGCAAATTAAAAAGGAAAAAAAAAGTGAAAAAGGCTCTGTTTTTCCCGTCAAAGTAGTGCAATATGTAACTAAATTGTAAATATATATATATATATATATATATTCAACTTTAATTGCACAAACACATTCGAACTCAAACCCATAAATTATTCACTCATAAATAAGAGATAAATGCAGTTTTTCCATAAAAGACAAGTGCATGAGTATTGAAAGCCATATATTCAACTAATTGTAATGTAAAAATAATACACCTGACAGCCTGCAGATGACACAAATTATGAAGTAGCTCGTGAGAGTTTCTCCATTAAACGACTGCTAAGCAAACTAAGATACAACTCAGCTGCAGCTAGTAATGATGAAAGATGGAAAAAAAAAAACCTATAGTTTTCGAGCAAAATTAATGAGTGGGCCGATAACAGTAACAAATGAATGAAACTAAACAGATATGCAGAGGTTAATCATGGGGTACTACTATAGATGAAAAACCTGTTTAAAAGGTTCAGGTTCTTTTGTTGGGTAAGAAGACGTACTTAATCAATGATTCCTTGATCGGTAGCAACTCAGGGAACTCTTTTTTCAACTTGGATGCGTCCATCTCGTTATTGCTTCGAGGGGCAACGATCACCTTGGCTTGTTCTTCCAATGTGAAGTTCACCCACTGGAACTTCGAGTCGATGTACTTCTTGTACATCTCCAGGATCTCATTGTGGCTCACAACGCCAGGGTTCGTGAAGTTCCATATGCCCGTCAAGTTCCTCTTTGCCATCTCGATAGAAATCGGTAGAAGTTCGTCCAAGATTGTCATGCTGTTGGGAATGTTGACCACCTTGCTGTATCTTGAAATCTTGGTGATGAAGTTGCGAGGGTTGTTTAGGTCGGATGAGATTGGCATTCGAACTCTGAGGGTGCAGACATTGTTGTATTCTTTCAGCAACTCTTCAACCTAAAAAATAATATGGAAGCAAATTATGAGCATTTAAGACATTAACTAACAGACAAATTGGATCGAATTAAAGATATCAATGTAGTTACCATAGCCTTGGTTTTTGAGTAGAATGAACCGGTGAAATTGGGTTTGTCTTCCTCTTTAAAACCAATACCAGAGCCCTGAGGATGTCCTGCATCAAACTCGAATATACACCCAGTAGCAAAGTTCATCATCAAAAGCCCATGCTCTCGGCAAACATCAGCCAAGGTCAAGGTTCCGGCCACATTGGTGCGAATTGTTTCTGTTTTGTGGGATTCACACCAATCAACATTGGGTCTACCGGTCACACCAGCAGCATTAAAAACATGGGTCGGTTTTATATTCCGAATATCTGCTGTAAGTGACGATCGATCTTCCAACCTTCCTTTTCCATATTCAAAGGGAATACCTTGCTTATCACACAACTGACCTAGTAGACCCCCGATCCAGCCAGTCCTGCCATAAATCAAGAACTTCAAGGCTGGTTTTTGAGAAGAGACACTACTTTTGGAGGTCGGAACTACCATTTGGGTCTGATTAGGAGAACTTATATACGATGTATCTTTTCCCTCTTCCGAATCAAATTGTCTCCGCCAGGCATCATCAGCATTCTCGGGTGTGGAAGCAATGCGCCAGACACATCACCCCACCAATCAGGATTTTGAGTGTACCATTCTATGGTCTTCTTCAACCCATCTTCCCACACAGTTCGCTCAGACCATCCCAAGTTCTTCAATTTCTGATCATCAAGAAAATACCTCTGGTCGTTAAATGGTCTGTTTTCAACAAACTTGATGCTTGTCTCTGGGTCCATTGAAAAAAGTTTGCATATATCTTTGGCTACATCAATCACTCTCCTCTCCTTCTTTGTTCCAACATTATAAACATGACCAACTTCACCCTTGTGAAGAATGACCTCAAATGCCTCAGCCACATCCTCGCAGTATAAATAACTCCTCACATTAGTACCATCCCCATGAATTGGGAGAACCTTCCCCCTCATTGCTAAGAGGATAAACTTAGGAATCAACTTTTCTGGGAACTGGTTGGGGCCATAAACATTGTTTCCACGGGTTGTAATCACAGGTAATCCATATGATCTGCCATATGCCATTACAAGCATTTCAGCACCAGCTTTTGTTGCAGAGTACGGGTTTGTCGGGAGAAGTTGGGAAGCCTCGTGGTTTCCTACAACAGCATCCTCATCTGTCTCCCCGTAAACCTCATCCGTGCTTACATGGATGAACCTCCTGATCTGGCCAGTGACTTTGCAAGCTTCAAGCAGGACATGAGTGCCGTAGATATTGTTCTTGGTAAACTCAAAACTGTTCCCAAACGAGTTATCGACATGAGTTTGGGCTGCAAAGTGCATTATTGTGTCAATAGATTCAGTGATGAGGAGGTAGTTAACAAGGTCAGCACTACCAATATCCCCTTTCACAAACTTAAAGTTCCGCGATGACTGAGAAGGAAGGAGGTTTTTCAAATTTGAGCAGTAATCAAGCTTGTCAAGTACAACAATCTTGTAGTCTGGGTAGTTGCAGACAAGCCGATTGGCAACATGCGATGCAATAAACCCAGCAGCCCCAGTTATGAGGATGTTCTTCGGGGTATAAGTAGCCATCGCAAAACCAATTCTACAGAAAAGGGAAAAAAACACAGACAAAACATAATTTTAGAAGAATGGGAGAAGTTAATATAAAAACCTGCACCAACTTGTATTAACAAAAACATAAAAAGTAAACATAGAATCTATGGTCAAACCTAAAATAATAGGGCAAAAATCCGAAAGAAAATAAAGAAAAACAGACAAGAGCACCAACGGACAGAGTTAGCATAATTATATTCTAACAGAAGATTCCATTAGATCTCAATCTATAGAAACAAAATAAGAAAGAAGAAAAAAGCAACCTTAAAAACAGATCTGCACTGCAGTAAACATAGGTGGATCATGCCATCCAATGCAATCAAATCACATTATCTCACTGTTTTATATCAATTAATTTGCTTTTGTTCATTAAATTAAACTTTAATGATCCTCCATATAAATTGAACAATAAACTACCTAAAGCGGTCATTTAATTTTCTTTCTCAAGTCAATGTTTGCAATCAAAGTTCAACAAACAGAGAATAAATGATCAATAAATTTATGACTTTATCAACAAGATCCATCTTTAATTGTCAGATCCAATGTAAATAAAAAGTCCATCTTTTAAACCCCATTTCATTTCATTCAAATAGTAAGAGAAAGAGACCCAGATCCAACTAATGAGCAAATAAACGTATCCATCAGTAACAGCTAAAAGAGCAATCCAAACACTATATTTTCTTACATTTGATAACAGATCTAAGAAAATTAAGAAATACCCAGTTCATATAATGGCCGAAATCAATATAAAAGCAGAAAATTTTCAAAGAAACGCAATCATCAATCATATTTGATCTTCCTACAGATCACACTAGAAAGAGAGAGAGACAGTACTAACACTTACAAGATGAAGAGGAATCAATCAAAATCTAGATACAGAATGAGAAACACACAAATCTAGAGAGAGAAAGTGCTGAGGAAGAAAATTTGGAGAAGGAAAGCAGCTTGAGGGAATTGTGGAGAGTTAATGTCTACGTGTGAATGCATATATTTAGTTGTATATTATAGGATTATAAAAATGTAAAAAGTTTGAGGTAGTTGGACGGAGCCATGAAATTATTTTAAAGGTAAATTTCCTAGTTCGTCAGTGCTTTTGTTATGTTAATCTAAAATAAAATTATTGTATTTTAGTCCTTTAATTTGTACAGAATTTTTATTTTAGTCATCTAATTATTAAATTTTACGGTAATTAATTGTATGTGTCACATTATATTTATACTTTCATTTTAGTTATTTAACTTCTAAATCGATTCCATTTTGGTATTAAAAAAATCTTCTATTTTAAGTGTTGATCGGGATAAAAAACCATTAAAGATTTAAAATGAAAAATTATAGAAACTAAAAGGCTTAAAAGGTATAAAAGGCCCTCAAACTTTTTAAAAAAATAAACAATTAAGCCCTTTTTTTTCAGTCGATTGGGCACTTAAACTTTCAAAATGCATCAAAAAGTCCCTCAAACTTTTTCAAAAAGAGCAATTAAGCCATTGTTTTTTTTTTTTGCACTCAATTGGGTACTTAAATGGTTAAAATGCATAAAAAATGTCTTTTGACTGTTAACTTTAACAGTTGACCATTAAAGTTAATCGCCCTTAATATTTTTCAGTTAAAGCCAACCCGTGTCACAACTCACAACTATAGCGTGACATGCAGAAAAATTTATAAAAAATAAAAAATAATTAAATTTATTAAATTTTAATAAAAATATAAAATATATTTAAATTTTATTAAAAATATAAAATCGTAAAAAATATAAAAATAGATTTACCAACTGTCGTTTGCATTAAAATTAAAATTTTGAAATTAAAAAATATAGTAACTAAGAACAATCCAGGTTAGAGAATATAAATTAAATCTATAATTTTACGCATAATACAAGACTAATAGCATAATATAACCAAACATATTTAATTGCTACCATTTGGTTTAGACTAAAATTTTCAAATTCGAAAAGTACAGGGACAAAAATGACGAAATTAAAGCATAGGTGCTAAATCCAAAATTTACACAATGTACAAGGTCTAATGGCGAATTTGACCTTTTTATCACTTCTTTATCTAAGAATAAGAAATTAATTTAATTAATTACAATGTTTTTATTTGCTTTTAATTTAGCATAGAATATTAAATATTATATAATCAAAAGAAATTTAAGTTTCGTTGACAATTATTAAATATGAGTTATTTGAGTTTATTTCATTAAAATTATTTGAAAACATAAAATAAAAATTTTGATCAATACTTAAAAAAAAAAAAGAGGATATTTTTCGGATAATCAAAATGAAAGCGGCCAAGAAGTTAGGTGATTAAAATGAAAATATAAATATGATGTGACGTGTAAAGTCAATCTTCTTTAGAAATTAACAATTAAGTGATTAAAATGAAAGTGTCGTAAAAATTGAATGATTAACTTGATAGTTTTAAAAAGATACTCTTATTGAGGTGATAGATTTACTGATCTCCTTGTTTCTTGCATTTATAAGGTTTCAAGGAAAAGTAAAATGTTAAATTTAACCCTTAATGTTTATATCTTTATCAAATTGACTTTTAATTTTTTAAATTAAATTTGGTCCTCAACCTTTTGGAAAAATTAAGTATTCAACCATCAATTTTTCAACATTTAAAAATTAATGTTTTAGTCAACATTTCCGTTTTAAAAATAATTTAACACTTTTAAAATGTAATAGAATATAAATATCCTCAAGTCTTTTCAAATTTTGAAATTTGCAATTTGATCCCTTGAACAAAAAAAAAAAGAAATTGACAAATTGATCTCTCTTGAAAAAAATAGAATAATTCACTTCTTATATTTTTAAACTGAGCAAATAAGTACAATTAATGATGCCATTAAATATTTTCATTGATATGTAACAAGACTGTGATTGGTTGAATAAAAAAAGATATTCAAATATCTAAAAGTAAAATTTATAAAAAAATCAATAAAATCATGAAAATATCTTAGAAAAATTACAATTTTTTTTCAAAAACAAAAAGAATTTTTTAAAAATAAATTTTGCTTAAAATTCTTTAAAAATCATAATTTTAAAAATAAAATTAATATAAAATGTTTCAAAATAAATTCAAAAAATTATTATATATTACAAAAAAAAAATAAATTGTAGGTTATATTTTTTAAAAAATATTAAATTATAAAAATTTCAATAAACTTTTAAAAGATCCAAAATTTTGAAAAAATTTATGAAAAATTTTGAAAAAGAAAAAATGACGAATTTTTTTGTAAGTAGCATGGTATCACTTTTAAATTTTGATATTTTTTCAAAATATTATAAAATTAAATAGCCATAATTGGAATTAATTTTGATATTTTCATAATTGACTGGAGTCCGAAATGAATCTAATTCAAAGTTCAAATTTATAATTCAACAATCCTAATTGATATTAATAATTAATATACTTTTATGATATTACTTAAAAGTAATTAATAATACATTTTATGTTAAATTATAAAGTGAAACAATTTTTAAAAACATTAATGTAATATAAAATATTTTTAATTCTATAATTATATATGTATAATAAATATAAAAATAATAATCATTATATACAATTTAACTTTAATAATAATATAAAATATATAATTTACAGAATATATTACTTTAATAATACGATAATTTATGTTATACTTATAAAAATGATTAAACATGATTTATTATATGATATTAATAACATTACTAATAAATTTAATTTTAAACGATATATCTTTTAATAAAAAAAACTATCTATAACAATATTCTGAAATTCTTAAAGTTTAGATAAAGTCAAACAAATATGTTTTAAATGGGGTTTAGGTATGGGTTTTTGGTTGGTATTGGCCCAATACTATTGAGTTTGAGTTTAAATATATATTATATTTAATAGGTATAAAGTTAATTAATTCCATTTGAACGGTTTTAAATTTCAATATTGAAATCAAAATTGTAACGACAACACCAAATTAACCAATTACTTAACCTAACCTTAAACCAAAACCGATATACTAATATATAATATAATAATATAGTATATAACTATTACTAAAATTATTAATACATATATAATTATTATTATATTACATAACATATTATATGATATAGCATTATATAATATAGTAGGAGGATTACCTTTCAAATGTATGAATGTATAGAGCTTAGAGCATAATTCAAATAATATAATAAAAAATAATAATATATAATGTACTACTATTATAAATAACTATTTTTACATTATAGATTATAATAAAAGATATAGTATTACATGATATTATAATGTTTAATCATATATGCATTTATATAAACTATTAATATATTATATAATATATGATATGTAGAGCTAATCATGGGCCAAGCCGAGCCAAGTTCGTATTGGGTAGGGTCGGGTCAAGTCAAAATTTTAGGCTAGTTTTCTAAGCCCAAGATCAACCCGAAAAATGGGCTTAAAATTATGTTCAAGCCGGCTCGGATTAAAAATGCTAAAACCCGAGCCCGCCCTAGTCGTATTAAAAAAATTATATTATTTTTTATATAAAAATAAATTTAAAAAAATAATACATCAAATACACTAAAAACATTAAAATAAATGCTTTCCAACAAATGGAAAAAAATTGAAAAAATATATACTTAAATAACACTAAGTTAGGTGCAACTTAGCAAGCAAATAACTTTAAAATAGTAGCAATATAATAGCAAAATGAAAAAAAAAATGACAAAATAGCAACAATTTTTTTTTTTTTGCAAATTCGGGTAAAGCTGAGCCAAGCTCAGGCCAAAAAAGCTTACTCGAGGCCAGACCCAGTCCAAGCCCATTTTTGAACCTATATTTTTGCCCAAACCCTTTCACTTTTCGAGTTGAGTCAGATGACCCGACCAATGATCAGGTCTAGTGATATGATATAACATTATATAATATAGTAGGAGGGTTAACTTTCAAATGTACGAAAAGTATAGGGACTTAGAGCATATTTTAACCAAAATAATAATAAACAATAATATATGATAATAATTAATATATTATGTATTACTCTACTATTATAGTATGTGATATGATATTATATAATGAAATAATATATATATTTTAAGCATTAAGATATATAATTATTATATTGTAGATTATAATAAAAGATATATTATTAATAGTTACATGTAATTTAGTCTATTAAAATACATGTTCATAATTATACCTAGCAATACATAAAGAATTATTCAAAATTTAATATTTTAGAACCCCATGTGATGGTTTGATGATCAAGGGTTTTCATTGCCCTAGGTGTGACCTGGGTTCAAGTCGTGCTAATTGCATTTGTTGTTCGAGCTTTTCCTTGTTATTGTAATTCACCAAAAGTAATGTAATATCTTAATAAAATAGTATTTTTATTAAATTAGATTTTGAATTGAGTTTTAACTTTTATAAAATTGTAATTGGGTATTGGGTTTAATTTCTTTTTATTTTAAAGGGAGATTTGGGTTATAATTAGTTTATATTGAGTTTGGGTAATAATGAGTATATTATTTGAGTTCGAGTTTAGTATAATATATTTGAATTTTGGAATAAATATTTAAAAATATGATTATTAGGTTTATAAATTTAATAAGAAAGATAAAAGTTATTTAATTGTCAATGGAATATAATAATGAACAATAAAAGATATTTTTATTTATTCATATAATATCATAGAATAATAAGTTTTACATGCAATAATCGCTTTAGTTATTTCACATGAAATAACTCTATTAAATATATATAAGGAAAATTTAAGTTGCATTGCCATCTTATAAAAATAAAATGCATTATTACATTTGAAATTAAAATATTTATAACTATTCAAAATTATTTGAATCCATTAAAACTCGCCTGGCTTGTCACACTCTAAAAATCGGGTTAGAAGAAATGGGTTTGTGAAAATCGAGAGTGGTCACACCCCGATTTATAAGGTTATCTTTGTGTGCTTATAAATCGAGGGTTTGAAATGGATACGTTAATTAGGATCATAAATAATTAATTAAAGTATTAAAACAAGTTAATCTAAAATGAAACTTTATTATGAGGTTTAGTTTAAAAATAGTGTGTTTTTTTTTTTAACGAATAGACTGATATTATTAGCACACGGCTCAAAGTGCTAGAAGGTTGCATCAAAATAAATCATAAAAGACAAAAACTACTAGAGCAAGAAAATAATAAAAGCAAACAGCAAAGAAAAGCAAAAAAGAAACAGACCAAACGTTCAAAACCATAAATACGCACACAGAAACGTTCAAAAAAACGACAAAACCAAAAACAAAATCCACTCTGGCCTTCAAACAAAAGAGAGCACCCACAAATACCAGCCAAAAATAGCTTCCTTCTCCTTGCAAAAAAAAAAAAGATGATTCAGATTTGAGAGGAAAACCCAAATGCTTTGAAACAGCTATGGAGATTCAGAGAACCTTTTCCACTACAAAGCAACCTATGATAGTCTTTGATTCATCTGCATCCATTTTCTCCAATCCCTTTCCGTGCTGAAGTCGGAATTCCATCAACCCAAAGCCCAAATCTTTGGCTTCTTCGCCCTTCCGCTGCCTTGGTATGGGCTGCATCATTAACAGAACGAGGAACAAAAAGGTAAACTACCTTTTCAAAAAAATGTTCTAATTCTCGAATGTGATGGATAATAGATCTGAGAATCGATTTATCATCAACCCTTGCTTGCAGCTTTTTAATAACTGTCAAAGAATCCCCTTCCATGACCAGACACCGAAAACCCATCAGTCGAGCGAACAACAACAACCTTTCACATGCTCGTGCTTCAGTAATGAACACATCAGCAACATTCTTTATCAGATAAGTTTTAGCTCCTCTAATTTCACCTCTTGAATCTCTGGCTAAAACTGCTAATGTAGAAGTCCTAGAATCTCTTTGAAACGTAGCGTCAAAATTAATCTTGATGAAACCCACAACTGGAGGCTTCCAATACCCTTTTTTAGAAAACCCTCAAAACCATCGAGTTTCTCTTTGCAAAGAGTTACTTCCTCAACATAACCTCGAATGAGCCCAAGTACATCCTGCAAAGAAAATTTGGCACCTTCATGAATCAATTGATTTCTCCTATACCACATGGACCAAATAGAAATCGCAATAATTTGTTTGCTTTGATCATCTACTGCAATAAAAGTTTTGACAAAGTGAAACTTATAGTTGGAAGTGTTATCATCAAGAACAGTTTTAATTTGAAGAGAAGCCCACACACCCTGAAGAAGACTACAAGACCACAACAAATGATCCATGTTTTTTGATGCTTCTTTACGAAGAGGACAGACCGATTCATTCCTCAACTTTCTTAACAATAAATTACTGTAATGAGGCAAATAATTGTTAAGCAATCTCCAGATATGTATTTTAATTTTCTCCGGGATGTTAATAGACCACAAAGACTTGTAAAAAGTCTTGTAAATATCAGCAGTAGAGTTGATGTAGTTGATGTCATATAAGTAGGCAGTAGAAAGAACTCTATAGCCACTTTTCACCAAATACTCTCTGGATCCCTCATACTTCCACACCAGCAAATCCTCCGTTGAAGTCTCAGAAATCGGGATGGAAATAATACTTTATCGGGATGGAAATAATACTTTGTTCCTGAACTTCATCCATAAGGCTAAAAATAAGTCCCTTATTCCAGGTGCTTGACTCAGCTTCAATTAGTTGATTAACTGTCGTCCATCTTGGATTAATCTGTTGCCCTGATATTCTGTTGTTTTCCATTCCAGGAAACCAAGGATCATTCCAAATGTTTACCTTAATGCCGTTGCCAATTCTCCACATAACTCCATTAGAAATCAAATCACGAGCGTTGCAAATACTCCGCCAGGTAAACGAAGTGTAAAAACTTATCTTGGCTGATAAAATATCTGAATGTGGATAATAATGAGCTTTAAGAACTTTGGCTAAAAGACAATTGGGTTGGGATAAAAGACGCCACACTTGCTTTGCTAGTAATGATTTATTAAACAAATGCATGTTTCTGAAACCCAACCCACCAACACTCTTTGGTTTACACAAAACATCCCAATTGCTCCAATGAATACCCTTCAGCGATTTATTATTAGCCCACCAAAATTTATTCATAATACCTTCAAGCTTCCTACATAAGAGTTTCAGCAATTCAAAACATTGCATTGCGTAAACTGGGATAGATTGTAAGATTGATTTGATGAAAACCCCCATCGTTAAGTAGCGTAAACTCTAGCCATCAATGCTTCTTCTGAACCGGTCAATAAAATTGGCAAAAGCCCAACTCTTCTTACGTCCAACCATTATTGGCAACCCTAAGTATTTCTCCGGGTTTAAAGCAACCCTTACTCCCAAAGTATAAGTGATGGAATCCTTGATATTGGCATTAACATTAGCCCCGAAGTATATCAAAGATTTTTCAAAATTTACCCTTTGGCCTGAAATGGTCTTATACTCCTTTATAACATCACCCACCAGCTTAGCCCCATCTACAGATGCGTCCCCAAAAGGATGCAATCATCCGCAAAAAATAAATGGTTAATCGAGAATCTTCCTCTTCCAATAAAAACTCTCCCCTCATCGACCCGTTATGCTCAGCTTCTTTAATAAGAATTGAGAATCCCTCAGCACAAATAAGAAAGAGATAGGGACTTAGAGGATCACCCTGCTGTAGGCCTCTCGAAGGTAAAAACCATTCACTGCTCGACCCATTAAGATTCACTGAATAAGAAACCGAGCAAACACATCTCATGACAAGAACAATCCAATCCGCATAAAAACCTAAATAAGTCATCATTCCAGCCAAAAAATCCCATTCAACACAATCGTATGTTTTATTCACATCAAGTTTTAGCGTAAAATTCCCTTTTTCCTTTCTTCTTCATTTTCAAAGAATGAAGCACCTCATAAGCAACAAGAACATTATCCAAAATATGTCTTCCTGGAAGGAAAGCCCCTTGAGCTTTATTAAATAGTACTCATACGATTCACCAAGACTTTCACTATAATTTTGTAAACAACATTACAAAGGCTTATAGGTCTTAACTGAGTGAGATTTTTAGTTTATCAACTTTAGGAATTAAAACAATACGGCTTTTATTAATGGTTTCAATCTCAGTTTCACCATTCAAAATAGATAAGCAATAGTTAGACATTTCAAGACTAATAATTTGCCAGTACCTTTGAAATAAAATTGCTGAAAATCCGTCACTGCTGGGGGCTTTCATTGGGTCCATCATCTTAACAGCACATGCGATTTCCTCCTCTGTAAATTGTTAAAGTAGGGACTCATTCATATCATCAGTGATTCATTTTTCCACCAACCCAAAAACACGCTCATCTGATCCCATTTCAGAAGCTGAAAATAAATTTTTGAAAAAATCTGAAGTGAATTTTAACATCTCCTCTGTTGTATGAGCCCTTGTGCCATTTATCCCTTCTAATTCATGAATTTGACCACGATTCTGCCGTTAAACAACCATTTTATGAAAAAAGCTGGTATTTCTATCTCCATATCTCAGCCAGTTGACTCGAGCTTGTTGCTCCCAATAAATTTCTTCCTGATCAGCTTGAAGGTTAAGTCCCACCTGTACAACTGTAATTTCAACAAGAACTTCATCAGTTGGCTCCCGATCATAAAGGCAATTTAATTTTTCCTCCGTTCTAAACGAATTCTCTTTGATTCTCTAGATCTGATTCTACTCTATTTCTGAAGATATTGTCCAAGACCTTTAAGCTTATCAGGGATACTTCCAGTCGTTTCTCCCCAACTTCTTCAAATTTCTCCCTCCAAAGAATTATCCAGACACCGACTAGCTTCAAATCGAAAAGCATCTGAAGACGTATTTTTTCTCTAATTTCCAAAAGTATCCAGCAAAATCGGGCAATGGTCTGAGAATGAATGATTTAAGTGTTCAACTTGGTAATTAGGACAAATATTAATCCAACTCAAAGTCGCAACACCCCGATGCAGCCTCTCCCTTATATTTGTAGAAAAAAATCTACCTCTCTCTCATGTAAACCACCTTCTAGTGTAGCTAAGGTCATTGAGTCCACAATCTTCCAATGCCATTCGAAAATCATGCATCTAACGATCAGCTCGTAGTTGTCCTCCCTTCTTTTCTAAAGAACTCACAATCTCATTAAAATCCCCCAGGACAACCCAAGGGGTCCTTTGATCTTTCCCCAATCGCCTAAGTAATTCCCAAGACTCCCTTCTATTCTTTTCTTCCGGGTTCCCATAAAAACCCATTAAACACCAAGTAGTATCACATTCAACATCATAGACAACGACTTCAATATGAAACGATGAAAAGGACTTGAGGCTAATTAATGAATTCCCCTTCCACCCTAACGACAAACCACCTTTTGATCCCACCGCTCCAACATCGATTTCATTTTCAAATCCACATTTCAATCTCACCGATTCCATCTTTTTAGCATTTAATTTTGTTTCCATTAGAAATAAAATTTGGGGATTAACACTCTTAACTTATTCTTGAGCCTCTCAACAGTTCGTGATCTCCCCAAACCACGAACATTCCAACTAATTATTTTCATTGCATTCAGCGCTCTGGTCACCAGAACTAGCCGTTACATCGGAATGACTTATGTCCCCATTCTTTCCCACTATGAGAGATGAATCCTCCACAATTCATTGTCGTTTCTTTCCTTCCATATTAAGAAAAGGCTCTTTTTCCTCTTCCAGCATTAAATCCAAGGGCCCACTCCCAGAGTTATTACTTTGAATTGCACCACTACCCAATTTGCGCCAGCTGTCAGATTCTTTTATTAAAATTTGTTGACTAGGATCCAAAGGGATTAAATTTGGATTTGAATATTGTTGCCACGATTCCTTCCTATAATTATTCCCCAAATAATTCGACCATTTACTACTTTGATTTCTACCTTCTACAATCAAACTGCTCCATTGTGAACCATCAGACTGACGGAGCCACCCGCTATCAGCCTTACCGCTCCACCGCATCTCTGCCCGTAAAGATAAATCCCATCCAAAAATAATATCCGTTGCCTCAATCCGAAGCCGAAAAGGGCAAAACTCTCACCATGCCCCAATTTGCCACAAATGAAACAAAAAAGGCTCAATTTCTCATATTGAAAACGGGCATATACTATCTTATCTTTCCCAATCTGGATCTTTTTCCTCCTTTTCAATGGAGAAGTAACATCTAATCGAGCACGAATTCGCATAAACCATTTAAAACCCAAAGCCAGAATAGCAGTATCATATTCTAAAAATTTTCCCAAAAAATCACCAAATTGTCTTGCCATATGTTCAGTCATCAGACCTGGGGGCAAGTCGTGAATTTGGACCCAAAATTCAGTGAAATTTAATAAGATATCTGACAGATTTTCTCCTTGCTGATTTTTTTGCAGAATGAGAATATGGTTATTAAAAAACCAAGGAGTACCCGAGATCACTCTTTGCATATCAATCTCATGGAAAAACTGGAAAGATACCTTTTATCACCTAGATCTGATATACATATCCCTCCAATCGGATGCCATAAATCAGCCATAGTGTTGCGTAGAGAAGGGAAATGGACAATACTATCAGTGAGACAGCGTCCCACTAAACAAATCCAATGATCCTAATCTCCTACCGTTGCTTCCTCCTGGAACACCTCCTCTTCCTCATCACGAAGTCTCAGATTGGCTAATTCATCCTCCATATCAAAGCCACACTCAAAAAGAACAAAAACACAATGAAAAAGAAAAAGACTCTTACAAAAAAATAATAACTTTTCCTATTGGAATAGCATGTCAAACGACTGACAGAAGACTCGTGTCAAACGACAAACTCATAGTGTTTTTTAATTGAGTTAGAACCTAATTGGAAAAAATGGTGAAATAAATTAAAATATTAATAATGAGACTTGAAACACCCCACACCCGGCCCACGAACTTGAACCGGATCTGGTATGTTCCTAAAGTAAATCGGTTTCAAAGATTTTACATACTTAGAGAAAATTTGTAAAATTTTCAAAACTATTATTTTGAGTTGGGCTTAGATTGGAAACCCATTTAATGAATCTTGTAAATCCAATTTTATTAAGGTGACAAAATAATCTTTAAGGTTTATTAAAAAAAATATATCTCTTAAACTTTGGTCTTAAATAGTTCGCAACGTAATATTTAAGAGTAAATCAAAATAAGGAAAATCCACTGGGCCTTATGGCCTTATTACATCAAGTAAAACCCAAAAATAAAATTAAAGGTACTAAAAAAAAATCGAGTCCAAATTACATAGAATCTTCAAATGAAACATGGCCACCTCAAGGTTCACCGTCCCATTCAATCCTTGTTCATCACCGAAAATAGTTCCACAATGGGTGAGTCAACAGACTCAATGTGCACAAGACTAACATTCAACAATCAGCATACATGTTCATATCAAATTCATATTCATATAAAAATAAATGATGATGCAACCCAAACCCAAGCCTATTTGTCCATCCGCTACACACCACCAGTATTCGCGGTCACACCGTGGGACTACTAAGTCAACCTCCATCCGCTACACACCATCGAAGGTAGTCATTGCAATGACGGTGTTCATCGCCCATTTAATTTGTGCCATTAGACACCATATTCAAATAATGTAACCGGTTACCAAATTCGAGATAATGTAACCGAGTTACCATATTCAAATTTTGTGATTTGTAGTCACCATATTCGTTGGTGAGACCAAGTCAACACCTTATTCCCTTACATAGATCCCGAATGCCCCATAAATTTTATATCATACATAACATACTTAATTCCACATTCATATATATATTTTCACATGTTATAAAATAACATATTTCATAATCCTATCAAGTAGGAAACGTGCACAGTACTTTTGTACCACATTAGGTATTTAGCCATATTCACATTCTTATGTATAATCGATAATTAATATTTGCCATATAACGTATTGAAGGTTAGTATGGGTACACACCGATTTGCTTAATAGATTCCTTGAAATCCCAAGAATGATCTATTGATCTAGATCTTTAACTCCTATATTCGGCCAACCATTAAAACATATTAACAAACCTATTTGTCTTAAAAACCAAATCCTAGTAGGATTTGTATTACTTACCTTGTTGCCGAATTAAAAGATTGTAAATCAAATGCCGGAAATTGATAGTACTCCTTCCTTAAATCGGCTAGCCACTAAATCAGGTAATTATGTCAGTTTCCAACTTTTGAGTAAATGGAAAATAATACCAACATAACCCTAGGCCGATTGGATCTATGTACTTACCTTATAGTTTCCAAATCCCAAAAGTTTCCCTTGTCTTGAATATCTGTCAAAATCCCTATAACTTCATGTCAGATTTATTTTAATATTGAGACATAATCAAAACCTTGACCGAATATTTATATTCCTTACCTTAGATCCTTGATCCTTATATTCGTAATTGTAGAAACTTGAGAGATCCTTGTAGATTCTACCATGAACAAGAATAGGATTAGGCCATTCACTTTCGGCAAATGGAAAAGAAAGGAAATTGAATAGCTTAACCTTACCTTGATGCCTTTAATCGATTGCTTCCTTGCACGGAGTTCTGAGAGATTGGCTATGGAGATTTAACAGGATCAAAAGAAAAGGGTTTTGGCTTAACAATGACAAAGGAGAGGAGAAGAAAAGATGGAGTTTTGCTTAGTAAAAATTTCAGAGAGAGAAATAGGGGCTAGGAATTTTTGGCACACTTAGGAAAAAGATGAGAGAATAGCCTAACTCTCCTCCTTTAGCGAAATTATCAATAGGAGAGTCCTTGCTTGGCCACTACTCATCATAAGTGATAATATTGTCTCTTTTATTTAAAATAAAAGTGTTTAATCCATCACTTATCTCCTCAATTATCTTATTAAAAGAAAATCCTTATTTATCACTTATTAATCATATATTTATCAATTAAAACACCTCCTTTCTAGAAGGCTTGTGCCGTCCACCCTCTTGCTTATAGAAGCAAAATAAAACCTTCATTATTTGCTTTCCAAGTGACTCGAACCGTGCCCATTTCTCCTGCATGTGGCGCCATTTCTCTAAACCCTAAGTGACATCTTCAGCCACTTTTCCAAGCTCGTTTGTGTGTCAAATTTCACCAACTTTTACTTTTAAGGCCCTCTTGCCCTTATTTCCTATTTTGGACTTGAAAATTTGACATTTCGCATCATTTCTAAGTTTCCTAAAATTTTCGATCGGCTCAGAACTTGCCATTTTTCTTACATGTTCAAGTTTCCAAAATGTTTGAGTTTCCATTTTGGTTCATTTCCAAAATGTTCAGTTTCAAAATGTTCAAGTTTCCAAAATGTTCAAGTTTCCAAAATGTTCAGTTTCCATTTTCATGCATTTCCGTGTTTCCAAAATATCAAAATTTATTCTTGGTGCTTAAACTTGTCATTTCATACAATTAAACCGAAAATGCATAGGCCCTTTTCGGGATGTTACGATTCTACCCCTTAAACAAAATTTCGTCCCAAATTTCCTAACTAAAATAGTTGAGGGTATTGTTGTCGCATGATCTCTTTTGGCTCCCACGAAGCTTCTTCCGATCCATGATTGCGCCATAACAATTTGACTAGAGGCACTGTCTTCTTTCGTAGTACTTTCACATCATGTTCCAAGATCCGAATCGGTTCTTCCTCGTAGGATAAGTCTGGCCTTAGCTCCACTTCTTCAACAGATACCACATGTGACGGATCCGATCAGTAGCGACGTAGCATGGATACATGAAATACGTCATGCATCTGCTGTAATTCTGGTGGCAATTCTAATTGGTATGCCACTGGCCCAACTCGTTTCAGTACTCGATAAGGCCCTATAAACCTTGGGCTTAACTTTCCTTTTCGACCGAACCTCATTACCTTCTTCCAAGGCGAGACTTTCAAGAATACTTGGTCTCCCACTTCAAACTCTATTTCCTTCCGCTTAAGGTGCGTGTACGACTTACGCCTATCGAGGCTTCCTTCAACTGTGTCTGAATTAACTCAACCTTCTCTTGGTTTACGCCACTAATTCTGGACCCAAAACTCGGTGTTCTCCTAACTCGGTCCAACAAGTAGGTGTTCTACACTTCCTTCCATACAATGCTTCATATGATGCCATCCGAATGCTAGCTTGATAGCTGTTGTTGTAGGCGAATTCTGCTAAAGGCAAGTAATCTTCCCAACTTCCTCGGAAATCCATTACACAGCCTTTCAACATATCCTCCAACACTTGTATAACCCGTTCAAACTACCCGTCTGATTGTGGATGAAAAGCCGTAGTGAAGTCTAACTTAGTGCCTAAAGCTTGATGAAGTGCCTTCCAAAATCGAGACGTAAACCTTGGGTCTCTATCAGAGATGATTGACACCGGTACTCCATGTAACCTCACGATTTCTGCCACATATAAATTAGCTAACTTCTGAAGAGAATAGTCAACTCTTACTGGGATAAAGTGTGAGGACTTGGTCAAACGGTCCACTATCACCCATACCGAGTCCTTCTTAGTAGGCGTAAGGGGAAGCCCACTAACGAAGTCCATGGTAATTCTTTCCCACTTCTATTGGGGAACTTCGATTGGTTGAAGCAATCCTGATGGGACTTGGTGTTCAGCCTTAACTTGCTGACACGTCAAACATTTCCCCACAAATTCAGTTACTTCCCATTTCAGATCAGACCACCAAAATTGTTCCCTTAGATCTCTATACAGCTTGATGCCTCCGGGATGCATAGCATAAGGGCTACCATGCGCTTCCCGAAGAATCCTTTGTCTCAACTCCTTATCCCTCGGCATACATACCTTTCCCTTGTAGCACAATACTCCTTCATCATTGATGCCATAGTCCTTTAATCCTCCTTGCTGTACTTGCTGTAACTTAGTACTTAGGTCCTTATCTGCCAACTGTCCCTCTTTCACCTCCTTCAACCATGTGGGCTTGACTTGCAATTCTGCCAATAGGCTTCCATCGTCATACAGACTTAAGTGAGTGAACAAAGCCCGTAGATCCGACACCACCTTTCTACTCAGGGCATCGGCTACCACATTCGCCTTGCCCGGATGATATTCTATCGAACAGTCGTAGTCCTTCAATAATTCCACCCACCTTCGTTGCCTTAAGTTCAACTCCTTCTGAGTCAACAAGTACTTAAGACTTTTGTGGTCTGTGTAGATAATCGACCTTTCTCCATAAAGGTAGTGCCTCCAAACTTTAAGGCGAAAACCACTGCTTGCTAGCTCCAAGTCACGAGTTGGGTAGTTAACCTCATGAGGCCTTAGTGCAGTGACGCATAAGCGACTACTTTGCCATCTTGCATTAACACACACCCTAACCCTCATGCGAAGCATCACAGTACACCACAAAATCTTTTCCTGCCTCCAGTTGAATTAACACTAGAGCTTTCACAAGACCTTCTTAAGCTTTTCAAAGCTCTCCGCCGCTTATTAGTCCATTCAAAGGGTACTTCCTTCCTTAGCAACTTTGTTAAAGCGCGGCTATTGACGAGAATCCTTCCACAAACCTTCTCAGAATAGCTGCCAAGCCTAGGAAACTTCAATTTTAGCCACGGACCTAGGTGGTTTCCAATCCAACACCGCTCGATCTTCCTAGGATCCACTCTTATTCCTTCTGCGGATACCACATGTCCTAAGAATGGCACCTCCTTAAGCCAAAATTCACACTTGCTAAATTTGGCATAGAGCTTCTTCTCCCTTAACACTTCCAACACAACTCGGAGATGCTCATCATGCTCCTCCTCCGACTTCGAGTACACCAAAATATCGCCGATGAACACAACGATGAACCTATCTAAGTAGGGTTGGAAACCCGATTCATCATATCCATGAACGCGCTGAGCGTTCGTCACAACCCAAACGGCATCACTACAAACTCAAATGGCCGATCTTGTCCTAAAAGCGATCTTATGGATATCGCCTCCTTCACCTTCAATCGATGGTATCCGACCGTAAGTCAATCTTTGAAAACACTGCGACTCCCTTCAGCTGATCGAACAGGTCATCGATCCTTGGCAACGGATACTTGTTCTTAATGGTCAGCTTATTCAACTGACGATAATCTATGCACATTCGCATAGTTTCGTCCTTCTTCTTCACAAATAGGATCGGTGCTTCCCACGGAGACACACTGGGTCGGATGAACCCACGATCCAACAGTTCTTGGATTTGAGCCTTGAGCTCCACTAACTCCTTTGGCGCCATTCGGTATGGAGTGATTGACACAGGAGTTGTTCCTGGTAGCAAATCTATCCCAAATTCCACCTCCCTGTCTGGGGGTATTCCTGGTAATTCTTCTGGAAACACATCCACGAAGTCCCTTACCGTCCTAACTCATTAATACCTTCTTCCTTTCCACCTATTGCACTTACGAAGGCTAGGAATGCCTTGCAACCTTTCTTAACCATCCTCTCACCTCAAAGGTCAAACTACGTTAGACAAGTAGTTCCTCCTTTCTCTGATCATTACTACCACTTCATCCTCCGGGATTCTTAGTTCCATACGTTTAGCCGCATAATCTAATACGGCTCGGTGTTCTACTAGCCAATCTATTTCGAGTGTAAGTTCAAACTCTCTGAAGGGTAACTCCATCAAGTCTGCCCGAAAGTTCACTCCCTGAATCTCTAGGGGTACATTCCGAAAGATCTTGTCTACCACAACAGTTTGGCCTAATGGGCTTACTACGGTCATCCTGCTCATCGGAAAGTTCGTAGTCTAGGCCTAATGTTTCCACTACACTACATGCAACATAGGAATGGGTCGAGCCCACATCAATCGAGTAAAATAGGGTTTGTCAAAATAAA
The DNA here is from genome assembly GCA_025506655.1 of Gossypium rotundifolium. NCBI lineage: Eukaryota > Viridiplantae > Streptophyta > Magnoliopsida > Malvales > Malvaceae > Gossypium > Gossypium rotundifolium. The sequence goes on from CP106726.1 coordinate 20,259,554, forward strand.
GAACGTCTGGGTTATTACATCCCAAGGTCACCATCTTCCTCCGGTGAACCGCATAAACCAAACCCGGTTGTTTTGCATCGGCATTAGTAGTACCTCATACGTGTTCCACGACCTCTGCCAACACCACTACCTCGGTTTCAACCACGACCCGTTGAGGTCATTGTCTCACCTCTACCAGTCTGGCTAGCATTCTGAACTACCGGTCGGCTCTCATCTCGTTGCTTGAGACAATCCTTAAGCATATGGCCCTTGGACCCACACTTGAAACATCCTCTCATCTTTCTCCAACACTCTCCCATGTGCTTCTTTCCACAATGCTCACAAGGCGATCATCGCCACCTGTGACCACTGTTGATTTCGTGGCCCGTCAACCCGAGGCCTCTTGTGACCCTTTCTAGATGGCCCAAATCCTCTTTTGGCCTTATTCCTATCCACAGTCTGCTTAGTAGCGTCCTTAATCCCCTCGGCCACCTTGGCCTTTTCCACCAAAGTCGAGAATTTCCGCTCTTGATGCGGTGCTATCAACAGTCTCAGGTCGTCTCTCAGTCCGTCCTCAAAGCGGACACAGCGTTCATGCTCAGTTGCTACTACCCCTCGAGCATAGCGGCTCAACCTCAGGAATTTCGCTTCATATTCTGCGATAGACTTACTCCCTTGTACCAACCCTAGAAAAGCCTTCCTTTGTTCATCCGTATACCTGGTTCCCACATACTTCTTCCGAATGCCTCCTTAACATACTCCTGGTCAAATTTTCACCGTGGTACCATCCCGAATAGTTAACCACCACCGATACGCTTCATCGCGAATAATGCCACCATCCTTTCAACTTTTCCTCTCAAGTCGATCGAGCTCATCCATGATACGCCGTTGCTTCCAACCAAGATTTCACCAGCATCTGGGTGCTACCCGCACACTCCACGAAACATTTTCGCTCCATTAGCTCGGAGCCGTTCAGGTACCGACTTTCGATTTCCGCCATTTCCTCCTATACTAGCCACCAATTCCAAAACTCGCAGCACAGCTTGCGACATAGCATCTTCCCCATCGCGCCTCGCCGCTCAACATTAACAGCTGGGGGTGGCGGTGGCGGTGGCATTTCATTGTCGGACCCTTGACCCGATCTAACGGGTTCTGACACGGTCATCCTTCCTCTACCTCGACCATGACGACCACGTCCTCTAGAGCTCATTTTCTAGCGTCGAGATCTGATTAAGAAATTTTATGGATTAGTCATCGTTCCACTTATTTACCAGCGAATGAGTTTTATGAAAAGGGATTTAAGAGTGGTTATTTCATATTCATACAAACACATGGTCTTTTCCATTCATTCATTCATCCATCGACAAGTATGAACTTTCGTTCATTTAGAAATGTTGTAGTTTTGTTGTTGATGTTTTCCACTACCTGTGGGTATTTTCGTAATTTTGTCCTCTGAGGCATTTTCGTAATTTTCGAAGAAAAATGTTCCTTGGTGTTTTTGTCAAAAATTATTTTGAAAATTTTGAAGTCTAGGGGTAATTTAGAAAAATTTTGAAATCTGGGGGTATTTCGGTAATTTTTCACAAATCAGGGTAAATTTGTAAATTTAATAAATTAGGGGTATTTCAAAAGTTGCAAAACTTTGAGGGTTCTTTTCGAAAATTGTTCCTTCAAAAATGAGGATTTTGCAAAAATTTTGGAAATCAGGGTCATTTTGGTAATTTTGTAAGTCAGGGGCAATTTTGTAATTTTTCTAGAATCAAGGTATTTTGATATTTTACAAATTAGGGTTTTTGAATGTTTATAAAATAATGAAATTTTGGTAAAGCTGTTGAGTAGTTGAACATTTTATAAACCAAGGGCATTTTGGAAATTTTACCACCAAGGGCATTTTTGTAATTTTCGCTAATCAGGAGTTTTTCAGAAAATGTTGTAAAAATAATTTTCAGATTTAAAAGAAAGTTTTAAAAGTTTCAAAAACTAGGGTTTGTTATTTTGTTCTCTCTTCTTTCTTTTTTTTTTTAAAACATGGCTAGTTCCCTTTCGGGTTTTAGTCATTATGTTTAGCCTATGACCGAGCCTTCTTGGTCGGGGTGAACCAAAGCTATGCACCAGGGATTGGTGTGGAGAGGAGGTGAGTCACGCGGACTGCTTAAATACCAAGCTCCCACCAAAACCATTCCTAGACATGCGCACAGAGGTTGCCACACCACCGAGCCCTCGAGTTAGGGTGAACCGAAGCTACGCACTGTAGGATTCTGCAAGAGGAGGTGAGTCACTAGGACTGCTTAAATACTGTGCTCTTCCGGATCTAATCCTAGACATGCGTCTGGGTTACCACACCCTAGCTCAGTGACTTAGCCATAGGTTTGTTTAGTGCATTAAGTCTTATGTGTTTGTGTTTAAGTAGACTAGTCCTAGGGTTCAAGTTCCTACCATTCTATTCTACGCTCCATGCCTTTTCTACCCTTATACAGTTCATAAATCATGTAATCACACAGAGAGTTAGGGGTACTTACACGGTGGATCATGGTCGGTGACTTAGGTACCATGCCGAAAACACGCTTATTTTTCAAAGATAATCATTTGGCTCGCTTTGAAAATGTTTTGGGCCTTAGCCCACAGCCGAGAGTTTAAAACGGGCTCGATACAAATTGAAACACCCCACACCCTACCACGAGCCTGAATCGGATCTCGTATGTTCCTAAAGTAAACCGGTTTCAAAGATTTTCGTTACTTAGAGAAAATTTGTAAAATTTTCAAAACTATTATTTTGAGTTGGGCTTAGATTGGAAACCCATTTAATGAATCTTGTAAATCCAATTTTATTAAGGTGACAAAATAATCTTTAAGGTTTATTAAAAAAATATATCTCTTAAACTTTGGTCTTAAATAGTTCATAACGTAATAGTTAAGAGTAAAGCAAAATAAGGAAAATCCATCGGGCCTTATGGCCTTATTACATCAAGTAAAACCCAAAAATAAAATTAAAGGTACTAAAAAAAAATCGAGTCCAAATTACATAGAATCTTCAAATGAAACATGGCCACCTCAAGGTCACCGTCCGGTCCATCACCTGTTCATCACCGAAAATAGTTCCCACAATGGGTGAGTCAATAGACTCAATGTGTACTGATACTAACATTCAACAATCGGGCATACATGTTCATATCAAATTCATATTCATATAAAATAAATGATGATGCAACCCAAACCCAAGCCTATTTGTCCATCCGCTACACACCACCAGCACTGCTAGTCACACCGTGGGACTACTAAGTCAACCCTCCATCCGCTACACACCATCGAAGGCGTCATTGCAATGACGTGCTCATCGCCTATATAATTTGTGTCATTAGACACCATATTCAAATAATGTAACCGGTTACCAAATTCAGATAATGTAACCTGAGTTACCATATTCAAATTTTGTGACCGTAGTCACCATATTCCGTTGGTGAGACCGAAGTCAACACCTTCTTCCCCTTTCACATAGATCCCGAATGCCCCATAAATTTTATATCATGCATAACATACTTAATTCCACATTCATATATATATTTTCACATGTTATAAAATAACATATTTCATAATCCTATCAGAAGTAGGAAACGTACCTGAGTACTTTTGTACCACATTAGGGTATTTAGCCATATTCACATTCTTATGTATAATCAGATAGTTAATATTTGCCATATAACGTATTGAAGGTTAGTATGGGTACACACCTGATTTGCTTAATAGATTCCTTGAAATCCCGAAGAACAATCTACCGATCTAGATCTTTAACTCCTATATTCGGCCAACCATTAAAACATATTAACAAACCTATTTGGCTTAAAAACCAAATCCTAGTAGGATTTGTATTACTTACCTTGTTGCCGAATTAAAAGATTGTAAATCAAATGCCAGAAATTGATAGTACTCCATCCTTAAATCGGCTAGCCACTAAATCAGGTAATTATGTCAGTTTCAACTTTTGAGTAAATGGAAAATAATACCAACATAACCCTAGGCCGATTGGATCTATGTACTTACCTTATAGTTTCCAAATCTCGAAAGTTTCCTTGTCTTGAATATCCGTCAAATCCCTATAACTTCATGTCGATTTATTTTAATATTGAGACATAATCAAAACCTTGACCGAATATTTATATTCCTTACCTTAGATCCTTGATCCTTATATTCGGTAATTGTAGAAACACGAGAGATCCTTGTAGATTCTACCATGAACAAGAATAGGGATTAGGCCATTCACTTTGGCAAATGGAAAAGAAAGGAAATTGAATAGCTTAACCTTACCTTGATGCCTTTAATCGATTGCTTCCTTGCCCGGAGTTACAGAGATTCGCTATGGAGATTTAACAGGATCAAAAGAAAAGGGTTTTGGCTTAACAATGACAAAGGAGAGGAGAAGAAAAGATGGAGTTTTGCTTAGTAAAAATTTTAAGAGAGAAATAGGGGCTAGGGAATTTTCGGCACACTTAGGAAAAGATGAGAGAATAGCCTAACTCTCCTCCTTTAGCCGAAATTATCAATAGGAGAGTCCTTGCTTGGCCACTACTCCTCATAAGTGATAATATTGTCTCTTTTATTTAAAATAAAAGTGTTTAATCCATCACTTATCTCCTCAATTATCTTATTAAAAGAAAATCCTTATTTATCACTTATTAATCATATATTTATCAATTAAAACACCTCCTTTCTAGAAGGCTTGTGCCGTCCACCCTCTTGCTTACTAAGCAAAATAAAACCTTCATTTTTTGCTTTCCAAGTGACTCGAACCAGGCCCATTTCTCCCGCATGTGGCGCCATTTCTCTAAGCCCTAAGTGACATCTTCAGCCACTTTTCCAAGCTTTGTTTGTGTGTCAAATTTCACCAACTTTTACTTTTAAGGCCCTCTTGCCCTTATTTCCTATTTTGGACTTTAAAATTTGACATTTCTGCATCATTTCTAAGTTTCCTAAAATTTTCGATCGGCTCAGAACTTGCCATTTTTCTTACATGTTCAAGTTTCCAAAATGTTCAGTTTCCATTTTGGTTCATTTCCAAAATGTTCAGTTTCAAAATGTTCAAGTTTCCAAAATGTTCAAGTTTCCAAAATGTTCAGTTTCCATTTTCATGCATTTCCGTGTTTCCAAAATATTAAAATTTATTCTTAGTGCTTAAACTTGTCATTTCATACAATTAAACTGAAAATGCATAGGCCCTTTTCAGGATGTTACAAGACTTGACTATAAGTATTAATTATTATATAAAAACTAAAGTGGAATGTGCTAAGAATTATAATGTTAAATAAGTTAATAAAAATTGAATAAATGTGTAAACTAATAAAGAATATGTAAGTTGAGCCCAAAATAAATTTATACAATTAAGTGATTAAAATAAGTAAGAAATAAGACATAAATTGAGTGATTAAGTGTTAGTGCCTCCTTTTTAGAAGTCAAGGTTTGAGTTACCCTTCTCCCATTTATTTTGCTTATATTTTCAGCAACCTAGGATAAAAGCCTTTACTAAAACAAATATTATTTGAAGTAAAAATTAAATAAGAAATAGGCTTAGGCCTAAAGGTTAGCATGTTTGATCCTTTCTTGGAGGTTTTTGGTTCAAATCTCTCATTTTTTATTTCATAATTCACCAAAAACGCCTCAAAAACATATCACTATGATTAAATGTAAAAAAATAAATGAGAAATGGGTGCTAGCCTAATGGTTAAAGTGTTAGTTTCACCTGTAAATTCGAGTTCGAACCTCCTCCTCATTTTCCCCTTCATTTTAATTCCAAGTTCAGCCAGCTTTGGGGAAATTGCAAGTAAAACCAAATCCCAATAAAATTAGAATTTCACCATCTTTTTCTCTTCTTTTCCTAATTGAATTTTCATATTGACATTTTCAAATCCCAATAGAATTTTCTCTCAATCTTTCTATTTATTCTCTAGTTATTTTTTTCTATTTTTTTACATCATATTTTTATCCTAATTGTTGATACTTATTTTTGTTTCCCGAATCAAAATCAATCTCCATTCAAACAATATTTCCTATAGGTTGTCGATTTTGCCATTGATAACATTCATTTCTTTTGATCAAGGTTCAGTAAGTACATCCGTTTCAATTAGTAAAACTTGTAAATTCCACAATAGCATCGAATCACGTTAATATTTCAATTCAATTACTCAATCTTTTTGGTACTTGCCGAATCCTTCAATATTCTTGATGAATCTTGAAATCAATAATTAACCTGTGTATAAATATTGTTTGAAAGACTTGTTTTAGGTGCATCAGATCAAATTTGATCATGAGGAACGTCGATAGGGCTCTTGGTGAAAGGTGCGTGTTTTTTTACAAGTGAATCAGGACAAATTGTGTCTAGGAATAGGGCCACATGGTTTGCCACACGGGCGTGTGGACCACACGACCCTTCACACGACCATTTTCCCAGGAAACCCTAGGATAGTTCGAAACTCACACTGCCAAGAATCGTCCATACAACTGTGTCTCCCTTGTAGCTTAATTTTGTAAATTCCACAGGACCATAGCTTGGCCACACGACTGTGTAACTCTTCCACACAGCCTATAGCACCTTACACAGCTTGTGTCTCATGCTTTAAAGTTTTGCCCAAAAATTTATGTTATGTTCAGTTTAGTCCCTGCTTGATCCCTAAATTGTTCTTAGAATTTTTTGTGCACCTAATTGATCCTTGAATTAGTGTTTATACACAAGTCTACGATTTATATGCCTGAACTACTACTGTTATAATGTGTTTATTGATATTGATTAATTGAATCTTTACGGTGCTATGAATAAACATGTGATATTAATCATGCCCACTGTCAATATGTTATTGATAAATTGTGAATGTTAATATTGTTATTGCTACTGAATACATAGCGAACATGTCTATTGCTAGTGTTGAACATAATAAGTGTTAAGCATGCATACAGATTTTTGCATTATTATGTTATAAAGTACACCATATTGTATTGCATAGGGAGTGATGATTTGTACAGAGGAAGAGTGGCAATTTAATAATCTGCAAACAAATATATGGCTTGTCCAAAAGCCAAGTGGCAGTTTGTTTAATCTGCAAATATGTTGTGCACCCACAACAAGTGGCCATAACTACAAATCAAGGATGGTTCATATACAACCTAGAGTGACATGGTAGTGAGTTCCGGGGAACTCATAAGTGAGGTGTGTAGCGGAGTTGGGTAGGACCCTTTCTGATAAATTAAAATTGCATTGTCACTCATTAACATGTGCATATAAAAGTTGTGATTTCTGAAATAGTGTAGTGAAGTGATGATATGAAAAACTGTCAATCTGAAGTGTCGAAACCCTTTTTAAATGTTTTGAAAAATGGGGTCGACTTTTAAAAAACAAAAATAGGAGTCGCCACCAATCCCTTTTTATTTAGGTGTGATTGGATCTCCTTGCAAAATGTTTTATTTTAAAACATTTTTGATCCACAAAAACAAGAAAATGGGTTGGGGAGTTGGTTACGTATGAGGAAGGGTTAGCACCCTCATAACGCCCAAAAATTGGTACCTAATCGATAAAATTATGTCCAAATGTTTGAAATTTAAAAATATATAATTTTAGAAAAACTTTGAACCATTTAAGTTAAAACTTGAGATTCTTTTGTTTCGAGGGAATATAAACATCACATCCAGCACGTGAGGACACGATATTTTAAAACCTTCGTAATCATACAAAACTTGTCAAAAGGGTATTTATTTATTTAGCCAAACGGAAAATCGCAACCCAGCAAGTTAGGGCACTATTTCCCGAATTCCTAAATACCAAAACATTGCCTTATTTTAAGTTAAAACTCGAGAATCCTTTGTGCTGAGGGAATATAAACATCACATCCAGCACGTTAGGACATGATATTTTAAAAACCTTCGTAATCAAAATCATCTCTTGATTTACAAAATTTGTTAAAAGGATATTTAGTTATTTAGCCAAACAAAAAATCGCAACCTAGCACGTTAGGGCACTATTTCCCGAATTTCTAAATACCAAAACATTGCCTTTAAAAACTTTTGATAAAATGCAGTAATTTGCAAAATGCTTTTAAAACGATAATTTAGTGAAAATATCATATTATTACAAACAATAAAATATAAAATAACTACATTAAGGCAATCATAAATAAATGATGAGTATATAAAAAAATATATAAAAACAATAAATGTAAGAACTAAATAAACATGAAAATTTCACATACAATATTAAACCTTTCATGCAAATACATATATGAAATAAATGTTAAAAAATGTATGAAGATATATTAAAAAATAAAATAAAATACATTTCAAAATAAATAAATAATTTATAATTTTAAATAAAATATATTTATAATAATCTAATACATATAAAAAAACTACATTTAAAAAATACATTATGCAATCTAAATGATTTTAGATAAAAATAATATGGGATATAATATTATATAATATACAAAATATTAAAATATATAATATAATAACTAATATATTAATCTAAAAATAATATATAATTAAAATAAAATAATAAATAATGATAGTTTAAAATATATACATAATAAAAATATATAAAAGTTTTATACTATTAATAAATTAATATATAAATAATAAGAGAAATAAAATATTTAATATGACAAAATAATTTAATATAAAGTTAAAATAATTTGAATGAACTAAAATAAAAAGGTAAAAAAAGGACTAAATAGCAATTAAAAATAGATAACAAGGACGCGTTAAAACACAGGGACTAATAAGGAAATTAAGCCTCTTTTTAAAACGGCGTTGTTCCGATTTTTACTTTTAAAATGCTCTAAGATTCAATTGAAACAAAGTACGAATTTAAGGGCTAATTTAAAATTAAAGCAAATGTCAGATTGGATAAAATTAAAACAAATAAAATTTTAAAGGGGCTGGAATGGAAAATTTCCCTTTAAACCAAAATGCGCGGATCCTCTTCTGGATATCGGGTCAATGCGCGGATCCTATTAATCAGAAACGGCGTCGTTTTATTAATACCATATAGGTAAAAAAAAAGGGTAAATTTTTTTTTAAAACTTAGTTTTTTTTAAAAAAAACAGAAGCTGCACAAAAAAAACGTTCTGCCTTCTCTGATCTCGAGCCTTCATCGCCGCATGCGTCATCGTGGTTGGCAGTCAGAGAGCCGAACCTCTCTATTTTGAAGCTAAAATACCAGTAGCCTTCTCGCCTTTTCTTATTTTTTAGTATTTATATAAAAAATAGCGTATATCTAAAAATAAATAAAATAACGTGAAAATCACCTCCTGTTAAAGACTCTCTGTATTTATATTTCTGTATATTTTCATTTCTGTCTGTGTGAATCTCCCCCCCTCATTATAGGTTTTTACAAGGGGTTTTCTAACCCAAAAAACAAAAAAAAAAAAAAGAAAATATATCTTTCATATCTATTCTTTTCCTTTTTTGCTGCGTTTTGTTTCCTTTCTGCTTTGGTGTTTCCCTTTCTTTGCAGGTTGAAGGCGGAGGACGGTGGCTAAGCATGGATCGTGGCGTGACTGGCGACGTGATCGTGGAGCTATTGGCGCAAAGGTCAGGCGAAGCTTATGGCGTGATTTAACGGTCTCTCAAGCAAAGACGACTATTGGCCTGGTTGCGAGGCTGCGACGCAAGGGTTTCTTAGAAACCTTAGATTTCCACTGAAGCTGGTTTAGCTATTCACCTTTTGGGCCGTGTAAGCTTTTGGGTTAGCAGGTTTAATTTTGGGCTGCTGAGGGTGTTTAGGTTGGGTTATTGGGTTTGTAACAGGCTAATCGGTATCAGCTTGGGCCAAGGGTAGTGTTTGGGCTGTAAATGGACTGAAAAACATTATTGAACATTTGGTTTTTATTTTTTGAAATGGCCAGGGCAAAATGGGCTATTTACAACTGTCCCTCTTTGCTCATTATCGTGAAACAAGAATAGAGCAAAGACTATAAAAGGACCAATTTTGCCCGGTCTTGGCCGAGCCTCGACTTCTTGATCCTCGCTTTCTTCAAATGGCTTCCAACTCCACTGCAACTTCAATGGTATTGGAACTTCATCTTGATTTCAGTAAGTCTGATAGCTTTAATATGCTTCTTGCAATTTCAAGAATTCCAAATTGATGTCTTTGATCTACTTCCTACAATTTCAGGAAGATAAGATCTAAAAGTGCCTTCGATCTTCTTCCTACAATTTTAGGAAGATAAGATATGTTGTCTTCAGTTTGCTCAGCTGCAACTTTGGGGATGAAGGTTAATATCTTTGATCTGCTTCCTACAACTTCAGAAAGATAAGATCTGAAAGTGTCTTCAATCTACTTCCTACAACTTCAGGAAAATAAGATTTGTTGTGCTTTTGATCTGCTTCCTACAACTCCAAGAAGATGGGATCTTCTGTCTTTAGTCTACTCCCTACAACTTCAGGGAGATAAGGCTGAAATTTTTTTGACCTGCTTCCTACAACTTCAGGAAGATGAGATCTATCTTCGGTCTACTCCCTACAACTTCAGGGAGATAAGATTAAAATCTTCTTTTGATCTGCTTCCTACAACTTCAGGAAGATAAGATCTTTTATCTTCAATCTACTCCCTACAACTTTAGGGAGACAAGGCTGAATTTTTTTTCGATCTGCTTCCTACAACTTCAGAAAGATAAGATCTTTTGTCTTTAGTCTACTCCATACAACTTCAAGGAGATAAGGTTGAAATTCTTTTCGATCTGCTTCCTACAACTTCAGGAAGATGAGATCTTCTGTCTTCAGTCTACTCCCTACAACTTCAAGGAGACAAGGCTGAAATTTTTTTGATCTGCTTCCTACAACTTCAGGAAGATAAGATCTTTTGTCTTTAGTCTACTCCCTACAAATTCAGGGAGATAAGGCTGAAATGGTCTTCGATCTGCTTCCTACAACTTCAGGAAGATAAGATTTTCTGTCTTCAGTCTACTCCCTACAACTTCAAGGAGATAAGGCTGAAATGGTCTTCGATCTGCTTCCTGCAAATTTAGGAAGGTAAGATCTTCTGTCTTCAGTCTACTCCCTACAACTTCAGGGAGATAAGGCTGAAATTCTTTTCGATCTGCTTCCTACAACTTTAAGAAGATAAGATCTGAAAACTTTTTTCGATCTGCTTCCTACAACTTCAGGAAGATGAGATCTTTTGTCTTCAGTCTACTCCCTACAACCTCAGGGAGACAAGGCTGAAATTTTTTTTCGATCTGCTTCCTACAACTTCAGGAAGATAAGATCTTTTGTCCTCAGCCTACTCCCTACAACTTCAGGGAGATAAGGCTAAAATTCTTTTCGATCTGCTTCCTACAACTTCAGGAAGATGAGATCTTCTGTCTTTTGTCTACTCCCTACAACTTCAGAGAGATAAGGTTGAAATGGTCTTCGATCTGCTTCCTACAACTTCAGGGAGATAAGGCTGAAATTATTTTTGATCTGCTTCCTACAACTTCAGGAAGATAAGATCTTCTATCTTCAATCTACTCCCTACAACTTCAGGGAGATAAGGCTGAAATGGTCTTCAATCTGCTTCCTACAATTTCATGAAGATAAGATCGTTTGTCTTCAATCTACTCCCTACAACTTCAGGAAGATAAGACTGAAAAATCATCAATATTGCTACACCATCAGCGAGGGACATGTCTTGTAGACTCGGTTTAGTATGTTTATGTCACATGACTAAGATGTTATGATCAGAATGACTCAAATGCTTCTAACTACATGTAACATGTCATGAAGATGATTCCTTTTAAAGGATTAGGATGCAATGACCGAAATGAATCAAATGCTCCTAATGAAATTTGCTATGTTACAAAAATGTTATGAGTATGATTCCTATTCTAGGTATTATCACTCATTTGTTTTTCATTCTTGTCTATCAATCATGTTCTGCTCAACCAGCTTGCCCCAATGTAATTTCTGAGTCAGCCCCGCTAGGATCTTAAGACATGAAATTGGTACTTCCCACGCAATTTTGGGGAAATAACATTTGGTTTCTTCCATTCTTCTGTTACCACTCAGAGGTGCAGAACTTGTATCACTTTCAATTAACTTGATCTGTTTCACCATTCCCTGAGTGTAATGACCAAATGTATGTGTCTGAAATTTTCAATGAATGCAGGGTTCCCGACAATGATCCCCTTTTACAATTGGATTGACCTTATTCGTTATTTGCCAATATGGTATCACCAACGAAGTTGTCTTATTCAATAAGAATCTAAAAAGATAATCATTTTCAATGTTTCTAGCCCTTAGGCTTGGTGAGTTCTGAACAATAGTCATGTTTATTTAGAAGCTTCTAAAGTAATATGCAAAACTCCTTTTATGAAAGTGTTTTTAGTCCATTAATCATTATTTCAATATAAAATGCTTGAAAAAGATTATAACAATGGATAAGAAAGAAATTAATCAAGAGCATAGCTTGAAACAAATAAGCTAATCAAAGATAACCAAGGCAATAAATGAAAATTGATTGGTGTATCTTAAAAAGAATAAAGTAAGCAAAGATAGCAAAGGCTATAAAAGAAAATTGATTAAGGTGTTTCTTTGAAAAGAATAAAGTAATCAAAATAGAAAATTTAAAATGGGTAAGATAGGAAAGTAGGTGCCCCAGATATCACAGTCTGAGCTTCTCTGTTCAAACTTCTTGAGGACCATTTTAAGCTCAATATGTGTTTAGGGGTCCGGAGTACTTTTTCAATGTCCCAAGACGCAACATATTTCCTCATTGTTAATTTAGACGTAGCAAGACTACTGTATGCCCCACTTTTGGTCAAAATTTGAGCCGCCCTTTTGGGTTTCCAACTCAAATCCCCTTTGGTCTCAAAGTGCCCTTTGCGGGTTTTCACCTTGGCCTCTCCTTTTCTTTTTTTTTTTTATTTTATTTTTTTGATTTTTTTCGAGGCGCCCTTTATGGGTTTTCACCTTGATCTTTCTTCTTTCAGGTAAAATATCTCTTGACTAAACCTGAATTCATTGGATTGGGCAAGTCTTTGCTATCCATCTCGATCAATATCAATGCACCTCTAGAACAGGCCCTACATAAGTCCTTCCCAGTTTGGCATATGCTTTCTTCTAAAATCGTTTTGTAGAAGAAAAATCTTTTTCAACATCAGGTTTCTTCGTGAAATTCCCTAAGATAACTTCTTTAACGTAAGCACGCATCGTCTGGCCGTGGCAAATAACTTTTAACCTTTTCTTCAATTAGGTTCAATTGGCAAAACGCTTCAATTCCATAAACCAATGGGTAAGACGTTGCCCCCAGCGAAGGTTCTGGTCGACGTTCAATAAGACAGAAGGTAATGGTAGCTTCTTATGCCAATCCTTACAAGTCTAAGTCACCTTTCATAATTTTTGTTGTTTTTTTGTATTTTTTCTTTTGGCAGCTTTTGCTATACAGTGATATGCTGTTGGATCTTTGGACAAACTGTAAACTTTAACTTTGTACAATTATACATTCTGTGCTGACATCTGATCCTTTCTTTTATTCCTCTTTTTTTTTTTGAATTTGATGACTGTCGACTTTGCAATATTGGCATATAAAGCAACATTCACCCTCTTAGTGAAGTAGAAAATTACCATGACAGTGAATCGATGTCAACTATTTGACAAGATTGGCCCCATAATATCCTTGCCCCACATATGGAAAATTTGTGAAGAACTAGAGTAAGCCCATGAATCTTGTCTCCTTAGATACGACATAGCTGATACCATCCCTTTCTCTGTAAATTGGTAGTGCCCAATCCTCATATTTAGGGCACCTCTTATTAGCTCAAGCATGTCCTGATATGATCGTACAAAACATATTTGAGTCTTTTTGAAAATAACTTAATGATGTCTCGCATTATTTGTAACATCCTAGATTAGGGGTTATGCGTTTGTGCATAATTCATGAGTAGTAGGTTTTGGCAGTGTTTGGAAGTGAATAAAGGGTTTTTTTTTTTAAAATCCTAGGATGGAAGAGAAAGCTTTGGACAATTATTGGTTTTTAAGTTAAAGAGGGGGAGCTAGGCTAAGGTAGCCTTAAGAAAAGTTTTGGGGAGTTTAGGACACAAGAAGTGATGTGGAAAAGTGGCAAGGGACGCCACCTAAGGTGCAAGGGTTATGGCATCAAGTGAAGTACTTTGAGGGAAGAGGTTCGGATCCCATTGTGCGTATTTTTAGAACCTTGGAAATGTATAGAAATGTATGGAAATGTAAGGAAATGTATGGAAATGTATGAAAATGTATGGAAATGTATGGAAATGTATGGAAATGTAAGGAAATTTAAGGAAATGTAAGGAAATGAAAGGAAATGAAAGGAAATGAAAGGAAATGAAAGGAAATATAAGGAAATGATTTGGAAATGATTCAAAAGAGGTAAGTAAACATTTTGAAACTTGGAAATGTATGGAAATGTTACATTAAAATAGGAAAGTAAACATTTTGGAAGCTAAGCTAAAATAGGAAACTAAACATTTTGGAAACCTAGAAAATGTCAAGTTACAGAGTCATGAAAATTTTGGAAACTTAAAAATGACCCCGAAATATCGAATTTTAAAGTTCAAAAGGGAACTTAGGGCCAGGTGACCCTAAAATAAAAAGCACGTGAAATTTGACCTAAAAAAAGGGACTCGAAAAAGTGGCCTGAAGATGCCACTTAAAGCCCAAGGAGTGACGCCACTTAGGTGGATTATTTGGGCCTCGTATGGCCACAAAGAGTCCAATAAGAACAAGTTTAAATTTGGCTCATCAAGGGAAGGGGGTGGACGACACCTAGCTAAAGCTTTAAGTGATTTTTTATTTAATTACTTAGAGAGGAAGCAATGGACGGCAATAGGGACTCTTAAGAGAAAAGTTTTATTCCCTTTAGAATTTCGGCTAAATAGGTGGATAAATGAAGAATTATTCTTTAATTAGGAGAATGAGGGAAGAGTGATGGCCAAGTAAAGGATTCTTGGCCTAGTAATTTCGGCTATAAAAGGATGAGACTAGGGCCATTCATTATTCATTCTCCCTCTCTCTTTTCCTCTGCCGAATATTCTTCTTGAGCATCCATTCTTTTTCTTCTTTTCTTTTAGCCTCCTAGCCGATTCCTTCTAAGCCTATTATTCCTCTCTTCTTTCATCTTTGAAACCGAATACATAAGGGAATCATAGCCGATTGTTCATCAAGTCTCTAAGCCAAATCTCTGAAGGTTGAAGTGAAGGTGCAATCGATTCCTTCAAATAAGGGTAAGATCCAAGTTTGGTTTCCATTCTTTTATATTTTAGACTTATCGAAATCTAGGGCTAATCCCATTAATGTTCATGGTTGCCGAAACTTTGAAGAGATCTTTCGGGATTTACTAAGTGTAGGCTACAAGGAAGGAGAAGTTCTTTTCCGAAGGTACACCATAAGTAGCGTGTTCCTAGTTATTCGGTGAGTTTCGGATTTAAAACCCACAAGGTAAGTGTCTATAGCATTCTGGCTAAGGCCTATTTTGATAGTTAGATCTAATTCTTGTTTGTTTAAAAAGTGAAACTAACCCCGATGAGATTTAGTGCTTGGTAGAATACAAGGAGGAGCATAGCATAGATTTCGGATTTGATTAGTATTGAAATCGGCAACAAGGTAAGTCTTTTACAAATCCTACTAGGATTTGGATATCATAGCCAAATAGAATTTATGCTAAGTAATAAATGATGAATCAAATGTAGGGACTAAGGATCTAAACTTTACATCTAGCTTTTCTAATCTCAAGGAATCGCTAAATAAATCAGGTGTGTACCCTACACTAAATCTTGATAGATTTACGGCTTTAATTCAATATATGTGTTAATATGAAAGTGTAAGAATATGGCTAAGGTACCGTGTGTACCCCACACTAATCTTAATAGATTTATGGCTTAAATATGATATATATGTTAATGTGAAAGTGAAAGAATGTGGCTAAAGTACCATATTATGGTACAAAGTACTCAGTGCACGCTTTTCCTACTCCTACTAGGATTTCGAAATATGTTATATTTAACATGTGAAAAGTGATGTGAAAGTGAAATTAAATATGATATGCATGATATGTATAATTTGGGGCATTCGGGTTATTTGAGAAAGGGGAAGTGAATGTGATGACTTCGGTCTCACTAAGAATATGTGATGACTTCGGTCTCACTAAGAATATGTGATGACTTCGGTCTCACTAAGTGAAACGTGTTGACTTTGTCTCACTAAGAATATGTGATGACTTGGTCTCACTAAGTGAATGTGGTAACTTCGGTTACATTATTCGAATGTGGTGGCTATGCCACGAATTTTATGTGGGCGATGAGCACGCCGACCGCAATGACGCCTTCGATGGTGTGTAGCGGATGGAGGGTTGACTTAGTAGTCCCCACGGTGTGTGTGTTGGTACGGGTGGAGTGTAGCGGATGGCATATAGGTTTGGGTTCGAGTTTGCATCATTATCTTGAATTTTATATGAATATGATATGTATGGTGTGCCTATTTCTATTATGTTTTGGTGTTGGTTACACATTGAGTCTATCGACTCACCCTGCTAGGGAACATGTTTTAGGTGATGATCAAGAATGGACCGGACGGCAGAACTTGTGGTGGCTATGTTCAAATTTTGAAGTTTGATTTAATTTGAACCTTTATTTTATTTTAAGTACTGTATAATTTTATTTTGGGTTTTATTTTATGTAATAAGGCCATAGTGATGATTTTATTTCTGTTTTGATTACTACGCTATGAATTTAGGGCTTTATAAAGATTAAGCCCATTTAATTTAAAATAAGTTTAAATATTTTGTCGCCTGAAGTAAATGGGTTTTTGATTTAAAAAATATATATATAATAAGTGAACTTGTTTTCAACTCGAGCCCAACCCAAAACAAACTATCTTCAATACACTCAAGATTTTCCTAAGTACAAAAGAATTTGAAACGGTTTACACCGGGGAACATACCAGATCCGGTCCATTCTCGTGGGCCGGGTGTGGGGTGTTTCATTATTTCTATGGTAAGCTGGGCTTCGATCTTCACCTATTTTTTAGGCTCGCAATATCCAATGACCCTTTGTAGAGTAAGCTCTGTTTCATCTTGTTTCACCATTCTTAACAAGTCAGAACATATGTCACAATCTCTGTCATCTTTAAAATCCTGAGATCCCTTAGACCCATATCTTATTCGAAAAAGGAGTCAGTAACAACGTCGCTCATGACATTGATATCTGGATACCTAGGTACGAAGGTGAACAAATCCAAAGACTAAATGATTCTAAGGATGATTATTGGTATGGTCATGAATAAAGACTGAAAAAAATATTGTAACACCTCTATTCCATGTCCGATCATCGTATTAGGGTAACGAGGTATTACCGGAGTTAAACATAAATAAACGAGTAAATTGGGATATAATCTCGAGGCACAATTTAAAATTTTTCAAATTTTATCTTTATGACCCTAATATGGCCCTACAAAACCCAAAATATGATTAGGAAATGATTTGGGACTAAAATAGAAACTTTAGAAACTTTTTCTTAAAAATAGGGGCACATGCCCGTGTGGATTTGGACATGCCCGTGTGGCCTGCCCGTGGGAAATCACATGGCCGTAGGCAGCCCGTAGGCAGATTCTGACTTACTACGCACGGCCGTGGGACTAGCCCGTGGGCAATTCCTTTGATTTTGACTTTTGCCACACAGCCTGGGCACACACCCATGTGTCTAGGCTGTGTGAAAACTACAATATTCACCATTTTTAGGCTATTAAAACACACCAAATACACCTAATTCATACACAATCAAAATCATCCATTGTTTAAACAAAACTTAACCATTTCATATGCATCAACTCATATCAAAATTTGTATCATAAAGCTCATTCATTCAAGCATTTATCAACTCAAAACTTGTCAAAACACATGACCTAAATTCACTTCAAAATCATATACACATATCTAGCCTATACATGCCATATTTAGCTAAATACATTTTCAAAAAGGGTACCAAAAAAGTTTAGAAGTTTGATGATGATCCTTGACGGTCCCCAGCCTACTGTAGCCTTAACGACCTATAAACAGAGAAAACACACATATAGAGTAAGCTTTCCAAAATCTTAGTAAGTCAATATACAAACAAACTTAGCAAGGGAGGCATATTTGTGCAAATAAATACATTAACACATATCAATCACTTAGCAAATTATCACATATATGCTTTGATTCATATGCCTTTGATCACATTTGCCATATTCACAATTCAAGAATCACATAAACTTATAACTCATTTAACCAAAACTTTACATATCATATTATCAATTCCATATTCATAGCACCATAATAAGATTACATAGATGCTTACCTTGTATACACAATTAGTGTATAATCAACGTACCTGAAATGATTTTATTAGCACATATTTGTTCATAGCTCGAATTTGCCATATGTATCACAAATTTGCCCGTTGAACTAATAGGAAACTAATAGGATACATAGAAAGCTCAGAATAGTTGTACAATGCCAACGTCCTAGACGAGGTCTTACATGCGCTTGGATATCGGTACACCGTCCCCGCATGTGGTCTTACACAAATCAATACGATGCCGATGTCCCAGACATGGTCTTACACGTAAAAGTCATATTGATGCCAACGTCCCCGACGTGGTCTTATTCATAAAGCTTATGTCTATGCCAACGTCCCAGACGTGGTCTTACTCGTAAAATTTATATTGATGCCAACGTCCCAGACGTGGTCTTACATAAGTGTTAAATCAACGCCAACGTCCCAGACGTGGTCTTACATGATAAACAGAACAGACACCTATGTCATGACATAGCTAATCCTATCTATTCCTAGGTTCACACGGGACTTCTCGGACTTAGTCACTATATCAGATTTTTTTCTCGGAATTCATAAGCATAGCTTCTCAATAGCATTCATGATCAACATCAATCACAAAAACAATTATAATTGCATACATATACATTTATTTGCATAGTGACTTACCTTAGATTCGATTTATCGAAATGAAAATGGCTACTCGTTTACTTTCGCTTTCCCGCGATCTAATTCCGTTTTCTTCTATTCTTGATCTAAACATATTCAGAATTAGCCCTTTTAATCAATAATTCATTCAATTCAATCCATACACACATATTTTGGGCTATTTATAATTTAGCCCTCACATTTGCACATTTTATCATTCTAGTCCATTTTTCACAAAACATCAAATTCACAAAATCCACACATACACATGCTTGGCCGAATATATATACAACACATACAAGCCCACACTTTTCGTCAAATTTGCTATTTAATCCCTCAATTTATCACTTTCTCAATTTAGCTCTATTTAGCTAAATTCATCAAAACTCCAAGAACAAAGTATGTTTATCTAACTCATACCTTTCATTTAACACCAAAAATAATCAAAAAGCTTAACTTATCATCCATGGCAACTCACACAAACATCATCAATTCACAAAATTAAAACATGGGTTTTGTAGCTCTCAAAGCAACGATTACAAAAACGTAAAATTATCAAGAACGGATCAAAAACTAACCTTTGATTTAAACTTATAATAGCTGAAAATTTGAAAGCTTTTGTTCTTTCTTTTCTTTCCCAAATTCGGTGGACAAATGGATGAGAAAATGTCCATTTTCATGTTTTTATCAAATATATCATACATAATAATCTATTTACTAATTTAGCCTTTAAATAATCATATAGGACAAACATAAACAATGGCTATCATGTCATTCCACCATCCACTAAATTTCTTTTATTATAAAATAATTATAACTTAATGAATAAGTAATAAAACAATTTTAATATATAATATAAACTAATAATCATATAAAATATACAAGTGTCACATTTATTACCATCCACTACTTATAATAATGGCTTAATTGCCATTTAAAGCTTTTAGCTTTACAAAGCCCCAACACTTTGGCACTTTAGCAAATAGCAAACAACTTTCACATTTCATGCAATTTAATGCTTTTGTCAATTTAATCACACAGACAATCAAATTAAATTACGGAAATTTAACACATGCTAAACCACATATCAACAGTACATAATATAATATTAAATTATTATACAGAATCAAATTTGTGGTCCCGAAACCACTGTTCGACTAGGGTATAAACCGGACTGTTACAAATATTCTAAAAAACAAAAGAATGTAAAGTGTAAAATAGAAAGAATAAAAGAATATGTGCTCAAACAGATGCATTTTGTTGAAATAAAATTTTGAACATAAGCCTATTTCACTAAAGAGTTCTTGTTGCCTCTAGGCTCAAGACAACAAGCATGTTTTGAACATTACTCTAGATTAGCCCTAAAAGTACAAGGATTTCTTCCACAGTCTTATTATTCAAAATACTCCCAAGTACATAAGGGTTTGGAAACTTTGTTCTTTGATTCCCTCTTTGATTTCTTCAAGAAGTAGCAACTTTTTTGTCTCATCCTTCAATCATTACATTCACTACCTCATTAAAGTGATCAAGTTTTGATGAATCGTCAAACTTTACAACTCCCATTTTAATAAACCTTTCGACCAACTTTTTAAACGTATTGCAGTTTTCGATTGAGTGGCCACTTATTCTCGCGTGGTACTCACATTGGGCATTCTTGTTATACCATTTTGGGAACGGACGTTGCAATGGTTTCGAATAAAATGGGGACACCACATGTGCGTCAAACAAACTTTGATATAGCTCCTTATACTCATGGGGATTGGCGTAAATTGGAGCCTTTCAGAGTTTTGCCTTGGGAAAACCTGATTTCTGGTAACTACCATCCTTGGCTGATTTACTGTAATCGACTCTGAATGACTTTTGTTATACCTACCAGCATTATTCATTTTCTTTTCCTTCTTCTTCAGGGCTTTTGAGGTCCCTTCTCCTCTTTCTTTCGTTTATACCAGAGCAACCGGTTTAGCTTGATCATCGATCAGGTTAAAACCTATTGGGGAGTAAACGATGTTGTCCTCCTCATCCATACTGTTGACTGCTGGGCCACTCCTCTTTTCAAATATTTCGGCTAGTAACTGGGTTAACTGGCCAATCATATTCTTTTGGAACTCTAACATTTGTTCCCGCATTTCTTGAAATCTCGGTCAATTACCCCTACATCTATTTTTGCATTTGTTCTATTCTCTTCAACCTTTGCTCCATGTTTTCTAGGTTAACTCTGAAATATTTTTACCTAATTAGGATTCTCTTCTAATGCAAATGATGCAATGTAATGCAAATGCATGAATGCAAAGAAATAGAGGCGTTGACTCTGAATTCAGTTACATTAGAAAAACTTTACTAGAAAATAAATTTCTTTACACAAAACGGATCGCAGACACGGCCTTGTCCTCATAGTCCAAGTGGAAACATCAATCCCCTTCTTCGTAAAAGTCAAATCTTGCAAACTTCTAATAGATGCCTCCTCTAGCTCCTTGTGCTTGATCTGGATCGCGACTCCCTGCTCCATAATACTCGTTAGCTTCTTCAAGAAAGTCGAGACGTGGTGATTCTCGATTTGTCTTTGCCAGCTTGAATCCTTGGGTAATAAAGTCTTGTATTCCTTCGTTGGCTATCAGTCTTCTCTTATTGTGTTTACTTGGATCATATTCGGACAAGACCGTATTATAATCCACTTTATCAAAAAACCCGCTTTCTTATGACAAACTTTTCTATTTAGCAATCGAATTTGAAATCAACACCTCTTTTCTATGATATGAATGCAATGCAATCAAAACAAAAAAGAACACGTTAGCACAAAATAAATAACCTAGAACACCTATCAGGGTGACCACATAGTTCTACCTAAGGTGGTCTCTTTGGGTTCACTATATGTGGTTTAGGTCTAAAGTTGAGGTACCCAACCAGTAGATTCCTCGATCCTCACCCATTATAGGCTCACATGGACCGAGTTCGGTTTAGGGGAATACATTTTCCTATGGCCATGCGGAGGTGAAAACCTCACGAAGACACAGGTACATATGTATCCCGGAAGCAGTCCACTAGCCCATGCGAGGTGAAAACCTCACGAAAGCATAGCTTCTCGCTCCCACTTAAGGGTGTGACCACAAAGGTCATGCAGTGCAAATGCAAAGAAATATATTTTAAAATCACATGCAATAAAAGGATCATATTTTTTAAAATCAAAATTTTATATTCGAACAAAACGACATGAAATTATCAATTTTACGGCCTGACTCTCTTATTCCCCAGTGGAGTCGCCAAGCTGTCGAAACCATTTTTAAATGTTTTGAAAAACGGGGTCGACTTTTAAAAAATAAAAATGGGAGTCGCCACCAATCCCTTTTTATTTAGGTGTGATTGGATTACCTTGCAAAACGTTTTATTTTAAAATATTTTTGATCCACAAAAATAAGAAAACAGGTTCGGGAGTCGGTTACGTATGAGGAAGGGTTAGCACCCTCATAACGCCCAAAAATTAGTACCTAATCGATAAAATTATGAAAATTGGCACCTAATCTATAAAATTATGTCCAAATGTTTGACATTTAAAAATATATAATTTTAAAAAAACTTTGAACCATTTAAGTTAAAACTTGAGATTCTTTTGTTCCGAGGGAATATAAACATCACATCCAGCACGTTAGGACACGATATTTTAAAACTTTCATAATCAAAATCATTTCACGATTTACAAAACTTGTCAAAAGGGTATTTAGTTATTTAGCCAAACGAAAAATCGCAACCCAGCACGTTAGGGCACTATTTTCCAAATTTCTAAATACCAAAACATTGCCTTATTTTAAGTTAAAACTTGAGAATCCTTTGTTCTAAGGGAATATAAACATCACATCCAGCACGTTAGGACACGATATTTTAAAAACCTTCGTAATCAAAATCATCTCTTAATTTACAAAATTTGTTAAAAGGATATTTAGTTATTTAGCCAAACGGAAAATCGCAACCCAGCATGTTAGGGCACTATTTCCCGAATTTCTAAATACCAAAAAATTGCCTTACTTTAAAAATTTTTGATAAAATGTAGTAATTTTGCAAAATGCATTTTAAAACGATAATTTAGTGAAAATATCATATTATTACGCATAATAAAATATAAAATAACTACATTAAGGCAATCATAAATAAATGACAGAGTATATAAAAAATATAAAAACAATAAATGTAAAAACTAAATAAACATGAAAATTTCACATACAATATTAAACCTTTCATGCAAATACATATATGAAATAAATGTTAAAAATGAATAAAGATATATTAAAAAATAAAATAAAATACATTTCAGAATAAATAATAAATTATAATTTTAAATAAAAATATATTTAAAATAATCTAATACATATAAAAAACTACATTTAAAAAAATATTATGCAATCTAAATGATTTTAGATAAAAATAATATGGGATATAATATTATATAATATACAAAATATACAAAATATATAATATAATAACTAATATATTAATCTAAAATAATATATAATTAAAATAAAATAATAAATAATGATAGTTTAAAATATATACATAATAAAATATATAAAAGTTTTATACTATTAATAAATTAATATATAAATAATAAGAGAGATAAAATATTTAATATGACAAAATAATTTAATATAAAGTTAAAATAATTTGAATGAAATAAAATAAAAAGGTAAAAAAAAGGACTAAATAACAATTAAAAATAGATAACAAGGACTAAATCAAAAATTACGTTAAAACACAGGGACTAATAAGGAAATTAAGCCTATTTTTAAAACGGCATCGTTCGATTTTTACTTTTAAAATGCTCGAGGATTCAATTGAAACAAAGTACGAATTTAAGGGCTAATTTAAAATTAAAAAATGTCAGATTGGATAAAATTAAAACAAATAAAATTTTAAAGGGGCTGAAATGGAAAATTGCCCTTTAAACCAAAACGCGAGGATCCTCTTCTGGATATAGGGTCAACGCGCGGATCCTATTAATCAGAAACAGCGTCGTTTTATTAATACCATATAGGTAAAAAAAAGGGTAATTTTTTTTTTAAAACTTTGTTTTGTTTTAAAAAAAAATAGAAGCTGCACAAAAAAAACGCTCTGCCTTCTCCGATCTCGAGCCTTCATTGCCGCATGCGTCGTCGTGGTAGGTGGTCAGAGAGCCGAACCTCTCTGTTTTGAAGCCAAAATACTAGTAGCCTTCTCGCCTTTTCTTATTTTTTAGTATTTATGTAAAAAATAGTGTAGATCTAAAAATAAATAAAATAACGTGAAAATCACCTTTTGTTAAAAAATCAGATTTATATTTCGTATATTTTGTTTCATCGTGTGAATCCCCCATTACTGTGTTTTTACAAGGGGTTTTATAACCCAAAAAACAAAAAAAAAGAAAAGAAAATATATCTTTCATATCTGTTTTTTTTTTTTTTTTTGCTGCGATTTGTTTCCTTTCTGCTTTGGTATTTCCCTTTCTTTGCATGTTGAAGGCGGAGGATGGTGGCTAAGCGTGGATCGTGGCGTGACTGGCGACGTGATCGTGGAGCTACTGGCGCGAACGTTGGGGCGAAGCTTGTGGCGTGACGAATGGTCTCCTGCTGAAGCGGCACGACTATTGGCCTGGGTGCGAGGCTGCGGCGCAAGGGTTTCTTAGAAACCTTAGATTTCTGCTGAAGCTGGTTTAGCTATTGGGCCTTTTGGGCCATGTAAGCTTTTGGGCTAGCAGGTTTAAATTTGGGCTGCTGAGGGTGTTTAGGTTGGGTTATTGGGTTTGTAACAGGCTAATTGGTATCAGCTTGGGCCAAGGGTAGTGTTTGGGCTGTAAATGGACTGAAAAACATTATTGTACATTTGGTTTTTATTTTTGAACGTGCCCGAGCAAAATGGGCTGTTTACATGAAGTGTTTCAAAATTGTGTCTATTCTTAGAAATGTTAACCCATGTGCTTTGCCTACTATTTTGTTCCAGTTTTCTTGTGATTGAACTCACATTAAGCGTCATAGCTCACTCCCCCATTAATTTTCATCCTTATAGATAACCCAAAAGTTAGGACGTGAACATGACAAGCAAAGGGATTCGACTCATTTTTAGTTAATAAAATTGTAATGCCCCAAAATTTTAAGTTTTTGAATTGTTAGAAATTGACAAGTGAATTAATCAAGTTTAGTGGTTAATTGTGTTGCTTGTGCTTGAGAGATTTCGGGTTCCAATCCTTTCCCTTATATTTATGCTAAATTTTGTTTAAACCCCTAACTTTGAGTATTTGGGTTAAAAACTTTTGTGTTCATCTGTTTAGAAGGATGACTCTACTGGTTTAGTGGTAAAGCTTAAATTTACCCTTTGGTCTTGTGTTCGAATCTCTATGTGAGAAAATAGGAATTATTTTTGTTAATCCATTAGTGTGTCGCCCATATGGTTGGTGTTTGGATTAAATTCAAACTTTGGTCAGTTGATAAGTAGTAGAAAATCTGATAAGTTAAGATTTCATTTTTTTAATTTTATTTTATTTCTATTTTTGAGAAAATCCCTCCCCAAAATACTCACCCACCCAACCATTCATCACCCAACTTTTCCCCAAAGCCTTCTTTTTATTTTTTTTCTTTGCTCTTCTAACAAAATTTTTTTCTTCATTCTTTCCCTTGGTTACAGTAATTAGTTTTGTGCCGATTTTTGCCTTGCATTTTTTTGAAACTTTTGTAATTGACTGAGTTCTCTTTGTTTCTTTGTTGTTACTCTTGTTTCATGGTGCCATTCTTAATACGCGTAGTGGTTCAGTAAGGTTTCATGTTATATTTGGAATACTATTATGGTTGTTTGGAAGTAGAATCTTTGGTTTAATTGTTTCGTGCTTTGGTAGGAGAAGTTGCTGAGGTGAATAATATGTTACCAGCGATTTAGGGGTTTCGTAGGACTGTCGTGATCGTTTAGGCGAGCGAGTACCCAAAAGGCTAATTTCTAGTTTATGAAGGCATACGTTAGTGATTGTGATAGAATGAGTTACTTGGGAATTAGTAAATCATTACTATTTGGTCATTTAAATGTTTTTTTTTTGGTAAAGGAATCTCATGGTTGAATTCGTATCAAAAAGTATCTAAGCTATATGACAGGCTGTGTGAGCTACATGGCCGTGTGCCAGATCGTGTGGACTACACAATCTGAGCTATTTGGGCCGTGTAGGCGACACGGGTGTGTGGGTTACATAGTCGTATGTTAGACCGTGTAAGCCACATGGGCTGGGTCATTTGGACTATGTAGGCCACAAGGGCGTATGGGCAAGTTCGTCCTTGATTGAACGCCCTCCCAAAATAACGTTTGTAATAAAAATAAATTGCTTAATTCTTTATTTCATATTGGAAACCTTTTTATAGGATTTTAGTAACAAAGGAAAGAGTCCTAATAGAATTCCTAACTTAGAGTTTGTAAGGGAAATAAAATCCTAATATAATAGGAGAATAAGTAAAACTAAAACTCTTAATAAATCTAATATAATAAAGAAATTAAATAAATCTAAAACTCCAATTTCTATCATTCCTTTTTCATATTCCTTCTTTGATATTCTTTTCTAATAAAAACATCAACATCATTTTAACTTTTCTTTTTATTTCAGGGTGATTTGGCAAAGCGCACACAAGTTTAAAGACTAAAAGAGGCAAAAAATTAAATGAAGGGTTAAAATGAAATTTTTTTTCTTAAGTTGGAGATCCTTATTATACAAATAAAAAAAATGCTTTTAACCGTAAGTTGTTCTATTGAGAATCTATAATCTTTCAACTGTATCTTTAAGTTTCTCATCCTTCTGAGGAAGTATATATATTAACTATACAAATAAGTTTCTTCTCTCTTCTATCTTCTGAGCCAACTATATATATATATATATATATATCTTTCAACTGTACCTTTAAGTTTCTCGTCTCTCATAATTAAAAATAATACACATTATCATGGGTCAGTTCACTCCTAGTTCAGGTGTGGAGAGAAAAGAAACTAAAGATACAGAAAACAGAAGTCAAATGGGAGATGCAATCGCAATGGCAATAACGGGGACAAACCTGAGGTCTCTGAGGTATCAAAATGGTTTTCTATCTTAATTTTATTGATTTTGATGATTTTTTGGATTAGACTTTTATTTTCTTTCTTTAACGATTGAAATAAAATGCCGCTTATCGCCCACTACAGAGGACCTAGGACTTATAACTTACAACTAATGTTACACCAACTCTCTGAAGTCATTTAACCTTTTACTTTTCTAACTTCTTAATGCACTATATAAAACTCAAGCAGCAGAGCTAACCATGTATCATTTAGGAGGTAGAACTGACCATATATCGTTTAGGTGGCAGAACCAACCATATAAAAAACTAACCCAAGTGCACTAAGTGTTTAAAAACCTAAGGCTTAACCGAGACTTACAATTACAAGAGAAGAGAACACTTTTATTAATACAATACAATTACAATATGATACACACTTCTCTCTTTTTCATCATTACATGAATGAAAGTTCCTACCCCTATTTATAGAGTTTAGTGGCTGTTAGATTGTTGACACATGTCAACATCCTTACCATTAATTTCACAAATATCTAATAACTAGAATGTTCATGTATAATATCTAGTCTTCTAGATAATATCCTATTTCTTTAGTTTATATATATTCTAGAATCTTCCAAAGAAAATATCTCTTAAAGGATAAGTTTGGTTTTTATCTAGAAGTTGCATTGGCTTTCAACACTGCCCCTTATTGCAAATTTCTTTCCACAGATGATTTGCAGATCATACCAAGTGCTTCTCTGAACTTCTCAAACTTTGGTCTACTCAGACTCTTTGTGAATATGTCTACAACTTGCTCATCTGCCTTTGTTGGTACCATCTTGATCTCCCCTTCAAGGACATTCTTACGAATATAATGATAGTGCACTTCTATATGTTTTGTCCTTGCATGAAAGATTGGATTCTCTACTAGATGTATGGTTGATAAATTATCGCAGAGAAGCCTTACTTAATAGTCTATTGGCTGATGAAGATCTTCCATTAGTTGTTTCAGCCAAATACTCTCTTGTGTCACTGATGTTGCTGACCAATATTCTTCTTCGGTGCTTGATAATGACACTATTGGTTGACTCTTACTGCACCATGATATTTCTCTTGGTCCAAGGCTGAAGATGTACCCAGTTGTCGATCGCCGTGTATAATAGTCTCCAACATAGTCGATATCACAATATCCAACCACCAGGCATTCTTTTGTTTTCTTGTATAAAATACCAAAATCAATGGTGCCCTTAACATACCTCAGGTTGTGCCGTACTACATTGAGATGAGGCTTCTTAAGATTGTTCATGTATCGACTAGCCACTCTAACTGCATAAGTATGTCTACTTAGCTTAGAGAGAGATAGATAAGACTTTCAAAAAACTGTCAATACATAGTTACATCTTCTAAATGTTTTCCTTCATCTGCTCGTAGTTTTATATTAGGATCCATGGAAGTGGAGATAGGCTTGCAGTCAAGCATCCCATACCTCTGTAGAAGACCCTTTGCATATTTCTGTTGACCCAAAAATAGTCCTTCCTTCGTTCACTCTACTTCAAGTCCAAGAAAGTGTTTGAGTTCTTCTAGTTCCTTCATATGAAATCTAATAGAAAGATTTTCCTTTGTTTGTTGGATTTCCTCACAATAATCTCCTATGATGATTAAGTCATCCACATATACTAGCACTATAGCTAGTTTTCCTTGATTTGCTTTCACAAATAAACTAGAATATAAAGAGCAACTGTAAAATCACTTTGTATTAAGAACTCACCGATCTTCTCGTACCATGCTCTTGGAGCTTGCTTCAAGCTGTAGAACTCTTCTTTAGTTTGTAAACTTACTCAAGATAGATCTTGTTCTCAAAACCTCTTGGTTGCTCCATATAGATGTCATTTTCAAGTCTTCCATGTACGAAAGCATTCTTGACATCCATCTACCATAGCTTCCAAGACTTTCTAATGGCCAATGCTAGTAAAACTTGAACAGTTTTGATCTTTGCCATCGGGCTAAACGTTTATACATAATCTAGCCCATATTGTTGGGAGAAACCTCGAGCAACAAGTCGAGCCTTATACCTTTCAATTGACCATCTGGTTAAGTTTTTACCTTGTAAACCCATTTGCAGGATATTGGGTTCACATATTTTAGCTTTGGCAAGTCCAATGTTTGATTTTCTTTTAATGCTTTAATCTCTTCTTCCGTAGCTTTCTTCCACTCAAGGCTTTGTGCTGCTTCTTCATATGTAAATGACTTAATAGGTATAGACTCATCTACAAGGGCAATGTTGGTGTAACACCCCAAACCCAACCTAAACGTTATGGCCAGATCAAGAAGTTTTACGTAACTTGATTGAAAATTCAGTGTTCGTATAACTTGAAAATTGTCACAAACTCTTAAAATCCCGGATTATTCGATGACATATCTTTTTGAAAACACTGTTTATTGTTGAAATTCCTTAGTTTTGCAAAAAAAAAAAAAATTTATCGATAAAACGTTTAAGTAGCATTTTGTGCAAAACGAAAATAAAAGCTCAAAACCCAAACAGTCCAAAATAGTCCAAATATTACAAACACTTAAAAACCAAATTAAAATGATTCAAATGAACATGTTTAATATAATGGAGCTCCCATGGCACCGACCTGCCTAAATCTGAGGATTACCTGGAAATATCAGTCAAACAAAAAGTGAGTTTTCGAAACTCAGTGTGTAACAAATAGCTCAAACATATAATTTACATTAGAAAAATCTCACAATAACCGAGTTTCAACAGAGCAGTACAGATACAACTATATTTTCCTACCCCTATCTGCTATACACCATCTCCGACCATCCCAAAACACCATCTCTGACCATACCAACACACCATATGGGATATGAAACACCCATCCAACCCTAAACACCACTTAGTTTCATTAAAACACTTATAGAATAATTGCAGCTATGCTACCAATATAGTGGGCAAGATATCGCCACTCACAGAAACACTTCCTCCACATATTATAACCCATCCCAGATGCAAATATAAAATAGAATAGAAATCAAACTTGCCACAATTATGCATGCATGATATTACAAATAAAAAATATTTACAACATTTATTTCGAAGTTTGCTTGTCACATGATAACTCAAATATACGAACATATATCAGAATTAATTCTAACAGAAGACCGGAATTATAGCAAAGTGTACAACCTTAGGGAAAAATTAGTGTTTTGAGCCCACATGGCCTAAATGGCCAGCCCATGTGGCCCACACGCTCGTGTGGTTCACATGGCCCAAATAGCTTAGACCATGTGTCACACACGGCCTGTCACACAGTTTTGTGTCACACACGGCCTGTCACATAGCCGTGTGTCACACACGGCCTACCACATAGCTTGATAGACGATCGTGTGGCATCAATAGTGAACTTTTTCGACTTTCACCGATTGCTGTGTTGTGTTTTTCAATAAACACATGATTCAAATTTGATCCTAACCCACTTACAATAATTCCAAAACCTACACGCGTAAAAAAAAAACACGACTAATTTCAATAATGATTCTCAAAATCTAACTAAGAATTAACCACAATCGAGCTTAAAAAACCCTCCCCAAATCCATTTGAACACTTACAGTTAAACAAACCACACTACGCGAATCCTAATTTGCTGGAGGAACACTAAGCGTCTATTGATCCTCTCATAAAAACACACCGATACAATTAAAAAAAGAAAACCAAATGTAATAACCCATTATTTGATTGAACATAATAGGAGATAAAAGCACAAAATACCAAGCGTACAATAGACAAATCGATCTCTTACCCAACACCCAAAAACACACGAGCTTGAAATCCCGAGAAAAGAATTAGAAATAAAAAAAAATGGTAGCACTGCTTCAATAATTAAGAAAAGAAAATTAGAATTGAATAATCATTGCTTGGGAACAAACAAAAGACGACAAAGAAAAGGCAAGAAAATTGAAGGAAAAATCTTGATATATACATTTTTGTTACTGGAAAGCAACTGAAACACATAAATGGGGATTTGGGGAGAAAGATAGACATGACTAAGGAAGCAGATTTTTTAGGAGCATTAATCTTCTTTTTTAAAAAAATCAAAACAGAATGATATAGGATAAAAACAAAAAATAGATAAAATTGAATAAAGAATTATGCCCACTATCTCAACTACCCGAATACACATCTAACAGATTCTTTAACTTCAAATTAAATTCAAATTCTTCTAACCGCACAACCCAACAAGTGTTAACAAAACAACAAAAGAAAAAAAATTATTCAAATAACTCATGCAGAGATTCGAACTAAGGACCCACAACACACACCTTCAAGGCCTTTAACCATTGGAGCAGATACTTATTTATGACACAATTTAACAAATTAGAACTCATATTTTTGGGTGTTACAAATCTATGCCCCTAAAAGAAATTTTGGCCTTAAAATTTACCCAATTCAAATAGATGCGGATATTACTGTCTAATCGAGTCTTTAGGTTTCCACGTGGCTTCCTCGATGCCATGATTCCGCCACAGAACCTTTACCAAAAGGATGGACTTCCTCCTTAAGACCCTAATATCTAGATCCAGAATTTGAACCGACTCCTTCTCAAAGGTCAAATCTGGTCTTACCTCAATCTCCTCAAATCTTAATGGGTTAAAGCACACCCGAAGGCAATTGATGCTCAGCCTTAACTTGATGGCACGTTAGGCATCGAGAAATGAAATTCGTTACCTCCTCTTTCAAATCAGGCCACCAGTATAACTCATGGAGATCTCAATACATCTTATTTCTACCATGATGTATAACATAAGGGCTACTATGTGCTTCCCGCAGAATTGGCTACCTCAAATCAGAGTCGTTAGCACATAGACCCGACCTTGGAAACATTAAACCCCATCACTCCTAAAATCAGAAGTATTACCATTCTCAAATTGATGGAACCATGAATCAAAGAGTCATCCCCAAGCTATTTAACCCGAATTTGCTCAATCCAAGTCACTTAACTTGCAACTTGGCTAACAAACTTCCATAATCAAACAAACTTAGGTGAGCAAACATCGCCTTCAAATCAGACATTACTCTATATCTAAAAGCATCAGCCACCATGTTGGCCATACCAATATGATACTCAATAGTGCAGTTGTAATCCTTAAGCAACTTAATCCATCTATGTTGCCTAAGGTTTAACTCTTTTTAAGTAAGGAGATACTTGGGGCTCTTGTGATTAGTGTAAATGATACACCTTTCAACATACAAATAGTGCCTCCAGATTTTTAAAGCGGAGACAACCGCAGCCAACTCAAGATCGTATGTAAGATAGTTACTTTCGTGTGACTTTAGCTATCCGGACACATAAGCCACTACTTTACCATCTTTCATAAGAATGGAACCCAAGCTAACATGTGATGTATCATTATAAACCACAAATTTCTTGCCTGATTCAGACTGTATCAAAATAGGAGCTTAAGTCAAAAAGGATTTGAGCTTCTCAAAGCTTGATTGCTACTCATCAGTCTAGATAAATGGTGCATTCTTACGCAACAACTTAGTTAAAGGAGCTGTGATAAGTGAGAACCCATTGACAAACCTTGAATAGTAATCTGCTAGCCCAAGAAAACTGTGGATTTCAGAAACATTCCTAGGTTGTTTCCACTCAAGAACAACCTCAATTTCCTTAGGATCAACTTGGATCTGCTCAACAAAAACCACATGACCTAGAAAATGACTTCTGGAAGTTAAAACTCACACTTGCTTAACTTAGCATAAAGCTATTTCTCACGGAGTATTTGAAAACTACTCTAAGATGCCCATCATGATCCTCTTTAGTCTTAGAGTGTACTAGAATGTTGTCAATGAAGACCACGATGAACTGATCCAAAAATGGCTGGAAAACCCAGTTTATAAGATCCATGAATGCAACCGGAGCATTTGTCAAACCAAAGGGCATAACTAGAAACTTGTAGTGCCCATAATGAGTCCTAAAAGCGGTCTTATGAACATCAACATCCTTAACCTTAAACTAATGGTACCCAGAATGGAGATTATCATGGAGAACACAGAAGCCCAATGAAACTGATCGAACAAATCATCGATCCTCAGAAGTGAGTAATTGTTTTTATCATTAATTTGTTTAGCTGAAAGTAATCTATACATATCCTCATCGTACCATGTTTATTCTCCATAAATAGAACTAGTGCCCCCCACGGAGACACAATAGGATGAATGAACCCTCGATCGAAGAATTCTTGAAGCTGAGCCTTTAGTTTCAAATACTTTTTAGTTCCATGCGATAGGTAGCAATGGACACTGGAGTTGTACCTGGTAGAACCTCGATACCAAACTTAACCTCCCTATATGGAGGGAAACTCGATAATTTTTAGGAAAAACATCTGAAAACTCCTTAACTATCCATATTTTCCCAATAGATGAATACACAGAATTCAATTCACACACATAGGCCAGAAATGCCTTACATCCTTTACGAACCAACTTTTGGTCCATAAGAGCAAAGATCACATTGGATAAGTAATCTCGACGCTCGTCAATCATAATCACTTCCACATCATTCTTTGATCTTAGGACTACTCTTTTAGTAGCACAGTCCAAACGGACCCGATCCTCTACAAGCTAGTCCATAGCTAGAACGAAATTAAATTCCCAAAGGACAACTCCTTCAGATTAGCCAAAACCCAACCTCTTGTATTTGCAGCGATAAATTCCTATAAAGCCTATTAACCCAAACTAATTGACCCAGTGGATGATCATAGTAATCTCTAGAAGTGCTCTTAACAGACATACCCAAATTCACAAAAGCAGAACTAGCTATATAAGAGTGTATTGGTCCTATATCTAGCAAAGAAAAATAAGGTGCAGTATGAATGAAGAACGTATCGGCGATGACATCTGCGGCGTCTCTATCCTCGTGATGTCTAGACTAGTGTAGGCTGCCTAGCTTTTATCTAATTAGTACCTTTACCTAGTACTCTCTGACCCCTATCCTTATCGTTACCACCTTTGGCTAGACCACAGCCCCATGGTGGCTGTTGAATTGCTCGCTGAGGCTGAACAAATCTTGAAGCTGAAGCTTGCATCTAATCAAAACACTGTAGACAATTATTGATGCGGTGCTCCATTGACGACAAGCTCCTTACCTCCTCCAATACTTGCTTGGATGGTGTCTACCATAATCTCTATACAGCTAAGCCATAGTAGGAGCAATTGGAACCTCCACCTTTAGATGCTCATCAGATCTGGCCCGTTTCTTAGGCCTTTGAGCAAAACTAGAGGGATTCGAACCCCTCTTATTCTTACCCCTCTCACGCTCCCTATTTTTGCTCTCAACGCGCTTAACGACCTCATCAATTCTTCCATTGTCCACCAAGATGACAAAAACTCACTTCATCTACGGAGCTATCAGAACCCTCAGGTTATCCCTCAATTATTCCTCGAAACAAACACATTTATCAAAATTGATTGATACCATCCCACAAGCATATCAGATCTGTAACATCCTAGTTTAGGGCCTAGTCGAAATAGTGGTGCGAGACCATAAATTTGAGGTCTATGTATGAGTTTTTGAGGTTTATGCTATGTTTGCATGTTGGTGTGAGAGTTTCATGAAGCAATTTTGTGAAATTGCAGTTTGAATTGTCCAAAAGGACTAAATTAAAAAAGTTGCAAAATGTGAGATTCTAGAAGCTATTTGTGTGAAATAGCTTTAGAATATTAATTAGAGGTCCTTAATGAGAAAATTTCCCAAATTTTAGTTTTTAGACAAAATTGGGCATGGATGAGTTAAAATAGGAAGTTTATTAAAAAGGGCATTGATAAACCGTAAAAGTAACATATTTTAATCCCACATTTAGTATGCTTTTTGATGATTTAGCCCTTGATTTATGTAAAAAGGTGATTTTAATCCTTTCTTTTCATATTTATACTCAGGAAAGCACCCAAGTATGAAAAGAATAAGAAACAGGCTTAAAACGGGCCAATTTGGGCCAAAGAGGAAATCGACACGACTGGACTTCAAGCCACACGGCCGTGCACCATCAGATCACTCCACACGGCCTAACCCCTGATCCACACGGCCGTGCCTAAAACAAAAAATAGAGGCACGACCTAACCACGATTTACACGGGCATGTGCCATGGTCGTGCCCCTGTCGCGGGAGAGAGCAATTTCACTCAGATTTGGATACTTTGAGCCAAAGAAACATATTCCAAAGCATATTCAAATACCGAGTAGGAAGCAGACTTAAATTAGGACACTTAGGGGCCAAGTAAAGTATCCCAAGTGCCTATATAAACACCCTAAGTGTATCCTGAAAAGAGGGCGGTGAGCTAGGCCAAAGAGCCGAAGCCAGAGCAATCAATTTGGGAAATTACTCGAAGATAGCCAGTTGATCCATCTCAAGAAGCTGGAATTCTACTCAAGACGGCAGATCTCTCCTTCAATTCCTTCAGGGGGTTTTAGGGATTTCTTATATTTTGTTTTATCTTTTCTCTTGAGATGTTTTATTTTAAAGTTATGAACTAAACCCTTCAGATACCTGAAGGGGATGAAACCTAGATGAACCTTGTTATTTGATTTCTAAATTATATGATAAGTACTTACTTTGTTCTTAATTATGTTGCTTAATCCAAATCTGATGTGCTTAGGTGGAGGAGGAATAGACCTTGCCTAAGAGTAGATCTAGCATAATTGAGCGGAGTTGATTGAATGCCTAGAGATAAGGTTACGAGATTTTGCCAGATTAGGGTGAAACCTAATATAGGAATCCATTGATCGATTTACTGCTATTCTAGGGGGTTATTATAAGCGAACGAGAGTTCCACTAATTAACCTAGGGTTAGACGTTATTCGCCTCGAGAGAGGGTTTAATATAGGTTAGGGAGTCCTACGGATCAAGCTAAGTAAAAAAATCATATGGTTTAGGGATTAGATAATAGGTGAAGTCTAGGTGGATTCTTCCTGAGGGTATCATCTTGATCAACTGAGTTTTTCATCAAGTTATTTTCCAATTTGTTCTTTTTGTCTTTGTGTCTTTAGCTTAGTAGTCGTTAATTTAGATTAAAGTAAATTCACTCCATATTTTAGGCTAAATAATAGAAAGAAAGTGAGTATTAGTACTTTTAGTTCCTTTGGGTTCGATAATCCGGCCTTGCCTAAACTATACTACTGTTTGATAGGTACACTTTCCTTAAATCGTGGTCAAAGTTAGTTTCCAGGTTCGATGATTCTCTTTATAAATTTTAAAACTCGATAGACACATGATCAAGTTTTTGGCGCCGTTGCCGGGGAACTAAAATATTAAGAAAGCTCTATT
Source organism: Gossypium rotundifolium (assembly GCA_025506655.1). NCBI lineage: Eukaryota > Viridiplantae > Streptophyta > Magnoliopsida > Malvales > Malvaceae > Gossypium > Gossypium rotundifolium. The sequence continues at coordinate 20,295,829 of CP106726.1, forward strand.
TTTATTACTTTATCCATTATTTTCTATTTTTTTATTATTTACTTTATTTTAACACTTTATTAAATTTTCTTTCTTTTCCTTGCAGGTACCTCTAGTTTATGACTAGGAGGAACCCGAAAGGACCACTAGTATACGATAGTGAAATTGAAGCTACTGCACGTAGGAATCGCAGAGAAATTAGGCGAGCGCTACATTACACAGAGGAAGACAAATTCAATCCTACTGAAGGGATGGACGAGAATAACCGACAACATGTGGCAGATGCTCCGCGTACTATGTATGATTATGCTAAACATAGTTTAACATGAGCAAAATCTAGTATTGATAGGCCTGTTATAGCCGCTAATAATTTTGAATTAAAGCCTAACACAATACAAATGATTCAACAATTTGTTCAATTTGATGGTTTGCAGGACGAAGATCCAAACACTCATATAGCTAACTTTTTAGAGTTCTGTGATGCCTTTAAAATTAATGGTGTTTCTGATGATGTTATTCGTCTTGATTATTTCCCTTTTCATTAAGAAATAAAGCCAAATAGTGGTTAAACTCGTTACCACGAGGGTCAATCACTACATGGGAGCAGATGACTGAAAATTTTTATTAAAATATTTCCCATCGGCCAAAACGGCCAAATTACGGAATGATATCTCCTCTTTTGTATAGATGGATCTAGAAACATTATACGATGCATGGGAGAGATATAAGGATCTCTTGAGGAGATGTCCACACCACGGATTACCTTTGTGGCTACAAGTCCAAACTTTCTATAATGGTGTAAATCCCTCAACAAGACAGCTAATAGATTTAGCTGCCGGTGGAACGTTGAACAATAAAACTCCTGAAGTAGCCTATGAATTCATTGAAGAGATGTCACTGAATAATTATCAGTGACAAGTTACAAGGACTAAATCAAAAAAATTAGCCGGAGTTTACAAACTCGATGCAATAACCATGCTATCAAAACAGGTAGAGATGATGAATAAAAAGCTTGATAGTTTGTGTTTTTTGCGTACATCCAGTCATGCAGTGCAACGCAAGTGGAACTGTGGCGAATCCTGAGTACCCACCCTACCAACCGGACGCAGAGAGCGAACAGATGAACTATATAGGTAATAAGTTTTGACTCAATAATAATCCTTATAGTAATAACTACAATCTAGGTTGAAGGAACCACCCAAATTTTTCATGAGGAGGTCAAGGAAATCAAAGACAACAACCTCTTCCAAACTTCCAAAATCAGCCTTATCCACAAGGGAAGAAACCTACCCTCACGGAGATGCTGGCAAAATCAAAAGACACAGAGAATCGTATCCAAGAAACTGAAAGAACAATCAAAAGCAATGAAAGCCGAATCGGGGAGCTTACTAAGTCAATCAAGGAAGTCACTAATGCAGTCGAACAACTCGCAAAGCTTATGTCAGAACGACCGCTAGGATGTTTACCAAATAACACCGAGATTAACTCGAAGTAGCAAATTCAAGCCATCTCAGCTCAAGATAGCAAGGGGTTAGATGAACCAAACCCAATAAGAGAAAACAATGTAGACGAAGGTAAGGTAGAGGTAACACAAGAAAAGCGAAACCGGTAATCAAGGAATACCAACCTCGCATACCTTATCCCAAAGCGATGAAGAGAGACGATTCAGAGGAACAGTTCGGTAAGTTTCTTAAACTCTTAAAGAAATTGTACATTAACTTACCTCTCATTGAAGCTTTTTTAGATGCCAGACTCGAGGAAATTTTTAAGAAAGCTCTTGACTAACAAACGTAAATTAGACAAAGAGCAACATGTGGAATTGAACGCAGCATGCTCAGCAATGTTACAGAATAGACTACCACGAAAGTTAAAAGATCCAGGGAGTTTTACAACTCCACATTTAATTGGTAGTCTAACTATTGATAATGTGTTAGCTGATTTAGGGACAAGCATAAATGTCATGCCTTATACATTGTTTAAACGACTAGGTCTAGGAAAGCCCAAACAAACTAGGATGAGTGTACAATTAGCTGATAAAACTGTTAGAATTCCTAGGGGCATTATCGAAGATGTTCTTGTCAAAATTGATAAATTTGTTTTCCCAGTAGATTTTGCTGTCTTAAACATGGATGAGGATAATTCAATCCCCTTAATTTTAGGAAGACCTTTCCTAGCAACTACTAAGACAAAAATTGATGTTGCCATAGGTAAACTCATACTTTGTATAGGTGATGAATCAATCAGTCTTCAAGCTCTTGACTCGGCCAGGACAACGACCGATGAAGGTAAGAAAGACAATTCAGTTGATAATCAATTTGTACAACTCTCATCGCAAGAAACACCACATGAAGAAACACCTGAGCCAAATCATAGAACCCAAATCGACAAAGGGAAGGATCAAAACCTTAAGGTCGACAAACAAGAAGAGCAAAAGACACACGTCAAAGAAGAGTCAGAACCACAAGAAGTAAAACTAGAGGAACCACCAGAAGAGCTCGTAGGAACATCCAGTCACTACAAAATAAGAGACTAGGTACTGTTAGACAAAGCAGACCCGCACATCATTACAACAGACCTAAAACCAGAAGGAGAAATTCTTCTTAAGGTACACAATATCTTCCCACACGAACCAATCAAGGTAAGCAAGTCAACATTCGACACCTACAAGGTAAACACTTCTCGACTTGAACTTTATCATAGAACTATAAGCATGAGGGAAGATGTTCAAACCTTTAAACCTCCCTAAAATTCTTTCGAGGAAAGTCTAGCTTAAGACTATAAACGAGCGCTTCTCGGGAGGCAACCCATGCGCTAACAAAAATTATTTTTTATAATCTGCTTGCAATTTCTTTTCCTTTCTAACAATTTAGTTTACAACTAACACAAAAGTGCAAATTTCAAACCCACATGGCCTTACACATGGCCGTGTCCGTGGCTGTGTGGACCACAAGAATTATTGCACTGCCAATAGTAGAGGCCGTGCGAACCTACCCCAACCAACTATTGAAGTCACAGCTCACCTACTCCACCACGGCTGCGAGGCGGTCGTGGGCCGATACTGCCATTTTAGGAATGGGTGTGGCATTGGACAAACATGCCCAGAACACGACCGTGTGATGCGACTGTGCGAAGACACTACTTATCGACCACGGGCATAGCAATATGACCACGGGCGTTTAATTTCCATCACGCCTCCAAACACAACCGTGCGATGCGGCCATGTAAATCAACAAACTGTAACATCCTAACTTTATGGGCCTATGCATTTAGTGTGGGGATATGTTTAATTTGTTAATTTAAGTGATAGAGGTTCAAAATTGGGCTTAGGATTAGGCAAAGGCCTTGATTGAATTATTTTAAGGTGGCGTCATTAACAATAAAAGAGGCCCAAGTTTTGGCCGCAAGGAGCCCATGTTTTTAGGGCCATTTTTGGCACCTAAAATGAAGCAAGGAGTGATGCCACACACAAGGAGTTAGGGGCCCAAAATTTAAATTTAATAAAGCCCAAATCTTTTAATTTAAGTAAGTTAAATTTAGGCATTAAGATTTGATGAGGTGGACGGCTACAAGGCTCAAAAATAGGAAGATTTAGATGGATTTTATAATTGATAAAATAGTAGATAAAACGGAGAAAAGTTAGGAACTTATCTACAAGGGAGGTGATGGCCGAAAATCCATCACCTAGAGGAGTGTAGAAATCAGCTACTGCATGGCAAAGGGGGTGCCGAATTTTCCCTCTCATTTAGCTTTAATTTTAATTAATTAGAAAGGGTATTTTCGGTTTTATACATGAGGTGTCGAAATATCTATAAATAGGGGGGATAGCTCCTTGATTCTGACATTGAAAACCCTAATTTCTTCTCCCATTGTGCCGAAATTCCTTAGCCTCTCCTTCTCCAATTTCTTTTCTCCAATTTCTTCAAAAGTCAAACTCTTCTCCACTTTTTACTCCTTGTGCCGATTTCTCTAAAAAGCCAAAGCATCTATAGTCTTTTCTTTTATTCATCCTATTTGAGAATTAGTTCTATTCTTCCCAGATTTAAAACTTTCCTTTGGCATTGTTGAATCTCCTTTCCAAGTGTTAGCGAATTCCTATACTAAGGTAAGTGTCGATTTCTATTAGATCTCATATTCTATTTTGGTTCTTAAAAGGAAAAAGCTGAAAAATTAATGGTTTAATGATTCTATGTTGGGCGACAATTCAGGATTTGAAGGAAGCTTGGTCAATTAGATCTAAAAGCCAAAAATAGCTAGTCTCAACTTTCGAGATTTTTAAGGTAAGAAGATTTCCCTAGATTTTGATCATTATATATAAGATCTTAAGGTTATAATGAGAATTAACGATTAAATATTGTGATAGTAGTTCTGATAAGGACTTGTGGTGGAATTAAATATGGATCAGGCAAAGGAGAAAAATCCCTAAGTTTAAGAAAAGAGCAGTATCTGCCATTCGAGATTGGCCACTTGGTTGTGGACCGACTTCTGAACAACACCTTAGGCAGATAGCGAAGAGTGTCGACTAATGATAGCATCGACATAGAAAGCATCGCCTTATCGGAATCGTGTGTAAATCTCTAACACACTAATAAACCTGTATGCATGACTATATATATATTATGGGCTTAAAAGCCGGAATGAGGCTGTATAGACAGTCGAATGAAACCCTAAAAGGGCTAGGCAATGATGCCAGGTACGTAAACATAGAACTCGCTATGTGTATCAGAAAATATATATGACTGCATGATGTTTTCTTTATGTGTATGCATGGGGTGGGAATATGATATTGAAGGGGAAGTGTATGATAGGTCACTTGGTGATCGATGGTGGAAATCCCACATATACAAATGCTAGGTCACATAGTGATCGGTGGCTATGCCACATTCAATGATTCCTAATTATTAGGAATAGGCAGTGCGGCTGTCGTTTTGGTGTGTAGCGGATGGAGGGTTGATTGTAGAAATCCCCAAGGTGTGATGGTTGGTATGGGTTGGTGTGTAGAGGATGGAAACCTAGGATCGGTTGGGTTATTCATTATTTAACGTTTACCATGTGATTATGATTGTTACCTTCATATATGGGCCAAGGCCCATAATGTGTTTTTGGGCTCGGGTCGTTGTGTGCTTTGAGATTTATACACTGAGTCTTGGTGACTCACGCTTTCCTTTTTTGTACTCTTCCAGATGAGCAGTAGATCATGGACATGGGAGCTGAGACGGACTCGAGGGGCCATCAAGTTTTATTTCTACAAACTATTTTTGGGTTTTCTTTAAATTTTATTTTATTTTATTTGAGAATATTTATATGATAAAGCCCCTAGTTTTATTCAACTAAGTAGTTTTCAATGTTATGCAACTTATGAATTTATGACAAAGTTTATTTATACGTAATAATAATACAAAGATGTTTATTTCAAAAAGTCACTTCTTTATTCAAATTTTAAATAATTAACTTGTGTTTTCAAAATCGATAAAGTGTTATGTGTTCCATAACACGCCGATCCGTCAAAACGCATGGGCCGAGTTTGGGGTGTTACATTTTGGTATCAGAGCCCAGTTCAAAACTCGGGCTGTGAAATGGGCCTAGAGGTGTTTTGGAAAAAATTTAGAAAAATGTCTAGTTTGAGGATATGGCTTTGAGTCTCATCGGCACCCGATCCACATGTGTAAGTATTCTAAACTCTCTGTGTTATATATCTATGTGGGCTTGATGGGCTTTATGGGACGTAGACTAATTAGATTTAGAACTTGATGGACTCTAGGCTTAGCTGAAATAACTCCTTAAATTTCATAAGACTTAACCTCACTAAACAAAACCCATGAACGAGTCGCAAGACTGGGGTGTGGCAATGGGCATACGCATGTCTAGGAATAGATTCGGAAGAGCTTGGTATTTAAGCAGTCCTAGTGATTCACCTCCTCTTCGCTGGAATCTTACAGTGCGTAGTGGTATTCACTCTAATTATGAGGACTTGTTGATGGGCCAAACCTATAATTAAAACCCGAAAGGACCAGCCACCCTATTTTGCAAACAAAAACCCTAAGTTTTGTAAATTTCAAAGAAATACACTTGATTTGTGAAAATTTCCAACCAACAAAGTGAATTTGTAAAATGCCTATGTTTTGAAAATTTACCCAAAAATCGTATGTTTACAAGAGTAACTAGATTCTTTTTTTAAAAATACCCCTGATTTGCGAAATTATTGAATTACCCTTAGTTTGAAAAATTATCAAATTACCCCTAGTTTGTAAAATTACCAATTATCCCTGGATGTCAAAATTATAAAATACCCTCGATCTCAAAAATTACCAAAATACCCCAAATTGTAAAATTACTAAAATACCCTTATTTTACAAAATCACCAAGGAACCTTATTTTGAAAAATTATGAAAATACCTCAGAAAATACCCTAGATAGTAAAACAACAACAACCATAACAACAACACCCCGTGATGAACGAAGTTCATGGATGTTGATGATTGAATGTGTGTTTCTAGAGGATATGAACTTGAGACTATATTGTGAGTACAATTTGAAAGAACTACTTTTAAAACTATTATTCATAAGATCTGCTCGTGGTTAATCGGTGGAAGAAAACTACTAATTCATAAAAATTCTAATCAGATAAACGTGAAGCGGTAGAATGAGTACAAGGGGTCGAGGACGTTCGCCACATGGTCGTGGTAGGGGTAGGATGACTCTGTCAGAACCAGTAGGATCTAGCCACGGGTCAGGAAACAAAATGCCAGCTGAAGAGGTCGAATGTCAGGATCAGACGGCTAGAGATGATCCTGTATCTCAGGCGATGTTGAGGGTTTTAGAGAGGTTTGCTGGAGTAGGCATGGGCACAGGAGCCCAAAAATCTGTGCCGGAGCGGCTTAGGGCCAATGGGGTAGAAGTGTTTAGAGGAATTTCTAGTGTAGCCCCAAGTTCAGCTGAGTATTGGTTGGAGGCGGTAGAATGCATAATGGATGATTTAGACTTTACGGAGGAGGAGAAGTTGATAGGAGTTATATCTCTCCTATGGGATGAAGCCTACCAATGGTGGCTTACGATTAAGGATGGAATAGTGGCTGACCGTATTACCTGGAATCTCTTTAAAATAGCATTTCAGAATAAGTATATTGGATCAAGTTATGTGGATGCGCAACGCAGAGCATTTCTGAATCTGGTGCTAGGGAGTAGGTCAGTGGCTGCGTATGAAGCTTAATTTTTACGTCTTAGTTGTTATGCTCGTGGGATGGTAGCCATAGAGCATGAATGTTGTGTTAGGTTCGAAGATGGCCTGAGGGATGATTTGTGTGTTTTGATAGCCCCACAGCGGGAGAGGGAATTTGCTGTGCTTGTGGAAAAGGCTAAGATAGCTAAGGAGGTAAAGCGGACTGAGAAACTAAATCGGGATAGAGATAAGAGTGGAAGTAAGAGGAATTTTGAATCGTCAAGGGCAGTTGGGCAAACTCAGAAAAGACCTAGGTCAGACGGGCTGAAACAGGATGAGAGACTGGCTGCTGCTAACCAGACACAAAAGTGTGCTCGATGTGATAAGTTCCATGCAAGTGAGTGTTGGGCATGCACTGGAAAGTGTTTTAGGTGTGGATCTATGGACCACCAAGTTAGAAACTGTCCACAGCAACGGGGCAATGAAGGGCCCACAGGTCAAGAGAATGCACCGCCGGGAAGAGGAGGTCAACAACCACCAAGGGGCCGTGGTCAAGTCAATGGTGGTAATGGCACAGGACATGGTCGTGAAGGTGTAGGCTATGCTGAGGCGAGGCAGCCAGCCTTGTTCTATGCAGCACGTCGCCAAGAGGACGATGACGCTTTAGATGTGAATATCGGTGCGTACCCTACCATAGTATACTAAGTGTTTATTTTGGCTTTAGAATAAGAGTGCGCAACGAAAGCATAGTAGTGAGACTTAGGTAGTTTGATTACTAGTTAATTGGAAATTTTGAGGACGAAATTTATTTAACGGGGTAGAACTGTAACATCCTAAATTTATGGGCCTATGCATTTAGTGTGGGGATATGTTTAATTTGTTAATTTAAGTGATAGGGATTCAAAATTGGGCTTAGGATTAGGCAAAGGCCTTGATTGAATTATTTTAAGGTGGCGCCATTAACAATAAAAGAGGCCCAAGTTTTGGCCGCAAGGAGCCCATGTTTTTATGGCCATTTTCAGCACCTAAAATGAAGTAAAGAGTGATGCCACACATAAGGAGTTAGGGGCCCAAAATTTAATTTTAATAAAGCCCAAATCTTTTAATTTAAGTAAGTTAAATTTAGGCATTAATATTTGATGAGGTGGACGGCTACAAGGCTCAAAAATAGGAAGATTTAGATGGATTTTATAATTGATAAAATAGTAGATAAAAAGGAGAAAAGTTAGGAGCTTATCTACAAGGGAGGTGATGGTCGAAAATCCATCACCTAGAGGAGTGTAGAAATCGGCTATTGCATGGCAAAGGGGGTGCCGAATTTTCCCTCTCATTTAGCTTGAATTTTAATTAATTAGGAAGGGCGTTTTCAATTTTATACATGAGGTGTCGAAATATCTATAAATAGGGGGGATAGCTCCTTGATTCTGACATTGAAAACCCTAATTTCTTCTCCCATTGTGCTGAAATTCCTTAGCCTCTCCCTCTCCAATTTCTTTTCTCCAATTTCTTCAAAAGCCAAAACTCTTCTCCACTTTCTCCTTCTTGTGCTGATTTCTCTAAAAAGCCGAAGAATCTATAGTCTTTTCTTTTATTCATCCTATTTGACAATTAGTTCTATTCTTCCGGCATTTAAAACTTTCCTTTGGCATTGTCGAATCTCCTTTCCAAGTGTTAGCCGAATTCCCTATACTAAGGTAAGTGCCGATTTCTGTTAGATCTCATATTCTATTTCGGTTCTTAAAAGGCAAAAGCCAAAAAATTAACAGTTTAATGATTCTATATTGTGCGGCAATTTGGGATTTGAAGGAAGCTTGGTCAATTAGATCTAAAATCCGAAAATAGCTAGTCTCCACTTTCAGAATTTTTAAGGTAAGAAGATTTCCCTAGATTTCTATTAGATTTGATCATTATATGCAAGATCTTAAGGTTATAATGAGAATTAACGATTAAATATTGTGATAGTAGTTTTGATAAGGACTTGTGATGGAATTAAATATGGATCAGGCAAAGGAGAAAAATCCCTAAGTTTAAGAAAAGAACAATATCTTCCATTCGACATTGGCCACTTGGTTGTGGACCGGCTTCTGAACAACACCTTAGGCAGATAGCAGTAGTGTCAACTAAGGATAGCGTTGACATAGAAAGTATCGTCTTATCGGTAATCTAGTGTGTAGATCTCTAACACACTAATAAACCTGTATGCATGACTATATATATGTTATGGGCTTAAAAGCTGAAGTGAGGCTGTATAGACAGTCGAATGGAACCCTAAAAGGGTTTGGCAAGGATGCCAGGTACGTAAACGTAGAACTCACTACGTGTATCAGAAAATATATATGACTGCATGATGTTTTCTTTTTGTGTATGCATGGGGTGGGAATATGATATTGAAGGGGAAGTGTATGATAGGTCACTTGGTGATCGGTGGTGGAAATCCCACATATACAAATGCTAGGTCACATAGTGATTAGTGGCTATATCACATTCAATGATTCCTAATTATTCGGAATAGGCAGTGCGGCTGTCATTTTGGTGTGTAGCAGATGGAGGGTTGATTGTAGAAATCCCCAAGGTGTGATGGTTGGTACGGGTTGGTGTGTAGAGGATGGAAACCTAGGATGGGTTGGGTTATTCATTATTTAACGTTTACCAAGTGATTATGATTGTTACCTTCATGTATGGGCCAGGGCCCATAATGTGTTTGTGGGCTCGAGTCGTTGTGTGTTTTGAGATTTGTACACTGAGTCTTGGTGACTTATGCTTTCCTTTTCTCTACTCTTCCAGATGAGCAGTAGATCGTGGACATGGGAGCCGAGACGGACTCGAAGGGCCATCAAGTTTTATTTCTACAAATTATTTTTGGGTTTTCTTTAAATTTTATTTTATTTTATTTGAGAATATTTATATGATAAAGCCCCTAGTTTTATTCAACTAAGTAGTTTTCAATGTTATGTAACTTATGAATTTATGACAAGGTTTATTTATACGTAATAATAATACAAAGAGGTTTATTTCCAAAAAGTCGCTTCTTTATTCAAATTTTAAATAATTAACTTGTGTTTTCAAAATCGATAAAGTGTTATGTGTTCCATAACACGCCAGATCTGGTCGAAATGCATGGGCTTGGTTTGGGGTGTTACAACACCCTTGGTCCACGGGCGTGGGAACACGCAGATTTGAGCACCTTTTTAAACCCCACTGCCCTTCCCCTTCCATCCATCTTCTTTCCTCCTCTTTCTTCTTTCAAAAATTTCTCTTATTTCTTTAGAAAAGTGTCCAGACTTTTAGGCTACACCAAGAAAATGCCGAAGAAGTGGAAGTAGCCAATCATAGTCTCCTCAAAGGAGGTCCCTACATATAAGTTCATGCCGGCTGCTTCATCCAAACACTAAGCCAAGGGTCTTTGAGGCCTTGTTGGTTTTATTTTTCCTTTCTCTTTTGTTTCAATTTCCTTCCCTTCGACTCTCTTATGGTTAATCTAGTTTATTTTGTTTTAGTTTCTTTGCTTTAGGTTCTAAAGGCTGCTAGGGAATCACACACCACAGCCTTAGAGGGCACACCCACCTCGCAAACCATCTATCAATAAGGACTCCTTAGTCCATTAATCTTTTCTTTTAATTACAATTTTCTTCTTAGTCTCCTTCTATTTAATTTCTTTGTCTTTAATTATATTATTAGTATATTATTAATGTTTCTTTAGAATTTCTGGTTATATCTTCGCAGGCTACCCAATTCCTTCATCTAGCACAAAGCCCATCGGTAGCCACCCCATCGGGCCCATAGAAAATGCCACCACCGGCACCTCTAACTTATATTTCTCTGCCATCCTCCCGAAAATCATCCAAAATTTAGGAAGTGGCACTCTCTCCCTCTCTTTTGATCTTATATTAAATTGTTATTACCTATCTTTGTATATTAAGGGCAATGTACAACTTAAGTGTGGGGGACTAAGTGCCTAACTCTTTGCATTATTCTTAAATAGTACCTAACTTTTTGCATGATTCTAAAAATTCTGAATTTTAAACTTGTTTTTAAGTATCATTCTCATATTACTAATTAGGGTGAAATTTCCTTAATTTATAATTTTTATTGATATGGTTTGGATTAAGTCATTGATAATTGTGCATTGATGATTAAATTTGAAGGATACTAGAGAATCAAGCATGATAAGTTTGTTTTTCAAAAATTAAAAATTTTCTAGGTTGTTGAACTGAATTTGAATATTACCTTGAAGTTCAAAATTTATAGGGATTGATGTCAAATACCCATAATTTTTGTGTGAGATATTGAGCCTTATAGAGCACATATTCTTTTTCGTGCTCACTTTATTGATTATGAGTGTGTCAACTTTGAACTGTTATTCTAGAACTTGCCTCGTTTATGCATGTCGAGACCACATTATTGATTTGATATACTGAGATGATAAAGGCACTTAGGTTTTAACCCATTCTTACCACTAAAAAGCCTACCCATATAATTAAAACCTAGTGAACCCTTTTGATTCTAACAACCCTTTTTTTTGACTTACCCACTAATATTAACCCAAAACCCTTTGTATTTGTTATCACTATTTCTTTGACTACCCTTCTATCGAGAATAGATTTGATCAGTTATCTAATTAGTTGATTGTAGTTGATAAAGTAATTTCAGTTATTATGTATCTTATTTAGTTTGTTCTTAAAAAAAATCGTCAAGTTTATTCAAAGTACTTGTATAGTCATTATTAAAAAAGAGCTTATATGTTTAAATTCCAATTATCGAAAGAAAAGCTCGTATTAAAAGTATCATCAGTAATAGTATTATTAGTTTTCAAGTATTTGTTCATTCTTCTAGCTAGGTAATTTGTCAGGTCAATCTCGATTCTTAACCTTTCCTAATTCAGCCTTTATCCACACCTTTAACCAAAGCCCCGTTACAACCCTAATTAAAGACCTTTTGATTTGTGTATCATCTCATATACAGTGGTGGAGATTTGATTTTCAGGCAAGCCAATGGGATTAACTTTTCAGGTTTGACTCTTGAGTGCTTAATTGTGAACCTTAAACACCTTTGAGTGATTTGAGTGAATCTTTAGTGAGGATGTCAATCCTTGTTGATTTTAAATCAAATGTAATTATTTAGATAAAGGGAGACACCTATGTTTTCATACTACAAATGTGAGGCTTAGAATTGTTTGAATCTTTAGGAGTCTTTGAGTTAAATTATCCATGTATGAATTATCTATGAATTATGATGAGGCAATGTTGATAGGAATTATGAATTATGGAAAGTTCATTTTAATTGTAAGTTGAGAATTTTGCTTGAGGACAAGCAAAAGCTTAAGTATGGGGGTATTTGATAAACCGTAAAAGTAACATATTTTAATCCCACATTTAGTATGCTTTTTGATGATTTGGCCCTTAATTTATGTAAAAAGGTACTTTTAATCCTTTCTTTTCATATTTATACTCAAGAAAGCACCCAAGGATGAAAAGAACAAGAAACGGGCTTAAAACGGGCCAATTTGCGTGAAAGAGGAAATCAACACGGCTTAGACTTCAAGCCACACGACCGTGCACCATAGATCACTCCACAAGGCCTAACCCCTGGTCCACACGGCCGTGCCTAGAACAACAGAATAGAGGCACGACCCAACCACAATTTACACGGGCGTGTTCCATGGTCGTGCCCCTGCTGCGGGAGAGAGCAATTTCACTAGGATTTGGATACTTTGAGCCAAAAAACATATTACAAAGCATATTCAAATATCGAGTAGGAATCATACTTAAATTAGGACACTAAAGGCCAAGTGAAACATTCCAAGAGCCTATATAAACACCCTAAGTGTATCCTAAAAAGAGGCCGGTAAGCTATACAGAAGAGTCAAGTCAGAGCAGTTAATTCGAGAAATTACTCGAAGATAGCCAGTTGATCCATCTCAAGAAGCCAGGATTCCTCTCAAGGCGGATCTCTCCTTCAATTCCTTCAGGGGGTTTTAGGGATTTCTTATGTTTTGTTTTATCTTTTCTCTTGAGATGTTTTATTTTAAAGTTATGAACTAAACCCTTCAGATACCTGAAGGGGATGAAACCTAGATGAACCTTGTTATTTGATTTCTAAATTATATGATAAGAACTTAGTTTGTTCTTAGTTATGTTGCTTAATCCAAATCTGATGTGCTTAGGTGGAGGAGGAATAGACCCTGCCTAAGAGTAGATCTAGCATAATTGAGCGGAGTTGATCGAACGCCTAGAGATAGGGTTATGAGATTTTACCGAATTAGGGTGAAACCTAATATGGGAATTCATTGATCGATTTATTGCTATTCTAGGGGGTTATTATAAGTTAACGAGAGTTCCACTAATTAACCTATGGTTAGACGTTATTCGCCTCGAGAGAAGGTTTAATATAGGTTAGAGAGTCCTACAGATCAAGCTAAATAAAGAAATCATATGGTTTAGGGATTAGATAACAAGTGAAGCCTAGATGGATTCTTCCTGAGGGTTCATCTTAATCAACTGAGTTTTTCATCAAGTTATTTTCCAATTTGTTCTTTTTGTCTTTGTGTCTTTAGCTTAGTAGTCGTTAATTTAGATTAAAGTAAATTCACTTCATATTTTAGGCTAAATAATAGAAAGAAAGTGAGTATTAGTATTTAGTTCCTTTGGGTTTGATATCTGGTCTTGCCTAAACTATACTATTGTTCGATAAGTACACTTGCCTTAAATCATTGTTAGAGTTAGTTTCCAGGTTCGATCATTCTCTTTATAAATTTTAAAACTCGATAGATACACGATTAGACATTCTGGTCATTTGGTTATTAAATGATTAAAATAGGAGAAAAGGTGAAAAAATTCACTCATCTTCTTCTCCAAGGCTGCCGAAATTTTGAGAAGCCATTGTTAGGGTTCTTCAAATTTTTCAACCTTGATAGTAAATGCATATAAGTCCCATTTTGATATTCTTTGTATTTTTAAGTCCTTGTAGCATGAGTAAGCTATTTATTGCTATTTGATGAGCTATATTGGATGTTAAAAAATATACCCATGTATGACATGCATGTATTTTGATGTTTTATGGAAGAATATGAAAGCTTGATGTAGTAGAAATATCTTTTGCTAAGTGATTTTCCGTGAAAATGCATGTAGAGACTAGTTTGTGAAAAAACTTTAGTTTGGTCATACATGTGTGATTTAGTGAGAATTGATGAATGCTTTAGTTAAGTAAGTGACTTAGCTAAGCATGAAAGACTAGAAAGTTGAATAAAAATCACTTTACGAGCCTTGGGGCAAAAGTGTAAATATGAAAAAGATTAGAGGCAAAATGGTAATTTTGCTAAAGTATGAGATAATGGTGAATTTAGTCAATGTGTGTATTGAATGAGTTGATTTATCATTATAGATCAAGAAGGACGAAGCCCATATCAAAATCGAGGCAAGAGCAAGGTGGTGGACTAAATTGCACTTTTTTATATGTTTGAGTATCGAGGTAAGTTTATGAGTAAATAATGCATTTATAGTTACACATTCTTAACACTAATTAGTGTGTAGCATGAATGAGAATGATTGAGAACCCATATGGTTCAAGTGGAATGAATGTAGTAGACATTATGAATGGATGAATGATTGAGTAAATAGATTGTGAATGTGTAGTGATAATGCTAAATGGTGGGCTAAGTGCAATTCCATCTTAATACTTAACGGTGATGAGCTAGGCTATGTGTGATGCTATCATTAAGTATGTTGTTTAGTGGGCTAAGTGCGAGACCACTATGATTACCTTTGTGGTAGGCTAAGTGCGATACTACCTTATTAATTGATCGTGGTGGGCTAAGTGCAAAACCACCGAGAAATTAGCTGTGTGGATTAACTGTGTGAACTAGCTGTGTGGATTAACTGTGTGGATTACTGTGTGGATTGTGGTAGTATTATAGAGTAAATTAGTTGTGGGGATGTATTATCGAGGAATAATGATGTGTTGTATATCGTGTAAATGTGATGTAGAATGCAAGGGTGCATTTCAATGGTTATGAGTATGTGACTCATGATGTGTTGGAAATGTGGTGAGGGATAGAAAGAGTAAGCATAGTTGTATATTATATGTTAGTATAATGCTAATTGTTGTTTAGCTTATACTATGATGTTTAATTGTTTATGTGTAAACTTACTAAGCCCAAAGCTTACTCCTTTTCTTTTCCTTTGTCTTATAGAGAAAGCGTTGAATTGAGTTAAGTGAATCAATTGGAGGACCGCCCACACTATCAGCACACTTTGGTACATTAAACTCAGTGTTTTGTATATGGCATGTATAAGGGCTAGACAAGTTAGTGACTTCCGTTGTAATTGCTAAGATGTGTTGGCCTTTAGGTGGATAATCTATTTGTATATTATCATAGTTGTTGGCTACTTTATTATACGGAAGATGTAGATATCCATGAGAATTTATGTTTCTTAACGAGTTGATTATGGATGTGTTGAATGAGTATATGTTGTATGAACTTGAGGGGTGAAAAGAGCTTAGCAACTAGCTTTGTTCTTGTCTATATGGATAGACACACGGGCATGTGCCTAGGCCATGTGTGACCCACGGTCAGCCCATGGACGTGTGTCTCGGCCGTGTGTCCCCTACAGGTTGATCTTTTAAGTTATGATAGACTACGGGCTAGTCACACGAGCGTGTGACTAAGCTTTGAGACCGTGTGGGTGAAGTCAGTGTTCACCACGGGTTGAAGGCATGGGCGTGTGTGACTACACACAGGCGTGTCTCATCTTACACGGGCGTGTGAGCTCTGTATAAAAGAGAAAAATTTGTTAAGATTTGAAAAAGTTCGATATAGTCTCGAGAGTCCTCGTGAGTATGAGTGAGGCCTCGTAAGTTGAGAATGAGGTTGTTGAGATGACTTAAGAGAGTAGTCACGATGAGCCTAAGTGGTGATCATGAGGATTTTTTTAGTAACGCCTCGAGCCCAGTGTTGGTATAGAACCCGGGTAAGGGGTGTTACATTTAGTGGTATCAGAGCTATGGTTTAGTCGATTCTAGGACTACCGCAGCGGGTGTAAGAGTCTAGCTATACATGCCATAAGTGTACAAGGATAGTGTGGTGGTATCTATTGATTTTTTTAAATTTTGTTTGATATGGTATATGGATTTCGATCCATCAACTACTGATGAAGCAGTAGTATTACACCAGCTCCTGCTCAAGGACCGTGCCTGTACAAAGTGGACCCGAGGCTAGGGGTCAAGGAGTAGAGGCACGTGAAGCCTTTCTCCAGATGATGAGTAATTAGTACTTAGACTATGTTTGAGTGAACCCTAATGCTCAACCTCCTCCACCTCCTCCTATACCTTAGCCAAATCCAGTGGCTCCTCAAGGTATTGATGTTGTGAGGATATCGAAACCCCAGTGGATAAGATTAAGAAGCACGGGGCTAAGGAGTTTAGAGCAAGGGTAGATGATGACCCTGAGAGGGCAGAGTTTTGGTTAGAGAACTCGATGAGAGTGTTTGATGAACTCTCATGTACACTTGAAGAGAGCTTGAAGTGTTCTGTGTCCTTACTGAGGGATTTGGCATACCAATGGTGGAAGACTCTAACGTTAGTGGTCCCGAAAGAGCTGGTGACATGGGACTTCTTTATGGAAGAGTTCCGGAAGAAGTATATAAGCCAACGATTTACTGATTGAAAAAGGAAGGAATTTCTTGAGTTGAAGCAAGGAAGAATGTCAGTAGCAGAATATGAGCGTGAGTTTGTTAGGCTTAGCAAATACGCTCAAGAGTGTGTATTGACAGAGACCATCTTGTGTAAGAGGTTCGAAGATGGATTGAATGAGGACATTAAACTCTTAGTGGGTATTTTGGAGTTGAAAGAGTTTGTTGTGTTGGTAGAAAGGGCAAGTAGGGCAGAGGAGTTGAGTAAGGAAAAGAGAAGGGCTGTGAGTGGAGCCCGAGATGCTAGAAAGAGGCTGATGGGCAATCGTATCATGCCCAGTCGAAAAGATCCAAGGAAGGAAATCCTTGTGTGCTCTAAGAGTTATGAGCACGAGTTTAGCATTGTCTTATGATGGTGCTATTTTGGCAAAGTTGAGAGCTAAGCCACTATTTGTTCAACAGTCATGTGAGGCTCAGAGAAATGATAGCGGGATGCAAACTAAGAGAGCTAAGTGCAGATTAGAAAGTGATTCTGATTTTGAGTAAGCTCGAATAGTTGATTCTTGTGCCCTAACAGAGTTTGTATACCAAGAGATGAGAAGTTAATCCGAAAGGTTTTACGTGAGGCCCACAATGGATGTTTGTTAGTACATCCGGCAGTACGAAAATGGACAATGACTTGAGAAGTTTTATTGGTGGCCGGGTATGAAAAGAGACATTTCAGAGTTTATGGCAAAGTGTCTGATTTGTCAACAGGTGAAAGCTGAGCATCAAGTACCTTCGGGATTGCTTCTGCCAGTGATGGTTCCCGAATGGAAGTGGGATTGGATTACCATGGATTTTTTTGGGTTTGTCGATGACTCCGAAAAAGAGAGATACTGTGTGGGGGTTGTTGTGGACATGTTAATAAAATCGGCTCACTTTATTCCAGTACGTGTTGATTATTCACTAGATAAATTAGTTGAGTTGTACGTTGCAGAAATAGTGAAATTACATGGTGTGCCTGTGTTTTTAATATCGGATAGAGATCCAAGGTTTACTTCGAGGTTTTGGAAGAAGTTGCAAGAAGTCATAGGTACGAGGTTAAATTTCAGTACCTGTATTCCATCCGCAAATTGATGGTTAGTCTGAAAGCTGCTTCGGACCGACAGAAGTCGTGCGCAAATTTAAAAAGAAAAAAAATGAGTTTGAGGTGGGTGACAAAGTGTTTTTGAAAGTGTCCCCATGGAAGAAGATTATGAGATTTGGACGAAAAGGGAAATTGAGTCCAAGGTTCATAAGGTTGTATGAGATTACAGACAGAGTTGGGCCTGTAGCTTACCGGTTGGCTTTGCCGATAGAATTGGAAAAGATCCATAATGTGTTCCATGTGTCGATGTTGCGACGGTATCACTCCGATCCTTCACATGTGATTCTTTCGACGGAAATTGAGATAAGACCGGATATGTCCTATGAAGAGGAGTCGATTAAGATCTTGCCTCGAGAGGTGCAACAATTGGGAAATAAGAGCATAGCACTAGTGAAAGTGTTATGGCAGAAACACGGTGTGGAAGAGGCTATGTGGGAAACATAAGAGACTATGAGAGAGTAACATCCAAACCTCTTTACTAGTAAGATTTTCGGGGGCGAAAATCTATAAAGGGGGAGAGTTGTAACATCCCGATTTAGGGCCTAGTCGAAATAGTAGTGCGAGACCACAAATTCGAGTCTATGTATGAGTTTCTGAGGTTTATGCTATATTTGCATGTTGGTGTGAGAGTTTCATGAAGCAATTTTGTGAAATTGCGGTTGAATTGTCCAAAAGGACTAAATTGCAAAAGTTGCAAAATGTGAGATTCTAGAAGCTATTTGTGTGAAATAGCTTTAGAATATTAATTAACGGTCCTTAATGAGCAATTTTCCCGAATTTTAGTTTTTGGACAAAATTGGGCATGGATGAGTTAAAATAGGAAGTTTATCAAAAAGGGCATTTTGGTCATTTGGTTATTAAATGATTAAAATAGGAGAAAAGGTGACAAAATTCACTCATCTTCTTCTCCAAGGATGCTGAAATTTTGAGAAGCCATTATTAGGGTTCTTCAAAATTTTCAAGCTTGATAGTAAGTGCATTTAAGTCCCGTTTTTAATATTCTTTGTATTTTTGAAGTCCTTGTAGTATGAGTAAGCTATTTATAGCTATTTGTTAAGTTATATTGGATGTTAAAAAATATACCCATGTATGACATACATGTATTTTGATGTTTTATGGAAGAATATGAAAGCTTGATGTAGTAGAAACATCTTTTGCTAAGTGATTTTCCATGAAAATGCATGTAGGGACTAGTTTGTGAAAAAACTTTAGTTTGTTCATACATGTATGATTTAGTGAGAACTGATGAATGCTTTAGTTAAGTAAGTGACTTAGCTAAGCATGAAAGACAAGAAAGTTGAATAAAAATCACTTTACGAGCCTTGGGGCAAAAGTGTAAATATGAGAAAGATTAGGGGCAAAATGGTAATTTTGCTAAAGTATGAGATAATGGTCAATTTAGTCAATGTGTGTATTGAATGAGTTGATTTATCATTATAGATCAATAAGGGTGAAGCCCGGATCGAAACCGAGGCAAGAGTAAGGTGGTGGACTAAATTGCACGTTTTTATACGTTTGAGTATCGTGGTAAGTTTATGCGTAAATAATGCATTTATACTTACACATTCTTAACACTAATTAGTGTGTAGCATGAATGAGAATGATTGAGAACCCATATGGTTTAAGTGGAATGAATGTAGTAGACATAATGAATGGATGAATGATTGAGTAAGTAGATTGTGAATGTGTAGTGATAATGCTAAATGGTGGGCTAAGTGCAATACCATCTTAATGCTTAACGACGATGAGCTAGGCTATGTGCGATGCTGTCGTTAAGTATGTTGTCTAATGGGTTAAGTGCGAAACCACTATGATTACCTTTGTGGTAGGCTAAGTGCGATACTACCTTATTAATTGATCGTGGTGGGCTAAGTGCGAAACCACCGAGAAATTAGCTGTATGGATTAATTGTGTGAATTAGCTGTGTGGATTAGCTGTGTGAATTAACTATTTGGATTAGCTGTGTGGTAGTATTATAGAGTAAATTAGCTGTGTGGATGTATTATAGAGGAATAATGATGTGTTGTATATCGTGTAAATGTGATGTAGAATGCAAGGGTGCATTTCAATGGTTATGAGTATGTGACTCATGATGTGTTGGGAATGTGGTAAGGGATAGAAAGAGTAAGCATAGTTGTATATTATATGTTAGTATAATGCTAATTGTTGTTTAGCTTATACTATGATGTTTAATTGTTTATGTGTAAACTTACTAAGCCCAAAGCTTACTCCTTTTCTTTTCCCTTGTCTTATAGAGAAAATGTTGAATTGAGTTAGGTGAATCAATTAAAGGACCGCCCACACTATCAGCACACTTTGGTACATTAAACTCAGTGTTTTGTATATGGCATTTATAAAGGCTAGACAAGTTAGTGACTTCCATTGTAATTGCTAAGATGTATTGGCCTTTAGGTGGATAATCTATTTGTATAATACCATAGTTGTTGGCTACTTTGTTATACGAGAAGATGTAGATATCCATGAGAATTTATGTTTCTTAACGAGTTGATTATGAATGTGTTGAATGAGTATATGTTGTATGAACTTGAGGGGTGAAAAGAGCTTAGCAACTAGCTTTGTTCTTATCCATATGGATAGACATACGGGCGTGTGCCTAGGCCATGTGTGACCCACGGTCAGCCCATGGGCGTATGTCTCGGCCGTGTGTCCCCTGCAGGTTGATCTTTTAAGTCAGGATAGACCACGGGCTAGTCACACGGGCGTGTGACTAAGCTTTGAGACCGTGTGGGTGAAGTCGGTGTTCACCACGGGTTGAATGCATGGGTGTGTGTGACTACACACGGGCGTGTCTCATCTTACATGGGCGTGTGAGCTCTGTATAAAAGAGAAATTTTTTAATATTTGAAAAAGTTCGATATAGTCTTGAGAGTCCTCGTGAGTATGAGTGAGGCCTCGTAAGTCGAGAATGAGGTTGTTGAGGTGGCTTAAGAGAGTAGTCACGATGAGTCTAATTGGCGATCATGAGGATTTTTTTTAGTAACGCCTCGGGCCCGGTGTTGGTGTAGAACCCGGGTAAGGGGTCTTACAAGATCAATCTAAAAAATTTGGCCTCATACTCGACCATAGTCTTATCTCCTTGAGTAAGGTTGATAAACTCGCATCTACAAGTATCTAGATAATATTCCCCCACATATTTACTTTGGAAGGTGCTTTTAAAATAATCCCAAGTAATCTGATCCGGCTGAGTACCCTTCTCAACCGTCAACTACCACTGATACGCCTTATCGCGAAGTAGAGATATTGCACCCTTTAATTTTTGCTCAGGGGTGCAATTGATATCATTCACAATCCTCTCTGTGGCCTTCAACCAATATTCAGCCACAGTCGGGGTGACTCCAGTGACACCCTAAAATAATTCAGCGTTGTTGGACCGGAGTCGTTCAGTTACAAACCCATGACTCTCAGAACTAGAATGGGGCTCAGTAACCCTCTCCAAAACTCTCAGCATGGCTTGGGACAATGCGTTGTCCCCAGCCGAGCAATTGTGAGACTCGCTCTCAACAGTAGGTGTAGCTAGTGTCTCACTCGTATCTAGATTGGACATACTACCCAACGAGGACAATTCAACTCGAGCCTCTCTTTGGTGCCTGCCGCGCCCACGGGTACCCATCCATATAATCCACAAGTACTGATCGTATAAATTATCTACATTATGAGTTTTATGTATCAGTTCTAGTATTTATTTAACAAACATTTTATGCTCAAAAAGTTATCAAAAGAAGTTACAGGGATGTTTCAGTCTCTAACTATCGCAGCACAATTCTAAACATTTCAAAATTTTCTAAACTAAAGTTTATCTAAGTCAAAAGTACTTACAGGATCAGCACTGGAGACTCAGTGTTTTACATAATTATTTTTTTCAAATTAATATAGAAATGAACTTTACTTAGAAAACGATTTTCACAAAAATTTTAAAATCCAAAATTTTATAGCCCGAGTTTTGCAACCTGACCTGATACCATTAAATGTAAAACCCCAAACTCAGCCTAGACGTTATGGCCAAATCAAGAAGTGTTACATAACTTGATCGAAAATTTAGTGTTCGTATAACTTGAAAATTGTCACAAGCTCTTAAAATCTCGAATTCTTCGATGACATATCTTATCTAGCTATTTTATTGAAATCGTTGTTTGCTTATATTTTCTAAAAACTTACAATTTTACAGCAGAAACTCTTAAAATGTTGAATTTTTGAAAACACTGTTTATTGTTGAAATCTGTTACTTTTGCAAAAAAAAATCAATAAAACGTTGAAGTGGCATTTTGTGCAAAACGAAAATAAAATCTCAAAACCAAACAGTCCAAAATATTCCAAATATTAAAAATGCTTAAAAACCAAATTAAAATGATTTAAATGAACATGTTTAATATAATCGAGCTTCTGTAGCACCAACCCGCCTAAGTCTGAGGATTACCTAAAAATATCAGTTAAACAAAAAGTGAGTTTTTGAAACTCAGTGTGTAACAAATAGCCTAAACATATAATTTATATCAGACAAATCTAACAGTAACCGAGTTTTAATAGAGCAGTACAGATACATATATATTTTCCAACCACATCTGTTACACACCATCTTCGGTCATCCCAACACACCATATGGGGTATGAAACACCCATCCAACCCTACACACCACATAGTGTATTTAAGACACTTATAGAATAATTGCAGCTATGCTGCCAATATTGTGGGTGAGTTATCGTCGCTCACAGAAACACTTTCTCCACATATTATATTCCATCCCAGATGCAGATATAAAACAAAATAGAAATCATACTTGCTACAGTTACGCATGCATGATATTAATAATAGAAAATATTTACAACATTTATTTCGAAGTTTGCTTGTCACATGATAACTCAAAGATACGAATAAATATCAGAATTAATTCTAACAGAGAACCAGATTTCATATTTTACAATACATTTAATCACATACTGACCCTATGGAAGGCCCACGATCAATCAGAGTGACGTATATGACCCTAGGAAAAATTCAGTATTTTGGCCCACACGACCCAAATAGCCCAAACCGTGTGTCACACACAATCCAGCACATAGCCTGTCACACACATGGCCCAGCATACGACCGTGTAGCATCAAAAGTGAACTTTTTAGCTTTTTCTAATTGCTCGCTTTTTTTTTTTTCAATACACACCTGATTCGATTTTGATGCTAACCCACTCACAAAAATTCCAAAACCTACACACGTAAAAAAAACCACCACTAATTTCAATAGTGATTCGCAAAATCTAATTAACAATTAACCACAACCGAGCTGAAACAACCCTCCCCAAATCCATCCTAACACTTACCGTTAAACAAATCGCGCTACGTGAATCCTAAGTTGCTGGAGGACCACCAACCATCCCATGATCCTCTCCTAAAAACACACTAATACAATTAAAAACAAAACCCAAAGTAAACCCCTTGTAATAGTCAATAAAAACACAAAATACCAAATGTAGAATAGACGAATCGATCTCTTGCCCAACACCGATAACACACGAGCTTGAAATCACAAGGAAAGAATCAGAAATAACAAAAAAATGGCAGCACCGCTTCAACAATTAAGAAAATAAAATAAGAATTGAATAATCCTTGCTTGGGAATAAACAAAAGACGACAAAGAAAGAGCAAGAAAATAGAAGAAAAATCTTGATATATATATTTGTTATTGGAAACCAACTGAAACACACAAATGAGGATTTGGGGAGAAGGAAAAGAAAAATCAAAACAGAATGATATAGGATAGAAACAAAAATTAGATAAAATAGAATGAAAAATTCCACTATCTCAACTACCCTAATACGCATCTAGTAGATTCTAACTTCAAATTAAATTCAAATTCTTCAAACCACACAACCCACCAAATGTTAACAAAACAATAAAAAAAATTCATTCAAATAGCTTATGCAGAGATTCGAACTTAGGACCCACAACTCACATTTTAAAGGCCTTTAACCACTGGAGCAAATACTTATTTACGATACAACGTAATAAATTAGAACTCATATTTTTGGGGAGTTACAGTTGGCATACCTTGGGTTAGGCCGCCTTGGCCTTGTAGATTTTCGCGATTCTTGTGTAGGCTCCTCGACTTCTATTTGAATTTGACGAAGCTCCTTAGATGTAGATTGATGTATGCCAGTCTTCCATAGACTCTTGTCCTTGGAGTGTGAGCTTCCTCTTTCTTCACTTGGATATGATGCTTGCTCTTTACCTTCTTCTTTATTTTCTTTTAGAACCTCTTTTAAACCATGAGATTCCGGAAGCTCGATCTTCTGAGGTGCCACTGTGAAGAAGCTTCTACAAACACCACATTTCTTGAAGTGTGACACTTGCTAGTAGTTGGGTCACAACATCTCCAACCTTTCTGTGCATTATCATAGCTGACGAAGATGCACCAAATTGCCTTCTTGTCAAATTTACTTTGTAAGTGACCAGGCATGAAAATGTAGCATACACAGCCAAATACCATGAGATGGCTGACAGTTGGCTTGATCTTCCATAATATATCATACAGTGAGTCGAATCCCAGCTTCACTTATGGTATCCTATTAATAACATAGGTTGTCATTCACATACACTCGGCCTAGAATATTCCTAGTACATTCTTGGCATGTAGCATGCTTCGACAAGTTTTAACAAGGTGACGATTCTTACGCTTCTCCACTCCATTTTGTTATGGAGCATTGGGGCAAGTTAATTGTCGTATGATCTTGTGCTTCTCAAGATAGATAGCAAACTCGATAGATAGATATTTCTCTCATTATCAGTATGTAAAACTGAATTTTCTTATTGAGTTCACTCTCTATCTTCTTCTTAAACTCCTTAAACTTCATAAAAGTCTTTGACTTTTCCTTCATAAAGTAAACCCACACGTACCTTGAGAAGTCGTTGATAAATGTCACCATGTACTTCATACCTCCAAGTGATGATTACTTCACTGGGCCGAAGACATCTGAGTGTATGAGCTCTAGTGGTGTCTTGGACTGATGCTTTGACTCCTTGAATGGAAATTGGTGAGCCTTGCCAAATTGACATCTAGCACAAACAATATTTGTTCAGATGTCTACTTGAGGATGTCCTCTTAATATGTCCTTCTTCATCATTTCCTTTAGTTTGTTGTAGCTTACATGTCCAAGACGCTCATGCCAAATATCATCTGTCTTATTTTTCCAAGTCTTGTCCACATATGTCGACTCTACAGATAACACATAAACTGATTCTGTTCTTCTTCCTTTCATAATAGAAGTGTCGATCACCTTCACTTTTTGGAACACAGTCACATCTTCAGGCCCAAAGAACACATAATTCCTTACTGTTGTCAGTTGAGGTACTAACAGAAAATTCTTCTTCAAGACAAGGACAAGATAGACCTTCTCGAGTTGAAGCTGCCGAGAGCCATACCTTGGAAGTTTTGTCTTCCCAATATGAGAAATAGACAACTTTGAATTGTTGGATGTCAACACCACTCTTCTTTCTTTATACTCAGCCATGTTTTGTAGCTTCTTTTTGTCACTGGTCATATGATTGGAGCACCCAGAATCAACGATCCAATCCTCCTTGTAGTCTATCTTTGACTCCATGGTTACTGCAAAAGTTGATTCCTCCATGTCTTCCGTCAACTCTTCTTGATCCACTCCAACAGAAAATTCAACTTTTGTATCCTATTCTTCCTTACTAATGGATGCTTCCAGCATGACCTCTTTCTTCTCCTCTCTTATTGTGGCCATATTTCCTTGGAAAGTCTACCTATTGGGAATCTACACTCACGAGCAAAATGGCCCTTCTTGCCACAATTGAAACATTCACCAGCCTCGCCAGTAGCAATGAAACTCCTATGTTAGAACTATTGTAGGCTTGGGAACCCTGCGATAGTTCGGGATCTTAAGAAACTTCTTGTCGCTACTAACCCTGATGGTATTTTTCTTTGTGAAACTAAGATGCAATCTAACAATTTCTCTCGTGTTTGGTAGTGAACTCAACGGGTAAAAGTGGTGGCTTAGCTATGCTATGGAAGGAGGGAGTCAAAGTGGAAATCCAAAATTATTCGTGTCACCACATAGACTCAATGGTTCATCTAGAGAATCAAAATACAATTAGATTTATTGGCTTCCATGGGCATGTGAACCCTAATCAAAGAAACCGTTCGTGGGAAATCATCAAAATAGTTGGTAGATCGGTCAAAGAAACTTGGATTGTTAGGGGTGATTTTAACGCTATTGTTAAAAGGTTGAGAAGGAGGGTGGTCGTAGAAAATCAAGGGCTTCAATGGATGAATTTAGTGATGTTATAGAGGAGCCCTCTTTAGTTGATATCAAAAAGGACAAGGGTTAGTTTACTTGGGTTAACAACCGTGAGGGGAATGCTATGGTCAAAGAAAGGTTAGGTAGGTTCTTGATCTCATCGAATGATCTCATTTATTGAAACCAAGGTGGTACGTTAATTGAATTTGGACCACGATGCTATTATCTTGGACACTATGGGACGAAAGTCGCATGAAAACTTCAGAGATCCTAGACTTACCTTCAAATATGATGTTTGTTGGGCAAAGGAAAAGGATATGAAAATTATTATAAAGAATGCTTGGAGCGGGAACAACCTGGATGTCATCGAAAAAATCGAGAGAGTGGGCTTGGATCTTGGTCAGTGGCAGTATAGGCACTATAAGAATATTAGAAACCAAATTGACAAGTTCAAAGCTAAGATTAATAATATCATTGATGGTCCCAATAGAGAGAGTGATGTGTGTAAGCTGAAAATGGTGCGCATGAAGCTTGGCCATCTTTTGGCAAAGGAGGAATGCTATTGGTCTCAACGGTCTCGTGTTAGGTGGCTTAAAGAAGGGGATAGGAACACTCGTTTGTTTCATGTTTGGGCCATGGGTAGGATGAAGAAAAATAATATCGTGAGACTGATGGATTCAAATGGCTACTGCTGGAAGCATAATAAATTTTATATCTTTAATATTGTAGGAAGTGTTTTCACAATCTCTTTAAGTCCACTATGCCTTTACATGATGAGCTTATTGACAATTGTATTTCAGAGGATATGAATTCTAGGTTGACCAGGGAGTTTACGGACAAAAAGATCTCGGAGGCATTTAACCAAATGGACCCTTGCAAAGTGCCCGGATTGATGGCCTTTCGGGGTGTTTTTTAAAAAGAAAATTGAGAGGTCGTGGGTGTGGATGTCATCAAGTTTTGTGATGATCATGTTCTAAATGGGAACATAGATGTAGCTAGCCTTAATGACACGATGATTATTCTTATCCCTAAGACTAAGGAGCCCAAAGACATGTCTAACTCTCGCACTATCAGTTTATACAGGGTCATCAACAAAATCATTTCCAAAGTTTTCTCAAAACTATCCTCCCGAAGTGTATAAGTAGAACTAAAGTGTGTTTGTTCCAAGCCGCATGATCCATGACAATATCTTGTGTAATAGCCTATTTTCAGTGAGATCGAAATAGTGGTTTCGTGACCACAAATTTCAGCCCAAAAATAAAATTTTATTTTATTTTATGATTGATATTATGATAGGAAGATCACATGAAAATTTTGATATGAAAATTTCATCGATTGTGTGGTTAATTAGGTAAAGGACTAAATTGCATAAAATGCAAAAGTTGGCTTCTAGTAGCTATAGGTATCAAATAGCTATGGAATTCAAAACTTAAGGTCCTTATATGGTAATTACACCATTGAAGGAGAGATAGTAGAGATTTTTATGACTTATCTATGGAAAAATTAGAAATGACTAGGGACTAAATTGGAAATCAACAAAATTAAAAGATGATAGAAAAATAAAAAGAAATTATCATCTTTTTTATTCATCTTCTTCCCCCAATTTTTCTATGGAAACCATAGGAGAGAGGAAGAGAACTTTTCAAGCTTAAAAAGGTATGAAATCAAGTCTCGTTTTTAATGATTTTTATATTTTTAGAATCGGGATAGCCTAATCTTTCTATTTATGGGATTTATTTGAAAAGGTAACAAAGTGTAGAAACTTTTCCATGGATGCAAATGCCAGAAATTTGAAAATTATGGTAGAAAATGAAAGATAGTTGATAGATAAACAACTTTACAAAGTAATTTTTCATGGAAACTTGATTTAGGGACTAAAATGAAAAGTGGTAAAACTCATGGAAAATTTTAAAATTTGTGAAATTTGTGTGCTGTAAAAATTATTATTAAATTTTGATTAGGCTTGGAAATAGGACTAGATTGCATGAATTTCATTTTTCGAGCCTTGGGACGAAACTAGAATTTTTGAAAAGAGTAAGGGCAAAATAGTAATTTTGCCTAGGATGTAGTAGAATGCAAATGAATGTAAAATGTGATGAGTTAAGGATTAAAGTTTCTTGTATAGACTCGAAAAGACCAAATACGAAATTAGATCGAGGGAAACAAAAAGTTTCGGGTTAGAATTTAGACCCGAACAACTGTCAAGGTAAGTTTGTGTAACTTAATTTGGTATGGTAATATGTTTGAATTGAATTGTGTGATTGTGATAATATGTATGTGGTGATATACATAATGAAATAATTACAAGTTGGAAATATTGATAAAATATCATGTCCCGGTTGAATATTGAAATTCGATGGATTATGGTGATTTCTTGAAACGGGTATAATATGGCAAAGTTTACAAAGAGGATTTAGCCCGAACGGGTAATCTTGAATTTAAGCCTCTTAAGAATATGTTATAGATTGAGTTTAGCCTGGAAGGGTAACCCTAATTAAGCTCTTTAGAGTACAGGTCACTGATAGGATTTAGCCTGGACTGGCAATCCTAAATGACTCTTGTGAACATTGGTTGAAAATCGAAATTTAGCCTGGACTGGTAATCCTGTTGTAAAATATGTGGCTCGAGAGTGTACTTTTCAGACTTGTTTCCAATAGGTAAGAATGAATATGAATTGACGGATAATTCATATGTATACCTTATGTTCATCACCCAAATGTCCATCGAAATTTCATTAGTTCAACGGGAAAGTCTCTCAAAATATAGAAAGGTGGAATTAATGGAAGTTTTTATATAATGAGCTCATTTATGTTTACTTGTTATTTATACAATGTTATGTGACTAACTTATTTGATTAAGTGTATATGTTTAGGTGAACTACCTATAATGGATGAAATGTATGTTTATGTATGCTAGTTTGATTAGATATAATTGGTAAGTTTATTTTCCATTATATGAACTTACTAAGCATGAAAATGCTTACCCTATTTAATTTTCCCTTGTTTTATAGTGTTCGTAAGCTCGCAAACGTTGGAGGATCGGTCGGAGCATAATCACACTATCCATTATCTCCATTTTGGTATACTTAGAAATCTTATTTTGGTATAATGGCATGTATAAACTTAATTGGTTAAATGATAACTTGTAAGTGATGTTTTGTAATCTAGTCATTGGAATGGCTAGTAAGGATTTATTTGGTATGTTTAAAAGGTATTCTATGTTCAATGCTTATGTGTTAAGTGTGGATGAATGGAGTATGTTTATTTTGAATATGCATTAAAATTATGATTATAAACATGAATTGTATGTGATATTATGCCATGATAAATGTTAGTTTAGGCTTGGTTTTAATGCTTGATTTGGTTGGTATATACATGCAAGTATTGGTGTAGGTTGTGGGAAAAATTGGGTGAGAAAATGAAGCTAAGAAATGGCTTCATTTTGTCCACACGGGTAGACAGACGTGGGTGTGTCTAGGCCATGTACATGGGCGTGTAACCAGGCCGTGTGTCCCTTGCACCTTAAATTCGAGAAAACATAATGCTCAGAATATAACACACCGGAAGAGACATGGGAGTGCATCTCAGCCGTGTGGGAGACATGGTCTAGAACATGGGCATGTGTCTTGGTCGTGTAAAACCTGCACCTAATTTGAATTAAATTAATTATCCACACGGTCTAGCACATGTGTATGTGGCATGGCGGTGTGGCGCAAGTAAGAGAGCACCCTAAATCGGGCACAACATGTAGCACAGGTGTGTCCCTTGAACCACACGGGCGTGTGAGCCCTGCACCTTAGGAAAAAATTGTAATTTTGCAAAAAATTCATAGAGGTTCCGATTAAGTCCCGATTCAATTCTAATACTCGTTTTGGGCCTCGACGGCCCATTCAAGGGACAATAAGGAAAAAATTTAGGTATGAATGAAATTTTAATACAAATTGCATACGAATGTTCTGTGAACCCGGTAATACTCGTGACCCTCTTCCAACGACGCATAGGGATTAGGGGTGTTACATCTTGATCACCCAAGAGTTGTTACATTATCTCTAGAGCTCGAAGAATGGCCTTAACAAATGTTTTGTTATTAAGCTCGATATGAGCAAAGCCTACGACCGTGTTGAGTGGAATTTTCTCAAAACAGTCATGAAATGGTTGGGATATTCAGAGGCTTGGGTTGGAAAAATTATGAGTTGTGTCCGGTAGGTTCGTTATATGGTTAAATGCAATATGGTCATTTCTGATATCATCATTCCGAAGCGGGGTCTTAGACAAGGGGACCCCCTCTCCCCTTACCTTTTTATTTTTTGTTTGGAGGCCCTTTCGAGAATGTTGATTCATGCTCAAAATAATAACATGATTAGGGGCATTCGGGCTAGTATTAATGTCCCTCGTATGAATCATATTTTTTCATCGACAATGCTCTCCTTTTTGTTCAAAATAAAAGGAAGGATGTTGAAGAAGTCATTCACCTTCTCTTTTGGTGCAAGTTGAGATATCTCATGAAAAATAAATTTCACCTTAGTGAAATACAGAGAGATGGCTAAGTTCCCTTGTGAGATACCTGTGAGCTCATTTTCAGGAATAGGAGGCGTGCTTTATTCTTCTTCGAAAATAATTTTGCAAAAGTCTCCCAGGCTGCATTCGGTGTCTTATCGTAACGAATATGCTCCAACAGGTCCTCTTTGATTGTGGTCTTCAATACAAATAAAGCCTTTTCAGCCTTGATGTAGCATTTTCCTTCATTGGAGGAGTTGTGTTAGTGCCAATGACTATTTCCCACAAATCATGACCTTGTAGGTAGGAATCTATGCAAGTTCTTCAGTAGCTATAGTTGTGGTTATTGAGCTTTTTGATTCCGCTGCTCGTAACTGTAAGGTCTACCATGGTTATTGAGGCCCATCGTCAAGTAAACTTGGTCCCAGACCAATAAGCTTCACAGTCCTTGACTATGTACTAGCAGAGTCTCCCTTTAGTGCCTTTATGCCACACCAACCAATGTAAGCGCCCAACCTTATCAAAGCTTCCTCCACTAGTGATGGTCCTAGATTGCTTGCTCTGATACCACTTGTTGGGAACTCAATGAGCCTAACACACCCACTACACTGGACCTAAGCCCTACAACTAATGTTACACCAATTCTATGAAGCCGGCTAACCTCTTACATTTCTAACTTCTTAGTACACTATAATACTCAAGCGACAAAGTCGACCATATATAATTTAGGTGACAAAGCTGACCATATATCATTCAGGCGGCAGAGTCAACCATACATAAAAGCTAATACAAGTGCACTAAGTGTTTAAAAAACTAAGGCTTAATCAAGACTTACAATTACAAGAGAAGAGATACAATACAATTACAATATGACACACACTTCTCTCTTTTTCATTATCACATGAATGAAAGCTCTTACCCCTATTTATAGAGCTTAGTGTGTAACACCCCAAACCCGGTCAATACGCCTACGTAATAGAACGGTATGTCAACGAGGAAAATATTTTTTAAAAGAATCGAATTAACAATTAAATTTTGTGAAAAACTCTTTGAAATTCTATATTTGTAGAAATTACATGTTTAATAAGTTAAAACTGAAAATTTACTTTGAAATTACATAAAACTTAAAAACTTAGTTGATAAATCATAGGTTAGAAAACATTTATATCATTTTAAGAAAACTCAAATTATTACTTTGAAAACCATTTGCATTTGAATGTAGAAACTTAATATTTAAAAATCATTTAAATTATCGAAAACACTTAAGTTGTTTAAATTATCACATGATGTATGTTACCGATGGTAACGTTTTAAAAGCAAATCGCGTTTTGTAGTTTAGAAAACTTGGTGCTCAATTTATTATAATAATCATGAAATTTATAAACCATATTTAAAACATGTTCAAAACATAAAAATAATCCAAAACATAATTAAACAGCCTTATTACAAATCCATAAAATATGAAAACCAAATTAAAATAAAATACCCAAATGGAAGTTCATATGAAACCAACTTTTATTGCATGGCCTCCTCGAGTTCATCCGGCTCATCATCCGCGATCTCATGAATCACCTGAAAAGATAAGGGAGAAGGTGAGTCACCAAGACTCAGTGCCTTTTCCCTCTCCCGGGTAAATGCTACATACTTACACAAATTATAACAAAGCAACATATATGTATAATGCACCCAACCTAGCCATCCATAACTCCTTTTCTACCCGTGTGGTACCAAACCACCGGTGGTGCCAAACCACTGGTGACCAAGTCACGATATAAATGTGATACCAAATCACTTTGGTGACCAAAGTCACGAATAATCCATCTGTGGGGCCAACCCACGTGTGATACCAAATCACTGGCGAAGATCCCATATCTCAAAAGTGGGGCCAACCCACAGTGGTATTAACCACAGGGACGAGTCGCTATGAGGTGCCAAACCTCTGGTGTCTGAAGACACGAATGTGATACCAAATCACTGGTGGTGCCAAACCACTGGTGTCCGAAGACACGAATGTGATACCAAATCACTGGAGGTACCAAACCTCTGGTGTCTGAAGACACGATATCAATCTTCCCCCTTGTCTCATATTGCCCATACCAATGCAATAGATAGACAAATCATGTCAATATTCTTTATTATGAATCACATAACAAATATATCATAAATCATAGATCATGATTTCAATCCACATGTATTAACAACATAACGAAACGGACTTACCCGAATCCTCATTCATACCATCATGGTATCATATCCAAATCTCATCGTTTTTCCCACTTTCATATTATGATTAGTTATAACGCACATAAATACATATATAAACCAATTTATAAAGTGTGTAAGATACACACCTTTCACCAAAGCAAGAACTAACTTCCGGAGATCTGATCTATCGCACTAGATCACCTTGTCCTACAATCGGCCAACACTTAAATTATAAACAAAGGCCATTCGGCCCTACCACTAAATCCAATAAGTTATCACTTCGAAAACCAAGTCTTAAGTAAACTTACCCAAAATGATAGTCAAGATATGAGGCTTAGATTGATTGCTTCCAACATCTCGAGGAGCCTAAAAGAAATCGTTTCTTAGAATGGTTAGAACCTTGCAAACCAATGCCTAAAGATTCGGCGTTTGTCCACAAGAAAATAACTTGGAAAAGAGAAAAGAATTGAAGGACATACGATCATGAATACTTACCTATTATCCAAAATTGATTGGAGAAAAACCAAAGAGAATCTACCCTTGCATATTCGGCCAAAACAAAGACTTAAAGAGGGCGGGAAGTTTCGGCAATATGGTTATGAAAGAAGAAAGATATGTGTATAAAAGTGAGAAAATATGTGAGTAGAAAAGAGAATGAAAGAGAGAGAGTGTGTTCGATTTTAGCAACAATGGAGAAAAGAAAAGGGAGTTTGGAGAAGAGAGAAATTCAGCCAAGAGAGAATAAAAGAAAATGTGATTATGAACCAATCTCAAGAGAAGAAAAGAGAGAAATATGGGAGAGAGGTTCGGCCAAACACTTCTTTGCCAAAAAGAAAGTGCACAAAAATGCACAAAGTTAAATTGTAGTTTCAGTTTCAAAAGAGCAAATGAAAGGAAGAAGATGGTATTTGGTTCAAACAAAATAAGGCTAAAACCAAAGGCAAATTTGCACCAAAAGCACAATAGACATTCGGCCAAGGTGGGAGTTTTTGGAGAGAAAGAAAAACAATACCAAAAGATGCACAAATGCAAAAGTTGGCTAACTATTCCCCCCAAACTACCTAACAACATTCTACCACCCCTAAACACCCATGCAGTCCACATACATGCACTAAAGGCCTAGGAATACTTTCCAAAACATCCTCCATATTCCATGCCTTTTGTCCCTCACCATACCAAAACCTTAAGATTCTTATCCCAATTCCATGCTTTCCTTAAACAAATATTCAACTTACCAAAAGTTAAGAGTCCAACCTATCATAAATAAGTTTGACTGTCCATCAAAGCAAGGATTCAAAAATAAACCTTCAAAATGTTAAACATGCTACTCGAACCTCTAACCTCAAGCAACTATCCAAGCATCATAACCATCTTGCCACTAACTCCTCATATGCTTAATTTAACACTTAAATTAACTTAAGTGTCAAACTCACTTAATCCACTTCATTAAATAAACCATACTAAAAATTATTCTAGCTTCCTAAATAAAATCAAGCCTTCACAAGACTATGCTAACACAAAAAAATTCATACCTACGCCAACACAAAAGATACTCAAATTTTAGGATATTACAATTCTACCCCCTTAAGAAAATTTCGTCCTCGAAATTACCTGATCAAAAGAGTTGAGGATCTGCCGCCTCATCCCATCCTCCGGTTCCCAAGTAGCTTCTTCCACGCCATGATTCCGCCATAAGACTTTCACTAAAGGAACTGTCTTCCTCTGCGAACTTTTACATCTCGATCAAGAATCGCATGTGTTCTTCTTCTATTGTCAAACTGGATTCACTTTTATTTCTCTCGCTACGACATGCGATGGATCGAACGATAGCGTCTAAGCATAGAGACATGAAACACATCATGAATCTGGCTCAATTCTGCTGGCAACTCAAGCTGATAAGCTACTGGTCCCACTCGTCTCAACACCTTAAACGGCCCAATGAACCTTGGACTTAACTTGCCTTTTCTCCTAAATCTTAACACTTTCTTCCATGGCAAGACCTTCAGAAAAACTTTGTCACCCACGGCAAACTCTATATCCCTCCGCTTGAGATCGGCATATGACTTCTGCCTATCCGAAGCTTCCTTTAGACGAGCCTGAATCAATTTCACCTTATCCTCAGTTTCTACAACCAACTCGGTCCTAACATCGACACTCACCCAACTCATCCAACATGTAGGTGTGCGACACTTCCTACCATACAATGCCTCATATGGTGCCATCTTAATGCTTGCACGATAACTATTGTTGTATGCAAACTCGCCTAGTGGCAAAACTCTTCCCACTACCTCGGAAGTCCAAAACACATCCTCTCAAAGATATCCTCTAAAATCGAATGACCCTTTCCGATCGCCCGTCGATGTGGATGAAATCTGATCGAAATCCAACCGCATACCCAAAGCCCGATGTAACGCTCTCCAAAACCTCGGCGTAAATCTAGGATCTACATGCGAGATGATCGACAACGGCACACCGTGCAACCTCACTATCTCGACCACATACAACTTAGCTAACCTCAGGCGAGTAATCTACCTCTAGGAATGAAATGAGCTGATTTGGTCAGACGATATACAATCACCCAAACTGAATCCTTCTTACTAGGTGTAAGAGGTAATCCACTGACAAAATCCATAGTGATCCTCTCCCACTTCCACTGTGGAATCTTTACCAGCTGAAGTAATCCAGATGCAAGCGATGGTCGACTTTGACCTGCTGACACGTCAAACATTTACCCACAAACTCGGTTACCTCCCGCTTTAGACCTGGCCACCAAAACTGCTCTCTCAAATCCCGATACATCTTGCTACCTCCGGATGTATAGCATATGGATGCTATAAAGCGCCCCAAGAATCCTTTGCCTTAACTCTACATCCTTCGGCATACAAGCTCTCCCTTGAAAACACAGGACTCCATTACTAGACAAACTATAATTCTCTAAACATCCGTTCTGAACTTGCAATCTCCGATCATTCAAACCATCATCCTCTAACTGTTTCTCCTTGATCTGCTCTAACCAAGTCGGCTTGACTTGCAATTCCGCCAAAAGACTCCCATCGTCATACAAACTAAGATGAGCAAACATCGATCTTAAGTCTGATACAACCTTACGACTCAACGCATCTACCACCACGTTAGCCTTGCCGGGATGATACTCAATCGAACAGTCGTAGTCCTTCAACAACTCAATCCATCTACGCTATCTCAAGTTCAAATCCTTCTGAGTCAGAAGATACTTAAGGCTCTTGTGATCCGTGTAGACTATCGACTTCTCTCCGCATACAAATAGTGTCTCCAAATCTTCAAAGCGAAAACCACATCGCCGCTAATTCCAAGTCATCGTCGGATAATTAACCTCATGTGGTCTTAAGCGCCGAGATGCATAAGCCACTACTTTCCTTCTGCATCAAGCACACATCCCAAACCAGTATGTGATGCGTCACAGTAAGTGAATTCCTTGCCTGCCTCAAGTTGAATCAAAACTGGAGCTTTAGTCAAAATCTTCTTCAACTTGTCAAAACTTTCTTGTTGCTTCTCGGTCCACACAAATGGAACTCCTTTCCTCAACAACTTGGTCATCGGTGCGGCGATCAAAGAAAATCCCTCTACAAACCTTCGGTAATACCCCCTGCCAGACCTAGAAAACTCCAAATCTCAGCCACTGACTTAGGCGGCTTCCAATCCAACACTGCCTCAATCTTCCGAGGATCTACTCTAATCCTCTACGATACAACGTGACCCAAGAAAGTCACCTCCCTAAGCGAACTCGTGACTTACTAAATTTAGCAAAAGTTGCTTTTCCTCGAATCGCAACACTACTCGCAAATGTGCATCATGCTCCTCCTCGACTTTGAGTATACCAAAATATCATCTATAAAACCACAACAAACCGATCCAAAAGCTCACTGGAATACCCGATTCATCATATCCATGAATGCTGTCGGCGTGTTAGTCAACCTAAATGGCATTACCAAAAACTCGTAATGCCCATACTGAGTGCGAAATGCCTTCTTATGGATATCAGCCTCTTTCACCTTTAGCTGATGATATCCGGACCTTAAGTCAATCTTAGAGAAAATATGCGCACCCTTTAAGTCGATCAAACAAGTCATCTATCCTCGGAATGGATACTTGTTTTGATCATCGACTTATTCAATGGCGAGAGTCAATACACATCCGCATCGTACCATCCTTCTTCTTGACAAAAAGTACCAGCACTCCCCAAGGCAAAACACTTGGTCGAATGAAACCTCGATCCAATAATTCTTGAATCTGAGCCTTCAATTCCACTAATTCCTTCGGTGCCATCCTATACGGAGCTATAGACACTGGCGCCGTTCTGGGTAACAGATCTATACCGAATTCGACTTCACGATCCAGAGGTAATCCCGAAAGTTTTTCTGGAAATACGTCAACATATTTCTTTACCGTTCGGACATTCCCTACCGCAGACTCCTTAGCTTCCAAAGCACACACATGAACTACAAACGCTTCATAGCCCTTCCTGACCATCTTCACAGCTTTCAACGCAGATACCACGTTGGATAGATAATCTCTTCTATTACCTATCATGACTACTTCTTCACCTTCCGCTGTCTTCAAAACCATGCGTTTAGCAGCGCAATCCAAACTTGTTTGGTACTTAACCAACCAGTCCATCCCAAGAATCAGATCGAACTCCTCAAACGGCAGTTCCATCAGATCAGCTACAAACACTACCCCTTGAAGTTCTAGGGGTACATCTCTATATAGCTTATCTATTTCTACAGAGTGACCTAGAGGACTAAAATCTTGTCATCCTCCTAGAAGCGATTTGAATCTAGATTCATAGTCTTTACTATACTACTAGCAACATACTGAATCGTCGAACCCACATCTATCAAAGCAAGATATGGAACACCAAAGATTAAGAACGTCTGGGTTATGACATCCGGTGCATCACCTCCTCTCGACGCCTCGATGCATACACCAAACCAGGCTATCTTGCCTCAGTGTTGCTTGCACCTCTGCCTGATGCTCCGCGGCCTCGACTAGAACCATTACCTCCTCTACCATTACCACGACCTCTCTGCGGTCTTGGTCCTCCTTTTCAGGCCGAGCACGGCCTTGACCCTCGACCGATTCTGGCTTGCTTACATAGACGATCTCTCACACGATGATCCAAATGAACTACACTCGAAACATCCTTTCCCTCCGGTCCAACATTCGCCCCAATGAAACTTCCCACGCCAGTTCACGCTGCGTTTGGTCCACGATTAGTAATGTGAGCCTCCCGGTGATTCGCTCATTTTGCCTAGCCCTCTTGAACATTACTGCGACCCAGATGATCCATATCCTCTCTTATGCTTATTCCACCATAGCTCGCCTTCAGATTCCTTTATTCCTTGGCTATCTTAGCCTTTTCAACCAAAGTAGCAAACTCTCGCTCACGATGTGGAGCAATCAACAATCTCACTCGTCCTTCAAACCATCTTGAATCGGACACATCGCTTCGTGTTCAAGCTACAATACCTCCAAAGATAACGGCTCAATCTTAAGAACTCAACCTCATACTCGAGACGGATTTACTCCTTGGACCAAACTTCGAAATGCCTACGCGCGCATCAACGTAATTAGACCCAATATATTTCTTTTGATATCTTCGCTTTAAAGTAGTCCCGGTGAGATCTTCCGCAAAGACCATTCCCGATCGTGAGCCACCATCGATATGACTCATCCCGAAGAAGCGACACAATCCTTTCGACTTTTCCTCGGCATTCAAATCCAGATCATCCATGATTCGCTCGTCGCCTCTAACCAATATTCATCATTTGGGAGCTACACCAAACACCTCGAAATACCTCGGCTCCGTTGGCTCGAGTCGCTCATGTATAGATTTTTGAGCTCCGCGCCTCCTCTATTCCACTACCTCTCAAGAACTCTCACCATTGCTTGAGACAACTGCGTCCCCCGTTTGATCCGAAACTCAACTCCAACCGCCGGTGGTGGGGTGGTGGTACCTCATTCTGGATCCTTGACCCGACCTCACCGGCTCGACACGACCATCCTACCTCGACCACGTCCACGCATAACACGACCTCGACCTCGAGTACTCATATCTAAAGTCTCGACTTATCCGATTTAAAAGTTTTATGCATTAGTCATTATTCCACTTTCTTTGAGAGCACGCTTTTATGAAAAATTTTATTAAGAGGTTGTTTCATGAAAGTACACCAAACCTATAGTTTTGGGTCTCTAAAGTAGTTCCTACTACTATTTAGTCATATCAACATCACTAAAATCATATCATCAAAATCAACAGTTTTGATGTACTTATTAGGCGGATTGATCTTGGAGACTGGGCCATGCCTTTCCAACCATAAAATTTTCAACAAAAACATTTTAAGTCTATACTTTAAATCATTTTGGGCTTGGGCCCACAATCGAGCTTTTGAACTTGGCTCGATACCAATTTGTAACACCCAAACCCGGTCAATACATACTAATAGAATCTGGTATGTCATCAAGAAAATATTTTTAAAAGAATCAATTAACAATTAAATTTTTGTGAAAAACTCTTTGAAATTCTATATTTGTAGAAATTACATGTTTAATAAGTTAAAAGCGAAAATTTACTTTGAAATTACATAAAACTTAAAAACTTAGTTGATAAATCATAGGTTAGAAAACATTTATATCATTTTAAGAAAACTCAATTATTACTTTGAAAACCATTTGCATTTGAATGTAGAAACTTAATATTTAAAAATCATTTAAATTATCGAAAACACTTAAGTTGTTTAAATTATCACATGATGTATGTTACCCGATGGTAACGTTTTAAAAACTGTCGCGTTTTGTAGTTTAGAAAACTTGGTGCTCAATTTATTATAATAATCATGAAATTTATAAACCATATTTAAAACATGTTCAAAACATAAAAATAATCCAAAACATAATTAAACAGGCCTTATTACAAATCCATAAAATATGAAAACCAAATTAAAATAAAATACCCAAATGGAAGTTCATATAAAACCAACTTTTATTGCATGGCCTCCTCGAGTTCATCCGGCTCATCATCCGCGATCTCATGAATCACCTAAAAAGATAAGGGAGAAGGTGAGTCACCAAGACTCAGTGCATGTTCCCTCTCCCGGGTAAATGCTACATACTTACACAAATTATAACAAAGCAACATATATGTATAATGCACCCAACCTAGCCATCCATAACTCCTTTTCTACCCCGTGTGGTACCAAA
The DNA here is from genome assembly GCA_025506655.1 of Gossypium rotundifolium. NCBI lineage: Eukaryota > Viridiplantae > Streptophyta > Magnoliopsida > Malvales > Malvaceae > Gossypium > Gossypium rotundifolium. The sequence goes on from CP106726.1 coordinate 20,335,928, forward strand.
CCACCGGTGGTGCCAAACCTTGGTGACCGGTTACGATATAAATGTGATACCAAATCACTTTGGTGACCAAAGTCACGAATAATCCATCTGTGGGGCCAACCCACGTGTGATACCAAATCATTGGTGACGATCCGATATCTCAAAAGTGGGGCCAACCCACTGTGGTATTAACTACAGGGACGAGTCGCTATGAGGTGCCAAACCTCTGGTGTCTGAAGACACGAATGTGATACCAAATCACTGGTGGTGCCAAACCACTGGTGTCCGAAGACACGAATGTGATACCAAATCACTGGAGGTACCAAACCTCTGGTGTCCGAAGACACAATATCAATCTTCCTCCTCCTCTCATATTGCCCATACCAATGCAATAGATAGACAAATCATGTCAATATTCTTTATTATGAATCACATAACAAATATATCATAAATCATAGATCATGATTTCAATCCACATGTATTAACAACATAACGAAACGGACTTACCCAAATCCTCATTCATACCATCATGGTATCATATCCAAATCTCATCGTTTTTTCCATTTTCATATTATGATTAGTTATAACACACATAAATACATATATAAACCAAGTTATAAAGTGTGTAAGATACACACCTTTCACCAAAGCAAGAACTAACTTCCGGAGATCCGATCTATCACACTAGATCACCTTGTCCTACAATCGGCCAACACTTAAATTATAAACAAAGGCCATTCGGCCCTACCACTAAATCCAATAAGTTATCACTTCAAAAACCAAGTCTTACCTAAACTTACCCAAAACGATAGTCAAGATATGAGGCTTAGATTGATTGCTTCCAATGTCCCGAGGAGCCTAAAAGAAATTGGTTCTTAGAATGGTTAGAACCTTGCAAACCAATGACTAAAGATTCGACCTTTGTCCACAAGAAAATAACTTGGAAAAGAGAAAAGAATTGAAGGACATACGATCATGAATACTTACCTATTATCCAAAATTGATTGGAGAAAAACCAAAGAGAATCTACCCTTGCATATTCGGCCAAAACAAAGACTTAAAGAGGGTGGGAAGTTTCGGCAATATGGTTATGAAAGAAGAAAGATATGTGTATAAAAGTGAGAAAATATGTGAGTAGAAAAGAGAATGAAAGAAAGAGAGAGATTGTTCGATTTTAGCAACAATGGAGAAAAGAGAAGGGAGTTTGGAGAAGAGAGAAATTCGGCCAAGAGAGAATAAAAGAAAATGTGATTATGAACCAATCTCAAGAGAAGAAAAGAGAGAAATATGGGAGAGAGGTTCGGCCAAACACTTCTTTGCTAAAAAGAAAGTGCACAAAAATGCACAAAGTTCAATTGTTGTTTCGGTTTCAAAAGAGCAAATGAAAGGAAGAAGATGGTATTTGGTTCAAACAAAATAAGGCTAAAACCAAAGGCAAATTTGCACCAAAAGCACAATAGACATTCGGCCAAGGTGGGAGTTTTTGGAGAGAAAGAAAAACAATACCAAAAGATGCACAAATGCAAAAGTTGGCTAACTATACCCCCCAAACTACCTAACAACATTCGGCCACCCCCCTAAACACCCATGCCGTCCACATACATGCACTAAAGGCCTAGGAATACTTTCCAAAACATCCTCCATATTCCATGCCTTTTGTCCCCTCATCATACCAAAACCTTAAGATTCTTATCCCCAATTCCATGCTTTCCTTAAACAAATATTCAACTTACCAAAAGTTAAGAGTCCAACCTATCATAAATAAGTTTGACAGTCCATCAAAGCAAGGATTTAAAAATAAACCTTCAAAATGTTAAACATGCTACTCGAACCTCTAACCTCAAGCAACTATCCAAGCATCATAACCACCTTGCCACTAACTCCTCATATGCTTAATTTAACACTTAAATTAACTTAAGTGTCAAACTCACTTAATCCACTTCATTAAATAAACCATACTAAAAATTATTCTAGCTTCCTAAATAAAATCAAGCCTTCACAAGACTATGCTAACACACAAAAATTCATACCCACGCCAACACAAAAGATACTCAAATTTTAGGATATTACATAGTGACCGTTGGATTGTTGACACATGTCAACATCCTTGCCATTAATTTCACAAATATCTAACGACTAGAATGTTCATGTATAATATCTAGTCTTCTACATAATATCCTATTTCTTTATTTTATATATATTTTAGAATCTTCCGAAGAAAATATCTCTTAAAGGATAAGTTGGGTTTTTATTTAGAAGTTGCATTGGCTTTCAACAGATTTTGTTAAATTTTTTAAGTTTGATTATTTGCTTTAGTTTTCTTATTGTATAGTTTCTTGGGTTTTTGATTTTGGTAAATAAAATGTTGTCATATTCAAGAACTTTTTTGCAAACTTTTTCTTTTCTTTGGCTTATGTATTGTTGACCTATTTCTTGTTGTATTGTGAATCTAATTTTTTTCTTGGTGAATGAGATTAAGCAAATATAAGTAGGGGCTTTCAAAGGGTTAATCAATCGGTTAACCAAACCAAACTACCCATAATCGAATTAACTGAACCAGAAATTTTCCAAAAAAAGTAACTGAACCGAAATATTTCTGTTAATTCAGTCGGTTAACTGAATTAACTAAAATTTATATGTTTTCATTTTTTTGTTAAAACAAGTATAAAATATATCAAAATTAATAGAATTAACCGATTTAACTGAAAGTAACCGAATTAGTCGATTTAACCAAAATTAACCAAAATAGTCGATTTATCTGAAATTAACCAAATTTTAAGTATTGAAACACTACATAATTAAAAACACTACATAATCTTGAAATTAACACTTAATTAAAATGTAAGTCTTTAATATTCTCTATTTTCTTCCATTTATTCTTTCCAAAAGATCTTCATTTGCATTGTACCTACAAAAAATAATTGATTCATGTATTCTCCTACTCAAGGGTTAGTACACAACATGATTAAAAGGTTGCATATATTTTATGTAGTACAAGAGAGAAAGTGAAAGGAAAAATAAAGGGAAGGACTTGTGAAATTGTCTTTGGTTGGAAAATTAAAGACTAAAACAAAATGGATACAATGAACACCAAATTCGTATTATTGTTTAGAGTTGAATGGGGGGGAATTGAGTTGCATCAGTGCTGGCTTTTACATCAGAGCTAACTTAGGGTATGTTGTCGACTTCCATACTCTTTCAATTCATTATTTCTTTTTTTTTTATACATATATTAAAAAAGAAGAAGAAATAATATTATATATAATATGTAGAAATCAGTCCAACAATATTAAAATCTAGCAAGAGTAGTTCACAGTCTATAATAAGTTTTAAGAAAAGCTAAATTATCATGTCCTCACAAATTGAAAAAAGAATCAATGGGCAACAATTTATAGTTATGAACAAAAATAAAACATTTATGCTTCTATCATCCAAGCTCCTATGTTCTTCCTTAAAAAGAATTAGTTTTTGTTTTAAAAAAAAACTAATTTCATAGGATTATTATGCATTATATATAGAACACCGAAACAAGCCTTTAACAGTGCATTTTTAGCAAAAATAATATTTTACTCCATACTGCTACATATCATCTTATTGAAAAATAATGCATGCAATATCTTCGATGTAACACCCTAAACTCGGCCTGGACGTTATGGTCGAATCTGACGATGCTACATTGAAGTGTTTTTCATATAATATGTTGTCGTTGAAATCCTTATTTCTATTCAATCACTTTGTGTTGTTCAATGATGGGTCTAAAAATGAGTCGTTCATTTTCAAAGCATGAATTATTGAAAAGTTATTCACTTTTAAAAACGTTATTAGTTTCAAAATGTAGCGCATCGCGGAAGCTTTTAAAATAGTTTGCGTTTTCGTGTGTAATTTGTTAAAAATGTCTAATTTTTGAAAACTCGGCTGCCTCTACTACTAGCAGTTATAAATCAAAATAAAATCAAAAATTAAAGTAACTGTAACATCCTAAAAAGGGCCTATGCATTTTGGCCTAATTGTACGAAAAGACATGTTTTATGTGTTTTGGAATAAATTTGGAATGATTTTTGGAAACCTAAGAATGTATGAAAATGTTACGTTGAAAGTAGGAAAATGACCATTTTTGGAAACCTAAGCAAATTAGGAAAGTGAACATTTTGGAAACCTAAGTAAATTAGGAAAGTGAACATTTTGGAAACTAAGCTAAAAGAGGAAAGTAAAACATTTTGGAACCTAAGCCGAAAGAGGAAAGTAAACATTTTGGAAACTACGCCAAAAGAGGAAACTAAACATTTTGGAAACCTAGGAAATGTCAAGTTACAGATCCGCGCGAAAATTTTTGGAAACTTAAAAATGACCCCGGAATGTCAAGTTCAAAGGGGAACTTAGGGACAGGTCACCCTAAGATATAAAGTACGTGAAATTTGACCCATTAACGGACTTGGAAAAGTGGCCTGAAGATGCCACTTAAGGCCTCAGGAAATGGCCCACATGCAAAGGGTGTTGGGCCTGAGTTCGAGTCACCTAGGAATCAAATAAAAGAAGTCTTATTTTGCCTCCATGAGTAGAGAGTTGGACGGCACAAGGGATCTAGAAAGAAGAGTTTTATTTTCTTTGGGATTTCGGCTAATTAGGAGATAATTGTTGGAAATTAATTAAGTAAAATTTTATCACATAAGAAGAGTTGGCCGATTGAGGGATTCTAAGCCTAGTAGTTTCGGCCAAAGAAGGAAAATAAGAGCCATTCTTTATACCTTTCTCTTCAAGAGAACCTCTTGCCGAAATTCCCTAGTCAAATAAAGCACCAATCTTTTCTCCTCCCTTTAGCCGAATTCTCTCTGTCAAAACTCTCTCCCTCTCTTTTTCTTTTCTTTTCTTTTCTTCTACTATCCCTTCACAAAAGCTGAAACTTTGTGATCCATAAAAGTGCCATAGCTGAATAGTATAAAGGATCATCCGGGATTTGAAAACGAGGTAAGTACATCTATGTACATTCGGCCAAAAAGGATTCTTCCATAATTGAATGGTAGATCAAATCTAACATGTGATTTCTGCAGAATCTAAAATAAAGATCAATTTTGGTTGAGAACTCCAAGGTAAGTGAGTTTATACATTCGCCAAGGCCAAATCTTAGGTATTTAGATCAAATTAATCAAAAACTAATCGATTAGGGATCTAGGATTTGGCCGATTTCAAGGAAGAGGAAGGTGAAGTTTCGGATTTAAAATCCATAAGGTAAACACCTAAAAGTATTCAGCCAAGGCTTATATGATTTCATAGATCGCTTCTTTAATTATTGAAAAGCGAAAACTAACCCTATTGAGATTCGAGTTGGTAGAATATCGGTGAAGGAAAATCAACTTCGAGATTTGAACAATCATTAAATCGGCATTAAAGGTAAGTCTTTACCAATCCTACTAGGATTTGGATATTATAGCCAAATAGAAATTATGCTAAGTAATAAATGATAAATCAAATGTAGGGACTAAGGATCTAAACATTAGATCTAGCTTTTGAATCTCAAGGAATCATTGAACAAATCGGTGTGTACCCACACTAATCTTAATAGATTTATGGCTTAAATATGGTATATATGTTAATGTGAAAGTGAAAGAATGTGGCTAAAGTACCATATTATGGTACAAAGTACTCTCAGGTACGTTTTCCTACTCCTACTAGGATTTCGAAATATGTTATATTTAACATGTGAAAAGTGATGTGAAAGTGAAATTAAATATGATATGCATGATATGTATAATTTGGGGCATTGGGTTATTTGAGAAAGGGAAGTGAATGTGATGACTTGGTCTCACTAAGTGAAACGTGATGACTTCGGTCTCACTAAGAATATGTGACGACCGGTCTCACTAAGTGAATGTGGTGGCCGGTCACAATAAGTGAATGTGGTAACCGGTTACATTATCTAAATGTGGCGTCTCATGACACAAATATCGGTGGCTATGCCACAATATTTTAAGTGGGCGATGAGCACGTCATTGCGATGATCGCCTTCGATGGTGTGTAGCAGATGGAGGGTTGACTTAGTAGTCCCACGATTGTACAGGTTGTTGGTACGGGTGGAGTGTAGCGGATGGCATATAGGTGCAGGTTTGGGTTTGCATCATTATCTTTAATTTTATATGAATATGATATGTATGGTGTGCCTATTTCAATTATGTTTTGGTGTTGGTTACACATTGAGTCTATCGACTCACCCCATTGTGGGAACATGTTTGGTGATGGCGAAATGGACAGGGACGGCGAGAACTTGTGGTGGCCATGATCAGCTTGAAGTTTAATTTAATTTGAATCTTTATTTTATTTTAAGTACTGTACAATTTTATTTTTGGGTTTCATTTTATGTAATAAGGCCATCGTGATAATTTTTATTTCTGCTTTAATTACTATGTTATGAATTTAGGGCTTAATAAAGAATAAGCCCATTTAATTTAAAATACGTTTAAACATTTTGTCACCTGAAACAAATGGGTTTTTGATATAAAATAAATTTGTTTTCAACTCGAGCCCAACCCACAACAAACTATCTTCCAAAACACATAGTTCTCAAAGTATTCGAATGAATTTGAACCGGGTTACTTCGAGGAGCATACCAGATCCGGTCTATTCTGGTAGGGTGTGGGGTGTTTCAGTAAAAATCCATAAAGGCTATTTATAGTAAAAATCCATAAATACCCCATTTGTTAATGTCGGCAAAGAGCTCAGACAGGGGATGATCTTTGTGTCGCAGCTATGTTACGAGTTTTGGAAATGGTGGTGGCGCGGTGGAAATACGGGAGCTCGTAAATATGTACCAGTGACTCCAAGCCAACAGGCCGAGGTGTTTCGTGGAGTGTCCGGTGTGGCACCAGTCTGGTGAGTATTGGTTGGAAGCAACCGAGCGTATTATGGATGAACTCGACCTAACCCCTGAAGAGAAGTTAAAGGGATGGTGGCACTGTTACGTGATGAAGCGTACCAATGGTGGTTAACTGTCCGGGATGGTGCCACGGCTGAGGATCTGATGTAGGAGTATGCTAAGGAGGCATATCAAAAAAAGTATGTCGGCACACGGTATATTGATGAGCAGAGGAAAGCTTTTCTAGGACTAGTTCAAGGGAACAAGTCGGTAGCGATATGAGGTGAATTTACGAGGTTAAGCCGATATGCTCGAGGGGTAGTCGCAACCGAACATGAACGCTGTGTCCGTTTTGAGGACGGATTAAGGGATGACCTAAGATTATTGATAGCTCCACATCAGGAACGGGAGTTCTCCACGTTGGTTGAAAAGGCTAAGGTAGCTGAGGGAATCAAGGACTCGACTAGGCAGAACTCTGACAGGAATAGACCCAAGAGGGGTCATGGATCGTCGGGAAATGTACAGAAAAGGCCCAGAACTGAGGGGTCAAAGGGTCAGCAAGTTGGTACCAGAGGGCAGTATCGTCCTTATGAGCATTGTGGAAAGAAGCATTTAGGTGAGTGTTGGAAAAAGATAGGAGCATGTCTTAAGTGTGGGTCCAAGGACCATATGCTCAAGGACTGTCCAAAGATATCAGATGACAAACCAAAGAACTCGAATGTTAATCGGTAGGTAGGGAGGACAATGACCTCAACGAGGTCGAGGTTGAATAACGAGAGGTAATGGTGTTGGCGGAGGATGTGGCGAGGTGCTACTAATCTTGAGGCAAGACACAGTAGGGTTTGGTTTATGCGATTCGCCGTAGGGAGGATGGAGAGCAGACGTCATACGTCATAACCCAGACGTTCCTCATTCATGGTAAACCCTATTATGCTTTAATTGATGTGGGCTCGACCCATTCTTATGTTACCCGTAGTGTAGTTGAAACATTAGGCCTAGATTCTGAACTTTCGATAAGGAGATGATGGTAGTAAGCCCATTAGGCCAAACTATAGTGGTGAATAAGATCTTTCGGAATATACTCCTAGAAATTCAGGGAGTGAGCTTTGGTGACCTAATGGAGTTACCCTTGGAATTTGACCTCATACTTGGTATGGATTGGTTAGTAGCCGAGCCGTGTTGGATTGTGTGGCTAAACGGATGGAACTAAGGACCCCTAAGGATGAGGTGGTCATTATGATAGGAGAAAGAAGAAACTACTTGACCAATGTAGTTTTGGTGCTTAAGGCTGAAAGGATGGTTAAGTAAAAGGTGCGGCGTTCCTAGCCTTTGTAAGTGCGTTGGATGAAAAGGAGGAAGGTGTCAAAGGAGTCGAGCGGTAAGGGACTTGAGGATGTGTTTTGGAGGAATTACCGAGAATACCCCAGGATAGAAGTTGAATTTGGAATAGACTTGCTACCAGGGACAGCACCTGTGTCAATCACTCCATACCGAATGGCGCCAAAGGAGTTAGTGGAGCTCAAGGCTCAAATCCAAGAATTATTGGATCGTGGGTTTATTCAACCCGGTGTGTCTCCGTGGGGAGCACCGGTCTGTTGTGAAGAAGAAGGACGAACTATGCGTATGTGCATAGACTATAAATCAATTGAATAAGTGACCATCAAGAACAAGTATCCCTTACCTAGGATTGATGACTTGTTCGACCAGCTGAAGGGAACGGCAGTGTTCTCAAAGATCGACTTAAGGTCAGGATATCACCAGTTAAAAGTAAAGGAGGTGGATATCCATAAGACAGCTTTCAAAACAAGATACGGCCATTTTGAGTTTATGGTAATGCCGTTTGGGTTGACAAACGCCCCAGCCGCATTCATGGATATGATGAACCGAGTGTTTCAACCTTACTTAGACAAGTTCGTCATAGTGTTCATCAATGATATTTTGGTATACTCTAAGTCTGAAGAGGAGCATGACGAGCATCTCCGGATTGTGTTGCAAGTATTAAGGGAGAAGAAGCTTTATGCCAAATTCAGCAAGTGTGAATTTTGGCTTAGGGAAGTTGCTTTCTTAGGACACATAAGGGTGGATCCTAAGAAAATCGAAGCTGTACTGGATTGGAAACCACCTAAGTCGGTGGCGGAGATTCGTAGTTTCTTAGGATTGGCAGGCTATTACAGAAGGTTCGTGGAAGGATTCTCGTCGATAGCCACGCCATTAACAAAATTGTTGAGGAAGGAAGTACCCTTTGTGTGGACGGATAAGCAACAGGAGAGTTTTGAAAAACTTAAGAAGGTATTAACGTAAGCTCCAGTGTTGATTCACTGAGGCGGGAAAGGATTTTGTGGTGTCCGTGGCGCTTCACATACGGGCTTAGGATGTGTTCTTATGCAAGATGGAAAAGTAGTCGCCACGCGTCTCGGCATTAAGGCGCATGAGGTGAACTACCCAACCCATGACTTGGAATTGGCGGCAGTGGTTTTCACTCTCAAGGTGTGGAGGCATTATCTTTATGGAGAAAGGTCGTTGATCTACAGGACCACAAGAGTCTCAAGTACTGTTGACTCAGAAGGAGTTAAACTTGAGGCAATGAAGGTGGGTGGAATTACTAAAAGACTATGACTGTTCGATAGAATATCACCCGGGCAAGGCAAATGTAGTAGCGGATGCCCTAAGTCGGAAAGTCGTGTCGGACTTAAGAGTAATGTTTGCCCATTTAAGTTTATTCGAGGATGGAAGCCTGTTGGCTGAATTACAAGTCAAGCCAACATGGTTGAAGGAAGTAAAAGAGGGCCAGATGGTTGATGAGGATTTAAGTGTTAAGTTACAAAAAGCACAGAACAGAGAGTTGGAGGACTATGAGGTTAATGATGAAGGAGTATTGTGCTACAAAGAAAAGGTCTATATGCCGAAGGACAAGGAGTTAAGACAGAGGATTCTTCAGAAAACGATAGTAGCCCTTATGCTATGCATCCCGAAGCATTAAGTTGTCTAGATTTAAGAGAACAATTTTGGTGGCTCGATCTTAAGCGAGAAGTTCTGAATCTGTGGGAAGATGTCGGCGTGTCAACAAGTTAAGGCTGAACATCAAGTTCCATCGGGATTGCTTCAGCCAATCCAGATTCCGCAGTGGAAGTGGGAAAGAATTACCATGGACTTCGTTAGTGGGCTTCCCCTTATGCCTACTAAGAAGGACTCGGTATGGGTAATAGTGGAACGTTTGACTAAGTCCGCACATTTTATCCCAGTAAGAGCGGATTATTCCCTTCAAAAGTTAGCCAAGCTATATGTGGCAGAAATTGTGAGGCTACATGGAGTGCCGGTGTCAATTATTTCAGACAGAGACCTAAGATTCACGTCTCGATTTTGGAAGGCACTTCATCAAGCTTTAGGCACTATGTTGGACTTCACTACGGCTTTTCATCCACAATCGGACAGGCGATCGAGCAGTAATACAAGTGTTGGAGGATATGTTGAGAGGATGTGTGATGGATTTGAGAGGAAGTTGGGAGGAGTATTTGCCTTTAGCGAGTTCGCCTACAACAACATTATCGAGCTAGCATTGAATGGCACCATATGAAGCATTATGCGGACGGAAGTGTCGTACTCCTACTTGTTGGACTGAGTTAGGAGAACGACGAGTTTTGGGACCAGAGATGGTGGCAGAAACAGAAGAGAAAGTTGAGACAATTCAGCACGATTAAAGGAAGCCTCTGATAGGCAGAAGTCTTATGCCGACCTCAAGCGGAAGGAAATAGAGTTTGAAGTGGGAGACCAAGTGTTTCTAAAAGTCTCACCATGGAAGAAGGTGATGAGGTTTGGTCGGAAAGGGAAGTTAAGCCCAAGGTTTATAGAGCCCTATCAAGTACTAAAGTGAGTGGGACCAGTGGCATACCAGCTAGAGTTGCCACCGGAGTTGCAGCAAATGCACGACGTATTCCATGTGTCCATGCTACGTCGCTATCGATTGGATCCCTCTCACATAGTACCATTTGAAGAAGTGGAACTAAGGCCAGACTTAACCTACGAGGAAGAGCCGATTCAGATTTTGGAACATGACGTGAGAGTGTTACGAAGAAAGTCGATTCCTCTAGTCAAAGTGTTATGGCGCAATCATGGATCAGAGGAAGCTTCGTGGGAGCGGAGGAGGCAATGCGATAGCAATACCCTCAATTATTTAGTTAGGAAATTTGAGGACGAAATTATTTTAAGGGGTAGAAGCGTAACATCCTAAAAAGGGCCTATGCATTTTGGCCTAATTATGCGAAAAGACATGGTTTATGTGTTTTGGAATAAATTTGGAATGATTTTTGGAAACCTGAGAATGTATGGAAATGTTACGTTGAAAATAGGAAAATGACCATTTTTGGAAACCTAAGCAAATTAGGAAAGTGAACATTTTGGGAACCTAAGTAAATTAGGAAAGTGAACATTTTGGAAACTAAGCTAAAAGAGGAAAGTAAAACATTTTGGAAACTAAGCGAAAGAGGAAAGTAAACATTTTGGAAACTATGCTAAAGAGGAAACTAAACATTTTGGAAACCTAGGAAATGTCAAATTCTGATCCGTGAAAATTTTGGAAACTTAAAAATGACCGGAATGTCAAGTTCAAAGGGGAACTTAGGGACAGGTGACCCTAAGATATAAAGTACGTGAAATTTGACCCATTAACGGACTTGGAAAAGTGGCCTGAAAATGCCACTTAAGGCCTCAGGAAATGGCCCACATGCAAAGGGTGTTGGGCCTGAGTTCGAGTCACCTAGGAAACAAATAAAAGAAGTCTTATTTTGCCTCCATGAGTAGAGAGTTGGATAGCACAAGGGATCTAGAAAGAAGAGTTTTATTTTCTTTGGGATTTCGGCTAATTAGGAGATAATTGTTGGAAATTAATTAAGTAAAATTTTATCACATTAGAAGAGTTGGCCGATTGAGGGATTCTAAGCCTAGTAGTTTCGGCCAAAGAAGGAAAATAAGAGCCATTCTTTATACCTTTCTCTTCAAGAGAACCTCTTGCCGAAATTCCCTAGTCAAATAAAGCACCAATCTTTTCTCTTCCTTTTAGCCGAATTCTCTCTGTCAAAACTCTCTCCCTCTCTTTTTCTTTTCTTTTCTTTTCTTCTACTATCCCTTCACAAAAGCTGAAACTTTGTGATCCATAAAAGTGCCATAGCTGAATAGTATAAAGGATCATCCGGGATTTGAAAACGAGGTAAGTACATCTATGTACATTCGGCCAAAAAGGATTCTTCCATAATTGAATGGTAGATCAAATCTAACATGTGATTTCGGCAGGAATCTAAAATAAAGATCAATTTCGGGATTTGAGAACTCCAAGGTAAGTGAGTTTATACATTCGGCCAAGGCCAAATCTTAGGTATTTAAATCAAATTAATCAAAAACTAATCGATTCAGGGATCTAGGATTTGGCTGATTTCAAGGAAGAGGAAGGTGAAGTTTTCGGGATTTAAAATCCATAAGGTAAACACCTAAAAGTATTCGGCCAAGGCTTATATGATTTCATAGATCAGTTCTTTAATTATTGAAAAGTCGAAAACTAACCCCTATTGAGATTTAGAGTTGGCCGAATATCAGGTGAAGGAAAAGTCAACTTTCGGGATTTGAACAATCATTAAATCGGCATCAAAGGTAAGTCTTTTACCAATCCTACTAGGATTTGGATATTATAGCCAAATAGAAATTATGCTAAGTAATAAATGATAAATCAAATGTAGGGACTAAGGATCTAAACATTAGATCTAGCTTTTCGGAATCTCAAGGAATCGCTGAACAAATCAGGTGTGTACCCCACACTAATCTTAATAGATTTATGGCTTAAATATGGTATATATGTTAATGTGAAAGTGAAAGAATGTGGCTAAAGTACTATATTATGGTACAAAGTACTAGTGCACGTTTTCCTACTCCTACTAGGATTTGAAATATGTTATATTTAACATGTGAAAAGTGATGTGAAAGTGAAATTAAATATGATATGCATGATATGTATAATTTGGGGCATTCGGGTTATTTGAGAAAGGGAAGTGAATGTGATGATTTCGGTCTCACTAAGTGAAGCGTGATGACTTGATCTCACTAAGAATATGTGGCGACTTGGTCTCACTAAGTGAATGTGGTGGCCGGTCACAATAAGTGAATTTGGTAACCCGGTTACATTATCTAAATGTGGTGTCTCATGACACAAATATCAGTGGCTATGCCACAATATTTTAAGTGGGTGATGAGCACGTCATTGCAAATAACGCCTTTGATGGTGTGTAGCGGATGGAGGGTTGACTTAGTAGTCTCCACGGTGTCTGAGGTTGGTGCAGGTGGAGTGTAGCGGATGGCATATAGGTTTGGGTTTGGGTTTGCATCATTATCTTGAATTTTATATGAATATGATATGTATGGTGTGCCTATTTCTATTATGTTTTGGTGTTGGTTACACATTGAGTCTATCGACTCACCCATTGTGGGAACATCTTTCGGTGATGAGCGGTAATGGGCCAGGACGGTAGAACTTGTGGTGGCCATGATCGACTTGAAGTTTAATTTAATTTGAATCTTTATTTTATTTTAACTCTTGTACAATTTTATTTTGGGTTTCATTTTATGTAATAAGGCCATCGTGACAATTTTATTTACGCTTTAATTACTATGTTATGAATTTAGGGCTTAATAAAGAATAAGCCCATTTAATTTAAAATACGTTTAAACATTTTGTCACAGAAACAAATGGGTTTTGATATAAAATAAATTTGTTTTCAACTCGAGCCCAACCCACAACAAACTATCTTCCAAAACACACAGTTCTCAAAGTATTCGAATGAATTTGAATCGGGTTACTTCGATGAGCATACCAGATCCGGTCTATTCTCGTGGGCCGGGTGTGGGGTGTTTCAGTAAAAATCCATAAAGGCCATTTATAGTAAAAATACCCCAAATAATAATATTTAAAAGCATATTCAAGTATGAAAATATATGCGGACGTGTGGGCACCTCTGAGTCCCTCGCTACACCGATCCACCTATGACTGGGGATTACCTGTAAAGTAAAACAAAAGGGGTGAGTTTACGAAAACTCAGCGTGTAATCCACATGCAATTATACAGTCGAGTGCAAGCAGTAACAGACTGGGCTTGAGCCCTTCACGATAGCAGTATCAATTTCAGTTTGGCTTTGGCCCATCTCAGAACAGAACAGTCATGTGCTTGGGCCCTGTCCGATTACAGTGACATTAATCAGTACAGTAACATATGAAACAGTATACAAGACCTACCCATCCAACCTCTGCAATCCATCTCCGTCCAACCCTACACTCTATGTGGGAATATAATCAGCCCACCCATCCCTACACTCTAGAGAGTACCGAATGCGGCACTTGTAACACCCCAAACCCGGCCCAAACACCACGACCGGATCTGGTATGTCACTAAGGAAATTTTTGTAAAACAAATCGTGTTGTCAGAAAGCCCAAATGTAATTTATATAAAATATGCCTTTATGAATAAAACCCAAACTTAATTACATGCCTTAGTTTAATTAAAATAAATGTTTGAATAACTAAAAATAATTTATCCCATAATAAAATAAGATATAAACTAGTGGCCCATGGCCTTATTACAACGAGGTTTAAAATCCATTAAATAAAACATAATATAAAAATAATTAACTTGAGTCTTTTTGCCGAATCCACATATTCTTTTGTATGGCCACCTTGCTCTCCTCTCCAGCCCGGTCTGATGCACTAATGCTTCCTGAAATGTTAATTTAATAGGTTGAGTCGCGAGACTCAGTGTGCAACCCTCATGCACCATTAGATTTGGGCCTTAACCCCATAAAATAGAATAAACAGTTTAATATACATAATAAAAATTAATATGCAAGCCCAACCCATTTGCTTAGGTTTCCATCCGCTACACACCCCCGTACCAACCGTTCACACCATTGGGGATTTCTACAATCGACCCACACCGCTACACACCATGATGGCAGTCATGCTGCTCATCCGCATATGATGGCCAAAGCCCTTATAACAAATAATGGCCGAAGCCCGTATAACAGTTCACGGCATTAGCCGCTACATCAGATCACGGTAAAAACCGCTATACATATAATGTATAACTTCCTCCTGTCATCAATCCCACCCCATGCAATCACAAAAATCAATACACTTATAACATATCATCGAATATTCAACGACACGGTGATTCGCTTTTACCCTCTTTGGGCTTCCATCTTTATGCTTAGGGATTTGGCATTTATCACAACATATAATACTTATAAATGTGTATTTAATGAGACAGATCTAAATGGTGGGGAAGTATTACACACGATATCGCGAAATCCAATATTCTTAGTCGATGTCCTTGCTATCCGGATCTATTATCCTCAATCTATAACTTTGCTTAAAAGTGAAAAAGCGTGAAAATATGCCTCTTCTATATTCGCCATGGTTAGTTTCTACCGATTTTATATATATAAATAAACAAATCCTCTTACCTTGAAATCTCAAAGTAACACGATTCTATAACTTAGAGATCTATGCGATTGGCCTCCTTCTTCAAATCCCGAATGTCGAAAAGAAGTGTGAAATAAGAGATTAGTTTCTAATAGCCATTCTACTAAGGACTTTGAAAAGTCGAAAGAATAATGAAATCCGAAATCAATACTTACCTATTGTTTCCTTGATTTTGACACAAGCAGACTCCATTAAAGAAGATTACGCAACTTCAGGAGACTAAATCTCACGATTTGACTTTTATGAAAAATCTCAAAAAGATGAACTGATGTGGTTTGGCTTAAAAGGAAAGTGAAAAGAAAACAAAGGAAGGCTTGAAGATTGGCTATGCCGAGAAATAGATTTAAATGCGAAAGAATAAAACTTACAAATAGGATGAATAAAGAAAAACTATGGAGATTTGGCTTTTTTAGAGAAATCGGCTCAAGGGAAAAAGAATGGAGAAAAGGTTTTGGCTTTTGAAGAAATTGAAGAGAAGAATATTAGAGAGGGAGATGCTACAAATTTGGCACAGAGAATGAGAGAAAGGAATAGGGTTCCAATGCGGATTTGAAGAGCTACTATCCTATTTATAGGAAATTAAGCACTTACCTACAAATCCCAAAAGTGCCCTTCGTAATAGCCAATAATTAACAATTAATGGGGAAAATTCGGCACCCCCTCTAGGAGATGGAATTTCGGCCAACTCTGTACTTAGAAGATAACTCCTATTTTTTCTCCTCTATCCTTCTATCCCTTATCCCTATCAAAACACTCCTCCATAAGAGGCTACATTTGCTCCAACTCTCCCTTTATTTTATCAGCTTGTTATCCTTATTAATTAAACAAAAATAATCCCTAAATTATAGCCTTGTGTCGTCCACTTCCCTAATCCCTAATGCCAAATTTAACTAACTTAAATTAGAAGATTTGGGCTTCTTAAAACTTAAAATTTTGGGCCCCTAACACTTAAATTAACTCATTCCACATATTCACCCATTAAACGCATAGGCCCAAAAATTTAGGATGTTACAGTTCTACCCTCCTTAAAGAAATTTCGTCCTCGAAATTTCCAACTAACTAGAAATCATACTACCTAAGTCTCACCACTATGCTTTCGCTGCGCACTCTAATTCTAAAGCCAAAATAAACACTTAGTATACTATGGTAGGGTACGCACCATTATTCGCTTCTGGAGCGTCTTCGTCCCCTTGTACTCATACTACCGATTTGCGTTTATCTGTTTAGAAATTTTATGAGTTATTAATTCAATAGTGGTTCTTTCGAATTCAGAATTATATCTGAAGGTTCAATCTCAAGTCTACTACTCCTAGTTCAGAGAATCAAATACATTCACACTCAGCATACCGAGAGCATTCACAAACTTACGTTCATCATCTAGGGGCATTTTCGTCATTTCACTACACAAGGGTATTTTCGTAATTTTATCCTACAAGGGTATTTTTGTAATTCTCCAAAATAAGGTATCTTGGTGATTTTTCGAAATAGGGGTATTTTGGTAATTTTTCAAGCCAGGGGTATTTCGATAATTTTCATAAATTTTGATAATTTCCAAATCAAGGACATTTTAAAAATTTTCAAATCAAGGGTGTTTTGGTAATTTTTTTAAGTCAGGGGCGTTTTGAAAATTTTCAATCCGGGGGTGTTTTGGTATTTTTTAAACCAAGGGCATTTTTGTAATTTTGCAAATTCAAATCAAAACTATTTTGAGAAGTTTTCACAATTCAGGGGGTAATTTAGTAATTTTTTTCAAAATAAGGGGTTTATTAATGATTTTGCAAAACAGGGTGTTCGGCCCCTTTCGGGTTTTAGTTGAGAACTTTGGCCCGATTACAAGTCCTCACGGTTAAGATGAACAGTCACTACGCACCAGGTAGGATTCCCGAGAAGAGGAGGTGAGTCACTAGGACTGCTTAAATACCAAGCTCTCCCTGGATCCAATCCTAGACATGCGTATGCCTGTCACCACACCCTAGTCTTGCGGCTCGTTCACGGGTTTGTTTAGTGAAGTTAAGTCTTATGAGATTTTAGGAGTTGTTTCAGCTAAACCTAGAGTCCATCAGATTCTAATCTAAATAATCTACGTCCCATAAAGCCCATTAAGCCCACATACATATATATATCACACAAGGAGTTCAGAATACTTACCTGGCGGACTTGGGCCGGAGACGCAGGTGCCATGCTGAGCTAACAAACCTTTACTTAAAACTTCTATCTTTCAAAAGCCCATTTTAAAAAACATTTCGAGGCAAAACCCCAGAGCCGAGAGTTTTGAGCGGGCTCGATACTAATTTGTAACACCCCAAACCCGACCCAAACACCACGATAGAATCTAGTATGTCACTAAGAAATTTTGTAAAACAAATTGTGTTGTCAGAAAGCCCAAATGTAATTTATATAAAATATGCCTTTATGAATAAAACCCAAACTTAATCACATGCCTTAGTTTAATTAAAATAAATGTTTGAATAACTAAAAATAATTTATCCTATAATAAAACAAGATATAAACTAGTGGCCCATGGCCTTATTACAACGAGGTTTAAAATCCATTAAATAAAACATAATATAAAAATAATTAACTTGAGTCTTTTTGCCGGATCC
The DNA here is from genome assembly GCA_025506655.1 of Gossypium rotundifolium. NCBI lineage: Eukaryota > Viridiplantae > Streptophyta > Magnoliopsida > Malvales > Malvaceae > Gossypium > Gossypium rotundifolium. The sequence goes on from CP106726.1 coordinate 20,353,871, forward strand.
ACATATTCTTTTGCATGGCCACCTTACACTCCTCTCCAGCCCGGTTAGATGCACTAAATGCTACCTAAAATGTTAATTTAATAGGTTGAGTTGCGAGACTCAGTGTGCAACCCTCATGCACCATTAGATTTGGGCCTTAACCCCATAAAATAGAATAAACAGTTTAATATACATAATAAAAATTAATATGCAAGCCCAACCCATTTGCTTAGGTTTCCATCCGCTACACACCCCCGTACCAACCGTTCACACCATTGGGGATTTCTATAATCGACCCACACTACTACACACCATGATGGTAGTCATGTTGCTCATCCGCATATAATGGCCGAAGCCCTTATAACATATAATGGCCGAAGCCCGTATAACAGTTCACGGCATTAGCCGCTACATCAGATCACGGTAAAAACCGCTACACATATAACGTATAACTTCCTCCTATCATCAATCCCACCCCATGCAATCACAAAAATCAATACACTTATAACATATCATCAGAATATTCACTGACCTGGTGATTCGCTTTTACCCTCTTTGGGTTTCCATCTTTATGCCGGGATTTCGGCATTTATCACAACATATAATACTTATAAACAGGTATTTAACAGACAGATCTAAATAGTGGGGAATTATTACGCACCTAATATCGCAAAATCCAATATTCTTAGTCGATGTCCTTGCTATCGAATCTATTATCCTCAATCTATAACTTTGCTTAAAAGCCGAAAAGCGTGAAAATATGCCTCTCCTATATTCGCCATGGTTAGTATTCTACCCGACTTTATATATATAAATAAACAAATCCTCTTACCTTGAAATCCGAAAGTAACACGATTCTATAACTTAGAGATCTATGCGATTGGCCTCCTTCTTCAAATCTCGAATCTGAAAAGAAGTGTGAAATAAGAGATTAGTTTCTAATAGCCATTCGCTAAAGACTTTGAAAAGTCGAAAGAACAATGAAATCCGAAATCAATACTTACCTATTGTTTCCTTGATTTTGGCACAAGCGAGACTCCATTAAAGAAGATTCGGCAACTTCAGGAGACTAAATCTCACGATTTTGGCTTTTATGAAAAATCTCGAAAAGATGAGTGATGTGGTTTTGCTTAAAAGGAAAGTGAAAAGAAAACAAAGAAAGGCTTGAAGATTCGGCTATGCCAGAGAAATAGATTTAAATGCCGGAAGAATAAAACTTACAAATAGGATGAATAAAGAAAAACTATGGAGATTTTGACTTTTTTTTAGAGAAATCGGCTCAAGGGAAAAAGAATAGAGAAAAGGTTTCGGCTTTTGAAGAAATTGAAGAGAAGATTATTGGAGAGGGAGAGGATACAAAAATCGGCACAGAGAATGAGAGAAAGAATAGGTTTCCAATGTCGAACTTTGAAGAGCTACTATCCTATTTATAGGAAATTAAGACTTACCTACAAATCCCGAAAGTGCCCTTCCTAATAGCCAATAATTAACAATTAATGGGGAAAATTCGGCACCCCCTCTAGGAGATGAAATTTCGGCCAACTCTGTACTCAGAAGATAACTCCTATCTTTTCTCCTCTATCCTTCTATCCCTTATCCCTATCAAAACACTCCTCCATAAGAGGCCACATTTGCACCAACTCTCACTTTATTTTATCAGCTTGTTATCCTCATTAATTAAACAAAAATAATCCCTAAATTATAGCCTTGTGCCATCCACTTCCCTAATCCCTAATGCCAAATTTAAGTAACTTAAATTAGAAGATTTGGGCTCCTTAAAACTTAAAATTTTGGGCCCCTAACACTTAAATTAACTCATTCCACATATTCACCCATTAAACGCATAGGCCCAAAAATTTAGGATGTTACAGCACTATACATTGATATGCAACTGGGCTACTAGTAATTTAGGCTCGAAGCCTTTCAATACACTTCCTTCGATCAATAACAACCCATCCCCATGCAATTCATCATGCAATCATGCCATGTCATATCATAGTATCGTGTATGTATTCAGTGCAGTCCACATAGCATGCTAAAATATAGCCTTACGTGTACATATATATAAATATGTCACACATGGGCATAACAATCATTCAGTCAATTAGGGGTCTAAGTAAGCTTACCGACCCAACAATAGGTCCACAGTCGACTCGGGCGACCCGTACAACCTTAGCAGTCAAACAGTGAAAATGAGCCCATGAGCCCATGTTGCTAGCCTATGTGGGCCCACACGGCCCATAATGGCCTTGGTAGTGAGAAATGCACGGCCTGGCCCAATAATTTCCACACGTTTGTGTGAGGCCCACAAGCTTGTGGGCCCACACGACCCAGTTCAGCCTGGCCCATAAATCGCCCATGGCCAGCCTCGTCAATAGCACACCCATGTTGGGTCACACAGCCTACCACACGGGTAGTCGCAAGCCTGTATGGCATCGACGATTCACACTTTTTGGCTTTTTTCTGATTTTGATTATAGAACAATGTTTACACACCTGAATTCGTTAGAAGTTAAACCGTGCTCCTGGTACACCGAAACCTAAATTCAACCAAAATGTCATTTAATCAACTACATAATTCATTAATCAAACAAAGCCAAACAATGTTAAGGAAATATCAGTAATCGAAGCCCTTCCCGAAATCAACCAAACCACACCTTCAACTCCTTAATGAAGCACAAACCAACTCTTGAACTCCACCTAGCACAAGAGCCACAAAACCTTTTTGTTTCAACCCTTAATCGTATTTCACTTAAAAATTCAATTAAACCCAATAATATACATACAACCTTTCATTCAGCATCTTATAGAATGAACAAAAAACACCTACTCACTTACCAAATTGTCGACAGCAAGAAAGAGTAAATCAAAAAGGGGATCCGAAAATTGAAAAGAGGCAAAATAGGGAAAAAGAGATCAATGGAAAGGGAAGTGCAAACCGAACTAGACAAAGGGTGTCATAGAACTCACCTATCAATATTCGGCCAAGGAGATGAGCCAAAATTATGCATGACTGGCTTGAGGGAAAGGGAACCTAGCGTCAAAAAATTAGGAACAGAAAGAGGGAGCTGAATTTTGAAAACAACGTAGTAAGTGGGGGAAAAATAATTAAAGCAAAACCAAAAAGGAGCAGAACAAATGGAGAGGAAACAATCACAGCAAAAATCGAATGACACAATCGGCACCCAAGCACTTGGAATAATCGACAAAAATCAAATTAGAGAAGAAAAACCAAGGAGGAAATTGGGTAGCAACAGGGAGGTTTTAGGGGAAGCAAACGACAGCAAAATTAAAAAAATAAGAGAGAAAAAAGCTCTATCAGTCACCAAAATTTTGAAACAAAGAGAGAGAGAGCCGAATTCTACATCCACCAAATCAAGATAACTTTTCACATCCCATAATTTCTTCCTAAAATCACTTCAACCTTCTCACCACTCAGACTTTTAATGAAACACAAACTCTAGCCGTCCATCCCTGCAAAAATTTAATCCCTTTCGCGCATGCAAGGATTTAAACTTTAGACCTCAGGTAACAATAACATGCCACTCATCACCTAGACCAGCAGGCCCATCTTGACATATTTCACCAACATTTATTTATAAGCATACTGATTGGAGATAGGGTTTAATCATTTCAAAACAAAATTTTTTGCGCAAGACAAGGCTTGAACCCAAGACTTAGACACTCCCAGAACACATAACCACTGAAGCAGATATATATTTGTGTCACAAACATATGAAAATAAATATTAAGTATTTTTGGGGCATTACATTCGACTTCTTTGGTGTATGATATATCCACTACTTAATTGTTATGATAGACGGTAGACATTGACTTCAATAAGGGAAAAATGCCAATATTTTTATAAGAAAACTGGTTCAAGAAACTTAAAAAGGTATGGTATTGGAATTTGCTGCTGATGGAATTTTAGAAAAAATTTTTTGGTTGTTCCTGCTAGTTAATTTATTGACCATCTAGGTCTAGGCAATATAGAAGGACTTATAGACAAATTTAATGGGAATAAGCATTCACAAACACAAAAATAATTGCTGGGTAATTTTAAATATCTATCCTCTAATCCTTTCTACTCAATTACATTCCACAAACACACGTTGAGGACAAAGAAGCAGCAGTAGAATTGTAGAAATATTCATAAATGAAAATTTTGTCATAAAAAAAGAAGCAATAGAAAAATCCATTTCAGTGAAAACAAAAATAATACACCTTTGACAAAAGAACACCTGAAAAATCCAAGGTGAGTGTCAGACGATGGTGAGTGAAGTTGATATCGGAGGTACATCACCGATCACTGCATTGGGTTAGAGATTTTGGGTGAAGTTGAAATCGATGGTAAACAAAGATCAAACAGTGATGGTGACCTGGTGGATGTCAGACGGTGTGACTGGTGGATGCCTACGGTAGTGACTAGCAATAGGGATTTTGGGACTTATGAGATTTTAGACTATGGATTTTTAATTTAGGGTTAACAATTTTTGAGTCTGTAAGATTTGAGTGTACCATGTGCATTATTTTTAGGCTTAGGAGGAATTAGAATTTTTATGTTTTCTGATTTTTTGTTTGATTCAATTGGTTGTGTTTATTTTAGAGTGGGCTGGTGTCTGTGTGAGTGAGTTGATTGGGCTTATTTTTGGAGTGGGTTAGTGTTTGGGTGGGTAGTGGCCTATTGGGTTAATATAATATAAATTATTAAGTTCGGTAAATTTAGTTAATTAACCGATTTTGAACCGAATAAACCGTTAATTGAACTTCCAAAAAATTATTAACAGACCTCAATCAAATTAGATAGGTTAACCGACCAATTTACCGAATTAGTTTGGTTTGGTCGGTTAAATCGATTTTAACCGAAATTTGCACACCCCTAAATATAAGTAAAGATTAAATAAATACAAGGATTGTGCTTTAAAATTTAACCGATATTTTAATCGGTATTTGAGGTGGACGAACCTATGGAAGATATCAACACTTAATGTGATTCATCTAAGTATCAAATTCACATATACAAACTAAGTATTTGACTAATTCCAAGTTACCAATTCAATCATCTAAGTGTCAAACATTTATCATTCATGTATCAGAATAGTGATTATACACCTTTTCAATTAACTAAATCATAAAAAATTATCATTAAAATCAAGTAGCATATCATACCATATCATCAACTTAGGATTAAGGTATGCAACTTTATTTCATTTTTGATCATTTTATATACTAATAATCCAATTCCAAATTGAATCCATTGATTCGTCATGTTTTCATATTGGCCCTCAGGGCTCGTATAGCGAGTTCCTATGAACTTTCACATGCTATCAATATTCATATATTGTAATTTGCATTCATACCATCATATCATATTATCAATCCAATTCATATGTTATTTATTCAATTTATATTTTATAACCCTATTAACCTGGCTCAAACTCGAACGGATACACGAATTACAACCAACACACTAATTTGGCACCTAGTGCCTCATCAAAACGTTTGATGTATATAGATTGCGCCCTTGCTCATGGATATAACTGATGTAAAAGTTATGCCCAGCACTCATCCGAACATCCAAAGCAAAATGCGCCAGTGCTCATTGACAATTAGTCAAAGTAACACATACTTAATCTATTCTATGGCATGCCAACTATATCCAACTCTATCTGAACTATAACATCACAAAGTATATAGGGTTAGATGAAATAAATAACCAATGAACGAATTAGGCTGGATGGTTAAGTAGTTAGTGTTCCCAAGAGATCCTAGGTTCTATCACTCCTCTCCTGTTTCTTTTCTTTTCATTTTCAACAAACAAGGAAGAAAGTCACTCTAAAATAAATATTAAATGGAGTAATAACTTACCAAGTATGGGCAGTAGCCCAATGGTTAAGCACTTTTCTCCTCCCTTGTGACCGCCTCCAAATGTACTAATGCTCAGAGTGTGAATGCTGCAACTATATATATGGAAATGAGGCAGTGTCCGCAAGTATACAGATCAGGTTGTAATATAGTTTTTACTACAAAATAGATAAGTACTCTTAGGATCGTACCCAAAGGAGGCGATTACTAAACTAACTTTAACCTAAATGCAAATAAATCTAATTAGTAATTTAGATAAATTATATTACGAATAAACACAAATAATGATTTTTGGGTTTTATAAAGAAAGAAAAAAACAACATAAATAAAAAAGAACTTTTGAAAACCAACTTATAAACTTAATCAAATCTAGGCATGGGTGATTGGTTCGCTTTGATCTTAACTAATTCCTATTTCGGGGTTCTATTCAATAAACTAGTCCTTACCCTAGCAAGATCTCTTGACCTTCCACTAAACTAATGAGTAGGCAAGAACTACTTATCTCTTGACCTCATAGTCCAGACCGGTTTCAGGATAAAGTGTTCACGGATAGGCCATACCAATTTTTGGTTAATTCCCACCTAAATGACTTCATATGGTAGTTAAACCTAGGGTTTAAGTTCTTCCTCTCCCAAATAGTTGATCCGTTAAGAAAACCCTACATAGTTATCAGTTAACCACACCTCTACTCACTAATCCCCCATAAGAGGATTAGTTCCTCATGAAATTTTGACATTATAAACTTATAATAAAAGATATGCATAAAGAGTAAGACGAAAATAGAGTTTAGAGAATCCTGATTTGTATTCAATAATTGAAGCACTAAAATCCTCAAGAGTTGATCTTTTTTACATAGTGAATTCTCCAAAGAACCTAAAAAGAAAAGAACTAAAAATAAACCTAAACCTAAGAGAAAGGAAAAATTGAAAAGTAAATTATAAAGAAAATCTAAAAGTATGAAAATTTGTCCCCCAACTAGCATTTTAAGAGCTTATTTATAAAGTCAGGGTTGTTGTCGTCCTCAAACCTAGGTCAACTGATGTTCTCGTGTTAACATTTCATTATGCGGACCAAAACACCTCTACCTCATAAGTGTCTACCGTACAAGGCCGACGTCGCAAAACCCTAGTGCCAGTGTCGTGACATTGAATGCAATATGCATGGTTTAGGGGTGTGTCGTAACATCCCATGGCTGTATCATGACACCAAAGGCAATATTGTAATTCTGGCATTTTACTCCCTATGTTGCGACATTAAGCTCCCGTGTTGCAACACAACGACTAGTGTTGATTTCTTATGCCCTTGAATGGTCTCTTGCACACTTACTAAGTACTTTAGCTCAACTTTAGGCTTCATTCGACCCCTAAGGTCAATAAAAGACTCAAAATACACTTTTTATTAGAAAAACTAAGATATGAAAACTTAACTAAAAATATAATAAAATTGCTTGTATTCAAGCTCCTCAAGTACGAAAACTAGTTTTTGTTACATCGAATTACGATAGAACAAACTCCCCCATACTTAAGTCATTGTTTGTCCTCAAGTAAAGTAAAATAAAAATAGAAAATTATAAGAGGATCCTTGAGCAAGTATAGTACAAACATTGGTTTCAGAGTACATAACTAGATATTTTCATATTCACACATAACCTTGACATGATATATAAATGACTTACCACTTTTAATATCAATGTAACGCCCCAAAACTAGCCTAGAAGTTTAAACCGAATCTCGGAGGTCACACTGATCATCAAGTGACCTGAAAAATTTTTAGTATAACAAATCACATTACAAAACTATATCTAGTCATGTAAAAATGCTCAGAAATAAAATCCCAAAATTCCAAAAAAATTCAGCATAATTAACACTTACGTGCATATAACACAAGAACTCGTACCACGATTTTCAAATTAGTACTTACAGTCCAAAACCATTTATTTAAAACTCTAAATTTAAGAAAATACTTTAATAGCTTGTTTAAAACATAACTCTTCTGAGACCTCCGCATACTAAGTCCAGCTACAGAAATCGGGAATGTACCTGTAACACCCCAAACCCGGCCTGGATGTTATGGCCAAATCTAGTGATGCCACATTGAAGTGTTTTTCATAAAATAAGTTGTCGTTAAAAACTCTCTTTTTTATTCAACCTCTTTTTATTATCTTTCGAAGACATGTAGTTCATTTTCAAAAAGTTATTCACTTTTAAAATGTTATTAATTTTCAAAATGCCATTTATTGAGGAAGCTTTGGAATAGGTTGCATATTCGTGATATTTTGCAAAAACATTTGTCTTTTTAAAAACTCGTGTCTTATTTTACTTCTAGCAATTATAAATCAAAATAAAAATCCCAAATTAAAGTAAAAACCCATAAAGGCCATTTACAGTAACAAAATACCCCAAATACTTAAAAACATACTTAAGTACGAAAATATATGCGGACATGTGACCACCTCTGAGTCCCTCGCTACACCAATCTGCCTAAGACTACGGATTAACCGTAAAGTTAAAACAGATGGATGAGTTTATGAAAACTCAGTGTCTAATCCCATACTTAGCAAACAGACAGAAAACAAACACAGTCTAGGCCTAAGCCCTTTTTCAGAATCGGTGACAATTTTAGTTTGGGCTTTGGCCCATCTCAGTATAAAACAGTCATGTGCTTGGGCCTTGGCCCATTATAGTAACATTTACTAGTGCATAACATATTAAGCAGTATATATGTCCTACCCAATCTAGCCTCTACACTCCATCTTTGTCCAACCCTACACTCCATGTGGGGATATAATCAACCCCCCATCCCTACACTCTAAAGAGTACTGAATGTGGCACTATCTGATGATATGCAAATTTGCCGATAATTTAGGCTTGAAGCCTTTCAGTAATTTGCAGTAGAGTTGCCAGTACAGTACACTTCCATTTTCCTAACCCCATGCAATGCATCATACAATCGTGACATGCCAACTCATGGAAACGTGCATATAATCAGAACAATGTAGATATTATGCTCAGTATATAGCCATACATATTTAATTGTCACACAGTCAGTTAGGGATCTAGGTATAGCTTACTGCGACCCGTGCAACCTTAGCAATCAAACAGTGAAAATGGGCTTACGAGCCCAAGATGCTAGCCCATGTGGGCCCACACGCCCATGTGGCCCACACGGCCAAAAATGGCCTTGGCCATACGGATCACACATCCTAGTCCAATAGTTTCCACACGTCCATGTGGTTTGCTCGTGTGGGGCCCATAGGCCCGACCCATGAAATTCACATGGCCGGCCTCGTCGATCACACACCCCATTTAGTCACACGGCCTATCACATGGGTAGCCGCAAGCCCGTGTGGCGTCGACGATTCACACTTTTTGGCTTTTTACCGATTTTCAATTGTAGAACAGTGTTTACACACTTTTCTGCATTTTGTCGATATCGTTTATAGAGTACTGTTACACACCTAGTTTCTATTTGTTGAGAAAACTACCTCGAGCCTTGAAACCTATATTTGCCCGAACCATTACCAATTAACCTCCTAAACCTTTACTTAATTGAAACACACGAGTTGAACACGCGTTAAACAATGTTACCTTCGATCGAGTAAAGAGGGAGGTTTCATCCACTTCAATGCCAATGAAATATATTTCACTCCTCGAATAGTTCTTAGGCATCAACCAAAGTCAGATAAGCATTGATTCCAAGCAACCAGATAACCACATACCATTAGCACTTACCAACGATAAACATCGCCCGATAAACCCGATCACCGCTTTAATCCTACCATAAATGCTCCAACCTCAAAACATTACTTACCAAATGCAAAACAATAAATGGAGACAACAAGTTGCAACAACAAGAGCAGATTAGGAAACAAAAATTAATCCTACCATAAATATAACAATCCCCTTAGTCGATAGGACAATAGGGAAACCAATGCCAATGCCGAAATTGGGGTAGAAACCGATTATGTTCCGGCTAGAGAAAACTAACGAGGAGGCTTTTAGTAAGGGGAAACAAGAAAATTAATTGGAAATTCGGTAGCAACCAAGGGAAGTTGAGAACGACAGAAAAAAGAAGAAAAAGAAAATGAGAAGTAGGAAGAGAGAAAATTTGGCAAAAGTTTTTTTGGAAACCAAATGAAATCGAAATTGGAAAAAAATTTAAATAAATAACAAATATTCTCTCAATCCCACCCTTTCTCCTAAAATCACTCCCCAATCCAAATTTTCCCCTAAAAATCAGCCACACATCCCCCACACTCCTCAAACACTTAGAATTTTGGTTAAACTCCAACACCTTCCCGACCAAGCAATAAAATAAGTCCCATGTTTGCGCAGGCATTCGAACTCTAAACCTCTTGCAACATAACACTCCACTTAACTACTAGACCAGCAGGCCCATTCTGACATGTTTTACCAGTATTTAGTCATAAGCCTACTATCTAAAGATAGGGGTTAAATCAATTAAAATAACAAAAATTTCCCAAGCTAAGGCTTGAACTTGGGACCTCTCAGACACTTCCCAAAGCACTTAACCACTGAAGCAGACATACAATTGTGAACAACAATATACGAAGGTAATTAATAAAGGATTTTGGGGCGTTACAGTACCTAAAATGGGAAACACTAAGGGGGAAAACTACATGAGCTCAGTGTGAGTTTGAGACTTGATCAATAACAGAATTACAGACCGAAATTCCAGATAACAGTACAACAGTGAAACATACTTAAGCAAAACACTTATCGTCACACACAGTGTTACCAAACATAATTACACACAAGAACAATCACAAATGATAAGTCAAATAGATAGAATGCAAACAAACAAACTTACACCCAAACACTTAAACATATGCTTATGAATGCAGTCAAGTAGTGAAAACCCACCCATCCAGCCAAAACACCTCTCTGTCCCTCGATCACACCCCAATAGAGCTATTTAAGCTTATCCAACCAAAACCCCAATAGAGCTATTTAAGCTCATCCAACCAAACACACCACATAGGACCTCGAAAGGCCCATCCAACCCTACACACAATGTATGTGGACTAAGCCACTCAGATAATCATATGCAAACAAAAGTCGACGATTTGCAAAGATAAAGTACATTGTAGTAAACTCACATGCAGACATATTACAATTTAAACTGCCGGATCAGATAATAGTATGCAACAAAGCTAACGTACATACAGTACAGCGTGGTAAACCACTGTATCGATAAGTTGTAATTAAATTGCCATATCATATCAGAATCAATCTTTCTTCTCTTCACAACCAAACCCCAAATAATTTTATGCAAAAGCATGTATGCAGACAGGCGTACAAAATCAAAATACAAAATTTCTAGACAGTTATTTGGACACAGAAACTCACATCTAGATAATCAATCACAAAATTCTCTTGCAGCCACAAAATGCGAATCACATACAAACTCCCACACACCAATAAAATAGATTAAAAATGCGTACACACACTATCCCAGATTCTGAAACAATTTCATAATAACATCGAATAACCCTCAACGAGTTGCTTACACAAATATGTAACAACAAAAACACACAAGTCAAAGCTGAAACAAAGTCCCGACAACCCTTACTTAGACTTAGCTAAGAGTCAGAATCTACAGAAACAAGATTAAGCTTGAAATCAACACATATCAAAAATCAGCAAAAAGGGCCACACAGTCGTGTGCCCCAGCCATGTGGAAATGCCTAGGCCGTGGGGGGTCAACATGCCCATGTAGAGGGGCACACGCCCGTGTGGAAGGAGGCACGCCCGTGCGACCTAGGGACATGGCTGTGTAACTCTTTGTTCATTTGTGCTAAAATGGAGTACAGGGTAGACACGGTCGTGTGAGGGTCTCACACACTCGTGTGCCCACCAGAAATAGTCGTGTGTCCAAAACACATGCCCGTGTAAGATCCCTAAATCTCTAAATTAACCACACGGCCATGTGGCTGGGACGTGTAGAACCAAATCACTAAATCCCTAATTCCCAAACACACACGCCCATGTGCCTAGGGGACATGGCCATGTGAAAATTAACTATTTTTCCCAAATCAGCCACACGACTGTGTGGCCAGGCTGTGTGGCACCCAATTTGGCTTGGGAACCCTAAATCCCAATTCACACGACTGTGTGATCCGCCCGTGTGGCCACCCGTGTGACACAAAACCACACTAAAATAGGTTGTAGATCATGCATTTGTTGTGAAATAGTTCCCAAACCCTGGGTAACTCAGAAAGATACCAAAATATGCCGAAAACATATGATTCAATACTAAATTGCACAATTTCAGAACACAAAGTTTTTGCCAAATTCCATAAAAAAATTAGCAATTCAACATCGAAACTTAACGATTTAGTATACTAATAAACCGTAATAGCAACATATTTTAATCCCACATTTAGCATACTTTTGGATGATTTTTCCCTTGAATTATAGAAATAGGTGCTCCTAATATTTTAATTTCATGTTTTATACTCAAGAGAGCAGCGGAGGATGAAAAGAATGAGAAACTAGCTGAAAATAGGCAAAATGGGCCAAAGCATGAAATCCACACGGCCTGGGTCCAAGACCACACGGTCGTGCCTCTTACGTATGATTCACACACGGCCTGGGCCCCGAAACACATGGCCGTGCCTCCTTAGCAGACTTGACCACGGCCTGAAATTGACTCACACGGGCGTGCCACACGGGCATGTCCCTACCGTAGGAAAGAAGAGTTTCAGTCGAATTAGGGTATTTAGAGGCAGAGAAACATATCCCAAAAGCCTATATAAACACCTTATGAGGCAACTTAAAGGGGGGTTCGCCAGAAGCCTTCTGTTAGGGCTTTTAGCGTTCAGTTAGGCCAAAGAGCCGAGCCAGAACAGTTAAATTCAAGGATTCACTCAAAGGAAGCCAGTTGATCCATCTCAAGAAGCCAGAATCATACTCAAAACTGAGGACTTCTCCTTCAATTCCTTCAGGGGTTTTAGGGTTTTCTTATGTTTTGTTTTATCTTTTCTTCTGAGATGTATTTTTTATGATTATGAACTAAACTCCTCAGACACCTGAAGGGGATAAAACCTAAGACGGATCTTGTTATTGTTATCTGAGCTATATGATAAATACTTGATTTGTTCTTAACTATGTGTTCTTAATTCTTGTTTTGATATTTCTGGGATATTAATTCAAGTGTGATGTGCTTAGGCAGAGGAGGAAGAGACCCTGTCTAAGAGTAGATCTAACATTGTTAAGAGGAGTTGCTTGCGCCTAGAGATAGAGTGACGAAAATCTACCGGATTAGGGTTAAACCTAATACGAGAGTCCATAGATCGAGTTAATGCAATTCTAGGGGTTTTAATTAGAGAGAGATTTTAATTAATCAACCTAGGGTTAGAAGTTAGTAGCCTCGAGAGAGGTTTTAATATAAATTAGGGAATCCTATGGATCAAGTCAAGTGAATAAATCGTTTGGTTCTAGGTTAAATAACAAGTGAAGTCTAGGTGGATTCTTCCTCGGGTATTGTCTAAATCAATCGGTTTTCTCTCAAGTCTTTCCCCAATTTCTTCTTTGCCTTCACATCTTTAGCTTATTTGGTAGTTAATTTTAGATTAGATAAAAGATCCACTTAATTCTTAGGCTAAATAAGAGAAAGAGAGTTAATATTAGTACTTTTGGTTCCTTTGGGTTCGATATTCTGGTCTTGCCTTAACTATACTACTATTCGATGGGTGCGCTTGCCTCCATCATTGTCTTAGTTAGTTTCTAGGTTCGATCATTCTTTTTATAAAATTTTAAGACTTTGACAGACACGATCAAGTTTTTGGCACCGTTGCCGGGGAACTAAAATAGTAAGAACGCTCAATTTTTATTACTTTAGCCATATTTTATATTTTTGCAATTAAATTTTATTTTTACTTTTCTAATTTACTTTTTCTTTTTTCTTCTTCTAGTAGGTATCTCTAGTTTATGACTAGAAGAAACCCGATAGGACCACTACTTTACGATAGTGAAATTGAAAGCACAGTCTAAAACCCGTAGAGAAATAAGGCGAAGCTTAAACAACATACAAGAATAACGAGAGAACAAAATTAACACTGTGGAAGAGATGGCTGAGAATAATCTCCCACCTCATGATGTGGCTGAACATCATGCTCCTCGAACTATGTATGATTATGCTAAACCTAATTTAATAGGAATTGAATCGAGTGTTGTTAGGCCTGCTATAGCTGCTACTAATTTTGAACCGAAACCTAACTCAAATGATTCAACAGTTTGTTCAGTTTGATGGTTTGCAGGATAAAGATCCGAATACTCATTTAGCAAATTTTCTAGAATTCTGTGACACCTTCAAAATAAATGGTGTTTCGATGATGCCATTCATCTTTGGTTATTTCCCTTTTCTTTGAGAAATAAAGCCAAATAGTGGTTACATTCTCTTCCACGAGGATCAATCACTACATAGGATCAAATGACCGAAAATTTTTATTGAAATATTTTCTACCAGCCAAAAAGACCAAATTATGAAATGATATCTATTCTTTTGTGTAGATAGATTTAGAAACATTATACGATGCATGGGAGAGATACAATGATCTGTTGAGAAGGTGCCCACACTATGGTTTACCCTTGTGGCTACAAGTTCAAACTTTTTACAACGGTGTGAACCCCTCATCCTGGCAGTTAATTGATTCAGCAGTCGACAGAACCCTGAATAACAAAACTCGGAGGTAGCTTACAAGTTTATAGAGGAGATGTCACTCAACAACTATCAGTGGCAAGTCACGAGGACAAGGCTAACTAAAGCAGCTAGAGTTTTCAACCTCGACGCAGTTACCATGCTATCAAATCAAGAAGAGATGATGAATAAAAAGATTGATGGTTTGTATGGTCTCTCGCAGGTACACCCAGTAATGCAATGTGACTCGAATCTAGGAGGCATGGTGAATCCTGAATACCCACCCTACAATCCGAGCATGGAAAGCAAATAGATGAACTATATAGGTAATAATTTTGATCTCAAAATAACCCTTATAGTAATAATTATAATCTAGGTTGGAGAAACCACCCCAATTTCCCGTGGGGTTGTCAAGGAAATTAGAGACAATAATAACCCCCTCATAATTTCCAACAATAGCCCTACCCACAGGAAAAGAAGCTGAACCTTGAAGAGATGCTGACAAAATTCATAGTAGTGTCAGAAACCCGTTTCAAAACACCGAGACAACACTCAAAAATCAACAAGCATCGATTAAAGAAGTTGATAACCAGTTAGGGCAGGTCGCTAAACTGATCTCCAAACGACCACGAGGTAGCTTTCCAAATAACACAGAAACTAACCCAAAGGAGCAAATTCAAGCCATAACAGCTCATGATAGTGAAGGGTTAGTAGAATCCGAACCGGAGCCAAAGAAAAAACCTATGGTAAGTAAAGATAAGGTTGAGGTAAGCCAAGAAAAGCCAAAACCGGTAATTAAAGAATACCAACCTCGTATACCTTGCCCCAATGCGATGAAGAAAGATGACACAAATGAACAGTTTGGTAAGTTCCTTAAACTCTTAAAGAAATTACATATTAACTTACCGTTTCTTGAAGCTCTTTCACAGATGCTAGATTCAAGGAAATTTTAAAATAGCTTTTGACAAATAAGCGAAAATTAGACGAGAAATCACATGTGGAACTAAACGCAGTGTGCTCAGCAATGTTACAGAACAGGCTACCATGAAAACTAAAAGATCTAGGGAGTTTTACAATTCCATGCTTAGTTGGTAGTTTATCTATTGAAAACGCATTAGCTAGTTTAGGGGAAAGCATTAATGTTATGCCTTATAAATTGTTTAAACAGCTAGGTCTAAGGAAACCCAAACAAACTAGGATGAGCATTCAATTAGCTGATAAGACTATTCGAATTCTTAGGGGTATAATTGAAGATGTACTAGTTAAAGTTGACAAATTCATATTCCCCGTAGACTTTATTGTTTTAGATGTGGATGAAGACAATAGTATCCTCTTAATTTTAGGAAGACCCTTCTTAGCAACTGCCAGATCTAAAATTGATGTTAGTACAGGTGAACTCATATTTTGCATAGGTGATAAATCAATTAGTCTTCAAGCTCTCGACTCAGCGAGGACATCTAGTGATAAAGGTGAGGATGTGAGTTCTATTGATAATCATTCGATTAAACTTTCCTTTCAGGAAACACCACGGAACTACATCACTGAGCCAGATCTTATACCTCATACCAACAAGGAAATATCTAATGAGAAACGAGGAGTCCAGATCGATGAGCTAGATGAGTGGAAAACCCATTTCAAAGAGAAATTAGGAATACACGAAGTGAAACCGAAGGAACCCCCAAACGAACTTAAAGGAACATCTAATCACTTCAAAATATGAGATCAAGTACTGTTAGATAAAACAGCCCACGAATCGCCATACCAAACCTGAAGACAAACGAAGAAATACCTTTTGAAGTAATCAATATTTTCCCTTACGGAACAGTCGAGGTAAGCAATTCTACATTTGGTACTTTTAAAATAAACGCTACTGACTCAAATTATATAATGATAGCATGAGAAAGGATTTCTCACTCCTTAAACCACCGTGACTATGCAAATGAGAGGTAAGTCTAGCTTAAGACTTTAAACGAGCACTAACCCTATTTATTTTTATTTTTTTCTTTTAGCGCCTAACTACAGATTAACCAAGCTAATGAAGCGCAGATTTCAACACCACACGGCCTTACACACGGACGTGACTATGGCCGTGTGGATGCTACGGACTTTTGTACTGGCATGGCAGAGATAGGACTCTAACTACCACCACTGCCGTGCGATGCGGCCGTGGCTGACACTGTTTTAGAAGCACGAGCGTGGTGACTTGCACATGGGCATGGGGGAAACGAAGGAAGCATAACACGGCTGTGAGACATGGCTGTGTGATTCGACATGCCCGTGGTACACGGGCCTGAAATGTACCAGACCTGAATTTCTATTTAAAACACCCTCTCCCTTCTCACCTACTTCCAACTCCTTTCTCTTCCATACCCCTTACACTCTTCTCCATTTTCATTTTCCTCCCTCTTCACTCTCCAAACTCTTGATCTACACTTCATCCATGTCGAAGAAATGAAAAGAGCTTAGTCTAGTCTCCCTGTGCGAGACCGATCAACATAAGTTCATGCTGGCCACTTCATTAACTCGAAAAGCCAAGTGTCTTTGAGGCCATTTCACTTTTATTTTACTTTTCTCTTCTCTTTTATTTTCCTTTTCTTTATTTTTCTTATACTAAAATTAGTTTATTTCATTTTAGTTTCTTGGTTTTAGGTTCTAAAGGCTGCTAGGGAATCACAACACCACAGCCTTAGAAACCACACCCACCTCGAACCATCTTCAAATAAGGACTTTTCGGTCCATTAATTTTTTCTTTTAGTCTTATTTTAATTCTTATTTTCTTTCTTGTTACCTTTATTTTATTTAATTATATAATTAGTATAATTTCCATTAGTATTATTATTTCCTAACTAACTCTTCACGAGGTTCCCAATTTCTTCATCTAGCAAAAGAATTAGAGGCGCCCCCTCCAACTTATCTTTCACCTCTGGATCAAGTTTCCACACTTCCAACTTAAGGAATCCATCCAAAAATTCAGGAAGTTTCACTTCTCCCCATCTCTTTTGATTTTCTTATTATCTGATTATTATCTATCTTTGTAGATTGAGGGCAATGTACATCTTAAGTGTGGGGGGTGAAAAATTATTTAAAAAAAGTGCCTAACTTTTTGCATTATTCTCAAATCCTTGAATGATATGTTGTCTTAAGTAGTTTCCTCATATCACTAATTAGAATGAAATTCCTGCTGATTCATGATTTTTATTGATATGTTTTAGAATAAGTCATTGATAATTGTACAATGATAATTTAAACTTTAAAATACTAGAGAATCAAGCATGATGAGTCTATTTTCAAAATTAAAATTTGCTAGGTTGTTGACCTGAATTTGAATTATTACCTTGAAGTTTGAAATTTACAAAGTTGATATCAAAAACCCATAATTTTTGTGAGATGTTGAGCCTGTAGAGAATATATTCTTTTCGTGCTCTCTTTATTGATTATGAGTGTGTCAAAATTGATTTGTTATTCTAGAACTTGCCTCGATTATACATGTCAAGACCACATTATTGATTTGATATACAGATGATGATTAAGGCACTTAGGATTTAACCCACTTACTCCACTAAAAGCCTACCTTCATAATTAACCCCTAGTGAACCCCTTTGATCCTAACAATCCTTTTTATTGACATACCCACTAATATTA
Organism: Gossypium rotundifolium; assembly: GCA_025506655.1. Lineage (NCBI taxonomy): Eukaryota > Viridiplantae > Streptophyta > Magnoliopsida > Malvales > Malvaceae > Gossypium > Gossypium rotundifolium. The sequence goes on from CP106726.1 coordinate 20,372,017, forward strand.
ACCCAAAACCTATCTCGTATTTGTTATCACCATTCCTTTTGACTACCCTTTTATCGAGACTTGAGTTGATCAGTTGCCTAATTATTTTATTTCAGTTGTTAAATTTCTTTCGTATATTATGTATTTATTGATTTGTTCTTAAAAAGACGAAGTATATTCATTATTAGTTCTATAATGAAGTGAGCTTATACATTTAAATTCAACATCTTGAAGAAAAAGCTCATATTATTAGTATTACAAGTTTTCAATTGATGTAATTTTTCATTATCAGTTTATTATTTATAGTAGGCAATTTTTCAATTCAATCTCGATTCTAACCTTCTAATTTATCCTTTATCCACACCTTTAACCTAAGCCCCGTTACAACCCTTCTAAAGGCCTTTTGATTTGTGTATCATCTCATTTTACAGTGGTGGAGATTTGATTTTCAAGCAAGCCTATGGGACTAACTTTTCATGTTCTACTTTTGAGAGCTTAATTTTGAACCTTAAACACTTTGAGTGATTTGAGTGGATCTTTAGTGAGGATGTCAACGATTGTCGATTTTGAACCAGAGGTGATGATAAAGATAAGGGGAAACACCTATCTTTTACGTGCTACAAAAACTATGACTTTGATTGTTTGAATCTTTAGGACTCTTTGAGTTAAATCATCCATGTATAAATTATCTATTAATTATGATGAGATATTATCGATGAATATTATGAATTGAGGAAGTTCGTTTTAATTGTGAGTTGAGAATTTTTCTTGAGGACAAGCAAAAACTTAAGTGTGGGGGTATTTGATAAACCGTAATAGCAACATATTTTAATCCCAAATTTAGCATACTTTTGGATGATTTTTCCCTTAAATTATAGAAATAGGTGCTCCTAATCCTTTAATTTCATGTTTTGAACTTAGGAGAGCACTAGAGGATGAAAAGAACGAGAAACGGGTCGAAAATGAACCAAATGGGCCAAAGCACAAAATCCACATGGCCTAGGGCCAAGACCACAGGGTCGTCCCTCTTAAGTACGATTCACACATGACCTAGGCTCCAAAACACATGACCGTGTCTCCTTATCAGACTCGACCATGGCCTAAAATTGACTCACACGGGTGTGCCACATCGGCGTGTCCTTGCTGCAAGAAAGAAGAGTTTCAGTCAAATTAGGGTACTTAGAGGCAAAGAAACATACCCCAAAAGCCTATATAAACACCCTATGAGGCAACTTAAATGGGGGTTCGCTACAAGCCTTATGTTAGGGCTTTTAGCGTTCAACTAGGCCAAAGAGCCGAGCTAGAGCATTTAAATTTAGGGATTCACTCAAAGGGAAGCCAGTTGATTCATCTCAAGAATCCAGAATCTTACTCAAAACTGAGGACTTCTCCTTTAATTCCTTTAAGGGTTTTAGGGTTTTCTTATGTTTTGTTTTATCTTTTCTTCTGAGATGTATTCTTTTATGATTATGAACTAAACTCCTCAGATACCTAAGAGGGATAAACCTAAGATGGATCTTGTTATTGTTATCTAAGCTGTATGATAAATACTTGATTTGTTCTTAACTATGTGTTCTTAATTCTTATTTTGGTATTTTGGGATATTGATTAAAGTGTGATGTGCTTAGGTAGAGGAGGAAGAGACCCTGTCTAAGAGTAGATCAAGCATAGTTAATAGGAGTTGCTTGCACGCCTAGAGATAGGGTGACGAAAATCTACGGATTAGGGTCAAACCTAATATGGGAGTCCATATATCGAGTTAATGCAATTCTAGGGGTTTTAATTAGAAAGAGATTTCAATTAATCAACCTAGGGTTAGACGTTAGTAGCCTCGAGAGAGGTATTAATATAAATTAGGAATCTTACGGATCAAGTCAAGTGAATAAATAAATGCAGTTCGAGTTAGATAACTAGTGAAGTCTAGGTGGATTCTTCCCTGTATTGTCTAAATCAATCGATTTTCCCTCAAGTCTTTCCCTATTTGCCTCGCATCTTTAGCTTAGTTGGTAGTTAATTTTAGATTAGATAAAAGATCCACTTAATTCTTAGGCTAAATAATAGAAAGAGAGTTAATATTATTACTTTTGGTTCCTTTGGGTTTGATATTTCGGTCTTGCCTTAACTATACTATTGTTCGATAGGTGCGCTTGCCTCTAATCGTGTCAAACACTTGAGTTTTAATATTTATAAAAGAGTGATTGAACCTGTAGACTAACTATGACAATGATAGAGACAAGTGCACCTATCGAACAGTAGTATAGTTTAGGCAAGAATATCTTATCGAACCCAAGGGAACCTAAAAGTACTACTATTCACTTTCTTTCTATTATTTAGCCTAAAATAAGGAGTGATTGGATTATTAAACTAACAAAATACTTAGACTAAATGCAAAGATAAAAGATTGAATTGTAGAAAGACTTTAGGAAAACTCAGTTGATAAAGAAGATACCCTCAGGAAGAATCCACCTATGACTTCACTTATTATTTATTCCCCAAACCATATGATTTATTTACTTAGCTTGATCCGTGAGGCTCTCTAACCTATATTAAACCCTCTCTCAAGGCGAATAACATCAAACCTTAGGTTAATTAGTGGAACTCTCATTCTCTTATAATAACCCCCTAAGGAAGCAGTAAATCAATTAATGGATTCCCATATTAGATTTCACCCTAATCTGGCAAAATCTCGTAACCCTATCTCTAGGCACCCGATCAACTCCGCTCAATTATGCTTGATCTACTCTTAGGTAGGGTCTATTCCTCCTCCACCTAAGCACATTAGATTGAATTAAGCAACATAATTAAGAACAAACCAAGTACTTATCATATAATTTAGAAATCAAATAACAAAGTTCATAGGTTTCATCCCTTTCAGGTATCTGAGGGGTTTAGTTCATAACTAAATACGAAAACATCTCAAGAGTAAAGAATAAACAAAACATAAGAAATCCCTAAAACCCCCTAAAGGAATTGAAGGAGAGATCCTCCATCTTGAATGGAATTCTGACTTCTTGAGATGGCTCAACTGGCTATCTTCAAGTGATTCCCTAAAAAATGAAAGCTTCAGCCAAAAGCCTCTGCTAAAATCCCTTTCAATGTCTGCCTTGGGTTGTTTATATAGCCTTTGGGATGCTATACTTGGCTCCTAAGTATCTCCTTCAAGTTGAATTACTATTAGGATGTTGGAGTAGACTTAGGAGTATGTTTCTTTGGCTTCAAGCATCCAAATCCAAGTGAAATTACTCTCTCCTGTGGTAGGGGCACGGCCATGACACACGCCCGTGTAAATCGTGGTTGGGCTGTGTCTCGATTCTGTCGTTTTGGGGCATGGCCGTGTGAGTCAGGATTCAGGCCGTGCTTCAGGTCTGTCGATTTGGGCACGTCCATGTAGATCACCAGGCACGTCCGTGTGATCAATGGATGATGCACAGCTGTGTGTTACGTAGTTGAGGCTGTACTCTAGGTAATTGGCGAGGCACGGCCATGTGGGCTTTGGGCATTGCTTGCTAAAGCCCAATTACTCCGTTTTAAGCTTGTTTTGCGTTCTTTTTATCCTCGGGTGCTTTCCTGAGTATAAACATGAAAAGAAAGGATTAAAAGCACCTTTTTACATAAATCAAGGGCTAAATCATCCAAAAGCATACTAAATATGGGGTTAAAATATGTTACTTTTACGGTTTATCAAATACCCCCACACTTAAGCTTTTGATTGTCCTCAAGCAAAATTCTCAACTTTACAATTAAAACGAACTTTCCATAATTCATAATTCCTATCGAAAATGTCTCATCATAATTCATAGATAATTTATACATGGATAATTCAACTCAAAGAACCCTAAAGATTCAATTACGATAAGTCATACCTTTATAGCATGAAAACATAGGTATCTCCCCTTATCTAAGTGATTACCTTTAATTCAAATCCGACAAGGATTGACATCCTCACAAAAGATTCACTCAAATTACTCAAAGGTGTTTAAGGTTCAAGAATAAGCACTCTAAGTCGAACGTGAAAAGTTAATCCCATAGACTTGTCTGAAAATCAAATCTCCACCACTGTATATGAGATGATACACAAATCAAAAGGTCTTTAATCAAGGTTGTAACGGGGCTAGGGTTAAAAGGTGTGGACACAGACTAAATTAAAGGTTATAATCGAGATTGAATTGACTAATTACCTAATCTAAAAATAATGAACTAAATATGAATATTTACATCGAATGAAAAACTAACAATATCTACTATTGATAATTACTCTATAATAAGAGTATTTTCATCACTCAAATTTTGAAAATACTTTAATATGAGCTTTTTCTTTAACAATTGGAGTTTTAAATGCTCTAAGCTCTTTTATTATACTACTAATATTGAATATACTTGGATTTTTTAATAACAAACTAAAATAAACATAATAGAAGGAACTTTGGTGATTGAAATAACCTAATTCGACAATTGATCAAATCAATTCTTGATAGAGGGGTAGTCAAAGGAATGTTGATAACAAATACAAAGGGATTTTGGGTTAATATTAGTGGGTGAGTCAAAAAAAAAAAAGTTGTTAGGATTCAATGGGGTTCACTAGGAATTAATTTGTATGGGTAGGCTTTTTAGTGGAGTGAATAGGTTAACACCTAGGTGCCTTTATCATCTTTGTATATCAAATCAAAAGTGTGGTCTCGACATGTATAAACGAGGCAAGATCTAGAACAACGTTCACAGTTGACACACTCATAATCAATTAAAGTGAGCACGAAAAAGGGTATATGCTCTATAAGGCTCAAAATCTCACAAAAAATTATGGGTGTTTTGACATCAATCCTTATAAATTTTGAACTTCAAGGTGATACTCAAATTAGGTTCAACAACCTATCAATTTTAATTTTTAGAAAGTAGACTTATCATGCTCGATTCTCTAGTATTCTTCAAATTTAATTATCAATACACAATTAACTAAGACTTATTCTAAAACATATTGACAAAAATCATGAATCATTGGAAATTTCATCCTAATTAGTAATATGAGAAAAATACTTAAGATCAAGACTAATTTCAGGGTTTTGAGAATTATGCAAAAAGTTAGGCACTATTACCCCTACACTTAAGATGTACATTGCCCTCAATGTACAAAGATAGATAATGATAATTAGATGCCAAATCAAAAAAAGAAGTGGGGAAAGTAATACTCCTTGAAATCTAGATGATCCCTAGCGTCTTTGGTGGCGGTGATGGTGTTTTCTATGGGCCTGGTGGAGTGGCTACCGAAAAGCAATTTGCTAGATGAAGAAATTGGGTAGCCTGTAAAGATATAGCTAAGAGATCTAGAAATAATAATAATATACTAATAATATATTTAAAGATTAAGGAAATAAAAAGAAAGAGACTAAGAAGAAAACTGAAATTGAAAGAAAAGACTAATGGACTAAGGAGTCCTTATTGTTGGATGGTTTGCAAAGTGGATGTGACCTCGAAGGCTGTGGTGTGTGATTCCCTAGCAGCCTTTAGAACTTAAAACCAAGAAACTAATATGAAATAAATTAAATTATGCAGAAAAGAAGTATAGATAAGGAAAATAAAGGAGACGAGAAAAGAAAAATAGAACTGAAAAGGTTTCGAAAACCCTTGGCGTGTCAATTAAGTGAAGCTACCGGCATGAACTCATGTTGAGGTCTCTTATGAGGAGACGATGCTTACTTTTCTTCAGCATGATCTTTGTGTTTCTCAAGAGTCTTGGACCTTTTCTATGAATAGGAAGAAAAATTTGAAAGAAAAGAGAAAGAAGGAATAAGAAAGAAGATGGGAAAAAGAGGAAGGGCTGTGGGGATTTAAATAGGATTTCAAATCTGGCACATTCCCACACCCGTGTACCAAGGGTGTGTCGATTCACACGGCCGTATCGCACGGCCGTGTTGTGGGGTGTGTTGTTCTTCCACGCCCGTTTTGTTGGGTTGCACGCCCATTCCTAAAAGGCCAGGATGTGAGCACGGATGGACTGCACGGGCGTGGTCTGCCCGTGCTCAATAAGTCAGTGTCTTAGCATGATTGTGAGGCACGACCGTGCTGTTTTTGTCAGTGCTCGTGCTATGGATGGTTGGATCCGTGACATTGAGGGGGTGGTTGGATTGACTTGCACGGCTCTACTCTATCAGTGTGGTGGTTCTGATGGTCCACACGACCACGAGCATGGTCGTGTGTAAGGCTGTGTGGCCTGGAAACCTGCATCTTTATTTTAGATGTGGAGAGAGAAGAGAAAAGGAAAGAAAAGAAAAAAAATAATTTTGAAAGATAAAAAGTGTTAGTGCTCGGGTTGCCTCCTAAGAAGCGCTAGTTTATAGTCTTAAGCTAGACTGTCCTAGACCTTGAAGATTTTAGGGGGTTTAAAGGTTTGAACATTTTCCCTCTTATTGACAGTTTTATTTTAGTGACAAAGTTTAGGTCGAGAAGAGTTTACCTTGAAATTGCCGAACATTGGATTGCTTACCTCGACTATTTTGTGTGGGAAAACATCATGTACCTGAAGGAGTATTTCTTCCTTTTTCTTCTGTTCTGTTGAACTGATGAAAGGATCGACTTTATCTAACAGCACTTGATCTTCTATTTTAAAGTGATTTGATGTCCCTATGAGCTCTTCTGATGGTTTCTTAGGTTTTACTTCGTGTGGATCCGACTTTTCTTTGGTGTGTATCTTCGCTCTTCTAAATTATTGATAAATGCGATTTTGTGTTGGCTCGCTTTTGATACTTTGTGATGTTTTCTATGATGAAGTTTGAATAATTTGATTATCTATTGAGACGACTTTCTTACCTTCATCTTCTGTTGTTTGGCTGAGTCGAGAGCTTAAAGATTGACTGATTCATCTCCTACGTGAAGTATGTGTTCTCCTATGGCAACATCAATTTTAGTCTTGGCAGTTGCAAGAAAAGGTCTTCCTAAAATTAAAGGGATTGAATTTTCCTCATCCATTTCTAAAACAACAAAATCTACTGGGAAAATAAATTTATCAATTTTTTCTAAAACGTCTTCAATAATGCCCCTAGGAATTCTAGCAGTTTTATCAGCTAGTTGGATACTCATCCTAGTCTAGACCTAGTCGTTTAAACAGTGCATAAGGCATGACATTTATACTTGCCCCTAAATCAACTAACGCATTGTCAATAGTTAAACTACCAATTAAACATGGAATCGTAAAACTCCCTGGATCTTTTAATTTCTGCGGTAGTCAGTTTTGTAGCATTGCTAAGCATGTTGCGTTAAGTTCCACATGGTGCTCTTCATCTATTTTGCGTTTGTTCGTTAAGAGCTGTCTTAAAAATCTCCTTGAGTCGGGCATCTGAAAAAGAGCTTCAAGAAGAGGTAAGTTAATGTGTAATTTCTTTAGAAGTTTTAGAAACTTACCTAATTGTTCCTCTAAATCATCTCTTTTCAGTGCTTCGGGATAAGGTATTCGAGGTTGCTACTCTTTAATTACCGATTTTTCTTGTGCTACCTCTATTTTACCTATTTCTTCCTTGGTTTCTTGTACTGAGGTGGGCTTGTCTACCTTTGTATCCTCTTGAGATGTGATGGCTTGTATCTATTCTTTTGGGTTTATTTCTGTGTTGCTTGGTAGACGTCCCTATTGACATTCTGAAACAAGCTTTGTGAGATGTCGCACTGACCTAGTGATTTCTCCGACTTGTTCCTTGATTTCTTTGATCGATATTTCTTGGTTATCAAGTGTTGTATCAGTTCTTTGGAGACGAGCATCTGTGTCTGCCATAAACTTTTTCAGCATCTCTTCAAGACTCAGCTTCTTTTCCGGTGGATAAGGTTGATTTTGGTAATTTGGAGGAGGTTGCTGCCTTTGATTTCCTTGTCCTCCCCACGAAAAATTTGGGTGGTTCTTCTAACATGGATTGTAAGTGTTACTATAAGGATTATTATTAGATCTGAAATTGTTACCTACATAGTTTGTCTGCTCGTTTTCTGCTCCTAGTTGGTAAGGTGGGTACTCAGAATTCGCCACATTCCCACTCGCTTCTCATTGCATGATTGGATGTACCTATGAAGAACATAAATTATCAAGCTTTTTATTCATCAATTCCACCTGTGTCGATAGCATTGTCATTGCATCTATGTTAAAAACTTTGGGTTCGATATTTCGGTCTTGCCTTAACTATACTACTAATCGATAGGTGCACTTGCCTCTAATCGTGTCAAACAGTTGAGTTTTAATATTTATAAAAGAGTGATCGAACCTGTAGACTAACTATGACAACGATAGAGGCAAGTGCACCTATCGAATAGTAGTATAGTTTAGGCAAGCATATCTTATCGAACCCAAGGTAACCTAAAAGTACTACTACTCACTTTCTTTCTATTATTTAGCCTAAAATATAGAGTGATTGGATTATTAAACTAACGAAATACTTAGACTAAATGCAAAGACAAAAGATTGAATTGGAAAAAGACTTTAGGAAAACTCAGTTGATAAAGACGATACCCTTAGGAAGAATCCACCTATGACTTCACTTATTATTTATTCCCCAAACCATATGATTTCTTTACTTAGCTTGATCCGTGAGACTCCCTAACCTATATTAAACCCTCTCTCAAGGAAAATAACGTCTAACCTTAGGTTAATTAGTGGAACTCTCGTTCTCTTATAATAACCCCCTAAGGAAGCAGTAAATCGATCAATGGATTCCTATATTAGGTTTCACCCTAATCTGGCAAAATCTCGTAACCCTATCTCTAGGCGCCCGATTAACTCCGCTCAATTATGCTAGATCTACTCTTAGGTAGGGTCTATTCCTCCTCCACCTAATCACATCAGATTGAATTAAGCAACATAATTAAGAACAAACCAAGTACTTATCATATAATTTAGAAATCAAATAACAAAATCCATCATAAGTTTCATCCCCTTCAGGTATCTAAGGGGTTTAGTTTATAACTAAATACGAAAACATCTCAAGAGTAAGGAATAAACAAAACATAAGAAATCTCTAAAAACCCCTGAAGGAATTAAAGGAGAGATCCTTCGCCTTGAATGGAGTTTCGACTTCTTGAGATGGATCAACTGGCTATCTTCAAGTGATTCCCTAAAAAATGAAAGCTTTGGCCAAAAGCCTCTGCTAAAAGCCCCCTTCAAAGTCTGCCTTGGGTTGTTTATATAGCCTTTGGGATGCTATACTTGGCTCCTAAATATCTCCTTCAACTAGAATTACTATTAGGGTGTTGGAGTAGACTTAGGAGTATGTTTCTTTGGCTTCAAGCATCCAAATCCAAGTAAAATTGCTCTCTCCCGTGGCAGGGGCACGGCCATGACACACGCCCGTGTAAATCGTGGTTGGGTCGTGTCTCGATTCTGTCATTTTGGGCACGGCCATGTGAGTAGACTTAGGAGTATGTTTCTTTGGCTTCAAGCATCCAAATCCAAGTGAAATTACTCTCTCCTGCGGTAGGGGCACGGCCATGACACACGCCCGTGTAAATCGTGGTTGGGTCGTGTCTCGATTCTGTCATTTTGGGCACGGCCATGTGAGTCAGGATTCAAGTTGTGCTTCAGGTCTGTCGATTTGGGCATGGCCATGTAGATCACCAGGCACGTCCATGTGATCAATGGATGCTGCATGACCATGTGTTACGTAGTTGAGGCCGTACTCTAGGCAATTGGTGAGGCACGGTCATGTGGGCTTTGGGCAAGGCTGTGTTGATTGCTTGCTAAAGCCCAATTACTCCGTTTTAAGCCCGTTTTGCGTTCTTTTTTATCCTCGGGTGATTTCCTGAATATAAACATGAAAAAAAGGATTAAAAGCACCTTTTTACATAAATCAAGGGCTAAATCATCCAAAAGCATACTAAATATAGGGTTAAAATATGTTACTTTTACGGTTTATCAGCCTCCATCGTTGTCTTAGTTAGTTTCCAAGTTCGATCATTCTTTTTATAAATTTTTAATACTTTGACAGACACGATCATATACCCTCATAACTACCGAATTTTACATATCTAAATAATAGTTTCATTAATGAAAAAGAAAGGTTCGAATCCCACACCTGAATTCAAGATTCCAAACACCAACGAAGACCGGAGTGCCTTCCCAACACGATTTCCCTTCGCTCAAATCCTTGAATTACCCGAACACCAAAAATAAAAATGGAAAGGAAAAAGCCAAAGGGAAGACGAAAGTGCAAAGGGAAGGGGAGCACAACATATGTCAGTCTTTTTTTAATGAGGGAGAAACCAATTTTCATACAAAAATAAAAATAAAAACAATTAATATCCCCCAAGTCAAGGCATGATTTCCTACTAACCCAATCTCAACTACCCACTCTCTCTTCCACTTACACAAACTTTCGAACCCATTCAAACTCTCTTTCAGACAACCGTGACAAAAATAAACATCCACGCTCGCACGAGGATTTGAACACAAGACCCCAAGCTAAACTAACACACAACCAACCACCAGACCAGAAGGCCCATTCTGCCACTAGAATGCAGAACCAAGCCACTGACCCTACCTACAAATCACAAAACTTCTAACCCCAAAATTTAGGGCGTTACAATCAAACACCTAAGTTCAGTATATTACAAAGTATACAAACATTAAGGTTTTCAAACATATGAATCCATCAATAAATTATGTAGGTAATTTTATTATCCTAGCAAAATACAGATAGTCGTTATTGAGATTGCTTAAACTAATGTCAATTCATGAACAAGTTTACCTAGATCACATATGGTTTTTCAATTTGTAACATTCTGAGGCTTAAGACAGGTATGAAATTCAAGAATAGGAAGCATCACAATAGTTTCAAGCATGAAAATAGTTTGATACATCGTATTGTTCCCTATTCTCCCCTTTAGTAACCCCTACTCATTCACCGTCTTATTTCTCCTTCTCTCACCTTCCTTATTTCTCCGCATAGGAAGTTACAGCATAATACAACAACTACGACTAGCTTATAGGTTTTTGTGCACTAATGAATGAGTTTTTTCTACTTTTGTAACTTTGTCACCTTTTTCTTTTTCAGTACATCTCACTCATAATGCTTTTACTTTTCAACAACTTTTTCTATTCATTTTGATTTTCCTTTTGAATTTTCCTTTTGTTTTGCTCGCATTGGCTAACCTATAATTACTATATCACACTGGTTCTTCCTATTTCACTCTATTTTTACAAAATCTATCGTATTGTATCCACTTAACCCTTAATATGTATGGGCAGACATCTATAGCCGTGCAGTTCAGGACCAATGATAAAGGGTAAATACAAATTAACATTTTTGGCTCGGGTTTTGAATGAAGGATTATCAAGAAATGTTTTATGGCTCAAATATAGGTTCTAAGGATGAATAAATAGGGTTAGCTTTTTGGCTCTAGGTTTATACCAAGCAATGCCTTAGGTCATCCCTAGGTATCTCAATATTGACCGATTTAATCAATCAAACAATCACAAATTCAATAGTTTATCATACTAGCATGCTCGTTTCCCTGTATTCTCTATATCATTTGGTGTATTCAATTGTTCAATGTCTATTTACAGTGTAATATATAGAACTAAGTAGCCTAATAATTGGAAATTTAAAATTATTTACAATCATGCCAAATTTATAGTAAACACAATCAACCTATAGACATGTTCCTAACCAATGATATGTATTTCTACAAACTTAAGTACACTTTGACAAGAAAAATTAAAAGATAAACATACGAATTAAAAATAAAATTTTCTATGTTACCCCCACACTTTATATAGCACATTGTCCCTAATATGCATCCCTGAATAGATAAGGAAAGAAGTTATCTGATTGATCGTGACATTGCTGTAGACTAATAGTGGGTGCTTCCATGTTTGTTGTAAGCTCAGAATTATTGTGCTTCTTTCATGTGGCGTTCTTACATAGAAAATTTGAAAACAAAACATATATATAGAAATCTACTATTATTCCTACTCCTCAAGCAATAAAATAAAAATTATCCAACTTAATTACAATCCAATTAAAAATTAAAAGTTCACTCATCATCAAAATCATCAACATAGGGCATTCCCCCTCTCCATCGGTGCCTTTCCTTTCCCCGAGAAGTGTCCACAAGAGGAGCTTCTACCCGATGAATGTGTGTGTCGAATTGATCTACAAATGATGGGCCCTTTCTACGTAGGATACTATGGCTGGAGTGTAGCCTCATAGTCATCCTCCTCCTCTTAAAACCTTTTCTTGGTAGCCTCTTCCTCCTCCTCTTCTTCATATTTGCTTCTCTACTCCTCGAATTTAGTATGTAATGATTCAAATGTATTTATGTTTGGTGGTTAGTTTGGTTTTATGATATTATTTTGTGATGCAAACGCCTTAATAATTGGATCTGATTTCCCCATTCGTTTGATCATCCAATCTATTTTCGAGGTTTCGCTCTCCATTGCTTACTGAGCTTTTGGTTTTGTTTCTTTTTCAGAGATACAGGGAAGTCTATCTTTTGTTTTCTTTATAGGTTCTAGTCTATAATTTGCTTTCTATGAAGCTCGACATATTGTGTGTTTATAAAATCTCTAATTAGACTTCATAAATTGCTCATTTTGTCCAATGAAACTTTAGCTTTTTTGCATAGGGCCTTCACAAGGTAAGGAAAGAAAATCTCGACCTTCTGACCGCTTATACATTGCTTTATGCTAAAATGGATTTATCACCCCACACATACTTGATTTTCCTATATTGATTGCTTTGGAGTCCTTGTAAAACTATGTTGAGGATTACTGGTCAATATTTTTCTTTAGTTATTGAATCAAGTGAAACACAAAGACAAAAGGAGAGATTGCAACAAAATAATTAGGAAAACTGAGAAAAGATGTTTACGGTTTAAGGGTTTTGAGATTGTTAGATCCTAATGAGCGTTTAAAACTAAGTAAAAGTGTTTTTTTAGAGTTTAAAATTGGGTTAAATCGAGAGTTAATCTATTGGATTGCACGACGGGTCGACTCAACCATGCAAAAAATTACAGCGATGTTGCGACATAAGGGTTCCATGTCGCGACACCCCTGGCAGGCTACCGATGTCACGACATCGGGGTTCGATGTTACGAAAATCCTTGAAATTTTTGGTTTTTTGGGTAAATTGATTACTTTGTCGCGACATCAATCTGAGTAGCTCGAGTCCTTGAACTTGTGATCGGTGTTACGACACGAAGGTTTCATGTTGTGACACCAACTCTATTTTGGCCCCTCCTCTTGAATTTCAAGGTGTTTGGTACATACATATCCTACCTTTAAACAATTCAAATAAAACTAAGTTCTAATATAAATGAGTCTTGACATACTTCCCCACACTTTGGAGCATACATTTCTCTTACTGTAAAATGATTAAAGCTCAAATAAGAAAACTTTCCTGAGAAGGTTGAATATTTGTTGTTTTATTGACATCGAGGTCTGTTTGCTCCAAGTGGACAGAAAATACCTACAAGAAAATACTATGACAAGAAATATGAAATATAATATAAATAAAAAGAAATTAATAAATAAAGATCAGAATACCCCAAACCGGTCAATACATACTACTTAAGAAACGGTATGTCACTAAGGAAAATATTTTGAAAGAATCAAATTAATAATTAAATTTTTGTGAAAACTCTTTGAAAATGTAGAAATTACATGTTTATTAAGTTAAAACTGTAGATTTACTTTGAAATTACATAAAACTTTAAAACTTAGTTTGATAAATCATAGATTAGATAATCATTTATATCATTTTAAGAAAACACGATTTATTACTTTGAAAACCATTTGCATTTGAATGTAGAAACTTAATATTTAAAAATCATTTAAATTATTGAATAATTTAAGTTACCCGATGGTAACGCTTTAAAAAAAAAATCCAACGCGTTTTTTGTAGTTTAGAAAACTTGGTGCTCATTTTATTATAATAATCATGAAATTTATAAATCATATTTAAAGCGTATTCAAAACATAAAAATAATCCAAAACATAATTAAACAGGCCTTATTACAAAACCATAAAATATGAAAACCAAATTAAAATATAATACCCAAATGGAAGTTCATATAAATCCAACTTTTATTGCATGGCCTCCTCGAGTTCATTTGGCTCATCATCCGCGATCTCACGAATCACCTGAAAGGATAAGGGAGAAGGTGAGTCACCAAGACTCAGTGCATATTCCCACTCCCGGGTGAATACCACATACTTACACAAATTATAACAAAGCAACATATATGTATAATGCACCCAACCTAGCCATCCATAACTCCTTTTCTACCCCGTGTGGTACCAAACCACCGGTGGTGCTAAACCACCGTGACCAAGTCACGATATAAATGTGATACCAAATCACTGGTGGTGCCAAACCACTCGTGACCGAAGTCACGAATCATCAAGTTGTGGGGCCAACCCCCGTGTGATACCAAATCACTGGCGACGGTCCCATATCTCAAAAGTGGGGCCAACCCACGGTGGTATTAACCACAGGGACGAGACGCTATGAGGTGCCAAACCTCTGGTGTCCGAAGACACGAATGTGATACCAAATCACTAGAGATACCAAATCTCTGGTGCCCGAAGACACAAATGTGATACCAAATCACTGGTGACCGAAGTCACAATCTTCCCCCTCCTCTCATATTGCCCATACCAATGCAATAGATAACCAAATCATGTTAATACACATTAATATGAATCATATATCAAATACCATAAATCATAGATCATGATTTCAATACACATGTATTAACAACATATTGAAACGGACTTACCGAATCATCATTCATACCATCATGGTATCATATCCAAATCTCATCGCTTTTCCCACTTTCATAATATGATTAGTTATAATACACATAAATATACATATATATATAAACCGGTTATAAAGTATGTAAGATGTACACACCTTTCTCCAAAGAAAACTAATTTTCAAGATCCGATCCACCGACTAGATCCTTGTCCTACAATCGGCCATATCACAATATTTTAATGAAAACCATTCGCCAACAACATATCTTAAATCCAATAACCTTAGGCTTCCTCAACCAACTTAAGATGTAGAATCCTTACCACTTGACTTACCAACTTCGATTTGCTAAAGGAATGACTTAAATCAATTGCTTCCGAAATCCCAATGAGCTTAAGAGAATAATCGAATCCTAAAAATGGTTAGAATCTTGCAAAACAATGCCCATAGGTTCGGCTTTTGTCCACAAGAAATTGACATAGAAAAGAGAAAGAAAAGAAAGAAAACGGCCATGAACACTTACCCTTTTCCAAAATCGATTGAAGAAAACCAAAGAGAATCTACCCTTGAATATTCGCCAAAACAATGCAAAAAGGAAGTGGAAAGTTTGCAATATGGTTATGAAAGAAGAAAGGTATGTGAGTAGAAAAGAGAATAGAAATGAGAGAGAGAGGATTCGGTTTAATCAACAATGGAAGAAAGAAAAGAGAGTGTTTGGAGAAGAGAATGGTTCGCCAAAAGAAAGAGAAGGAAAATATGGTTGAGAAAAAATCAAAAGAAGAAAAGAGAGAGAGATGAAAGAAAAAGATTCAGCCAACACCTATTTTACCAAAGAAGAAAATACACAAAAGTTCCAATGTTGTTTCGGTTTCAAAAGGACAAATGCAAGAAGAAAAATGGTATTTGGTTCAACAAAATAAAGGCTAAAACACAAGTAAAATTTGCACAAAAGTGCTTAGGTACTTTCGGCCAAAGGAGAAGTTTTTTGGAGAGAAAGAAAACAAAGCCAAAAGAATGCACAAAAAGCAAAGGTTGACCAACTATTCCCCCAAACTTCCTATCAAAAATTCGCCACCCCCCTAGCCATACATGCCGTCCACATTCATGCACTAAAGGCTAGGAAAATTTTCCAAAACATCATCCTAAAGTCTAGCCTTATGTCTCCCCAACCTTCCTTAACTTTAAGAATCTTATCCCCAAATTCATGCTTTCCTTAAACCAAATTTCAACTTACTAAAGATGAAAGTCCAACCTATCATAAACATAGGTTGACCGTCCATTAAAGCCATGATGTAAAAATAATATCTCCAAAATGTTAATCATGCTACTCGAACCTCCATCCTCAAGCAACCTTTCGTGCTCCTTAACCATCTTGCCACTTACTCCTCTTATGCTTTAATTTAACACTTAAATTATCTTAAGTGTCAAACTCACTTAATCCACTTCATTAAATAAACCATACTAAAATTTATTTAAGCTTCCTAAATAAAATCAAACATTCACAAAACTATGATAACACACAAAAATTTATACCCATGCCAACACTAAAGATACTCAAATTTTAGGATGTTACAATTCTACCCCCTGAAAAATAATTTCGTCCTCGAAATTACCGGATCAAAAGAGTTGAGGATACTGTTGCCTCATTGCATCCTCTGGTTCCCACGTAGCTTCTTCTACGCCATGATTCCACCATAAAACTTTCACTAAAGGAACTATCTTCCTCCGCAGAACTTTCACGTCTCGATCTAGAATCTGCACAGGTTCTTCTTCTATCGTCAAATCTGGACTTACTTCTATTTCCTCTACTGCCACGACATGTGATGGATCAGAACGATAGCGTCTAAGCATGGAGACATGAAACATCATGAATCTGACTCAGTTTTGCTAGGAACTCAAGTTGATAAGCTACTGGTCCCACTCGTCTCAACACCTTAAACGGCCCAATGAACCTTGGACTTAACTTACCTTTTCTCCCAAATCTTAACACTTTCTTCCATGGCGAGACCTTCGGAAAAACTTTGTCACCCACGGCAAACTCTATATCCTCCGCTTGAGATCGGCATATGACTTCGCCTATCTCAAGCTTCCTTCGACGAGCCTGAATCAATTTCAACTTATCCTCGCCGCAACCAACTCGTCCTAACATCCGACGCCACCCAACTCATCCAACATGTAGGTGTGCGACACTTCCTACCATACAATGCCTCATATGGTGCCATCTTAATGCTTGCTCGATAACTATTGTTGTACGCGAAATCAGCTAACGGTAAAAACTCTTCCCACCGCCTCTAAGTCCAAAACACATCCTCTCAAAGATATCCTCTAAAATCAATAACCCTTTCCGATCGCCGTCGATCGTGGATGAAATGCAGATCGAAATCCAACCGCGCACTCCAAAGCCCGATGTAACGCTCTCCAAAATCTTGACGAATTGGGATCTCATGCGAGATGATCGACACGGCACACCGTGCAACCTCATTATCTCACCACATACTGACTTAGCTAACCTCTCAAGCGAGTATTCTACCCTTACGGAATGAAATGAGTGACTTGGTCGACGATCTACAATCACCCAAATCAATTCTTCTTACCTGTGTAAGAGGTAATCCACCGACAAAGTTCATAGTGATTCTTTCCCACTTCCATTGTGGAATCTTCACCGATCAAGTAACCAGACGGCAAGCGATGTTCGATTTTGACCACGACACGCCGACATTTACCCACAAACTTCGGTTACCTCCCGCTTGACACTGCCACCAAAATTGCTCTCTCAAATCTCGATACATCTTGCTACCTTGGGATGCATAGCATATGGGTGCTATATGCGTCCCAAGAATCCTTTGCCTCAACTCTACATCCTCTAAGATACAAGCTCTCCTCTAAACACAAGACTCCATTATGAACAAACTATAATTCTCTAAGCCTCCGCTTCAACTTGCAATCTCCGATCATTCAAACTATTATCCTCCAACTGCTTTCTCCTTGATTTGCTCTAACCAAGTCGGCTTGACTTGCAATTCACCAAAAGACTTCCATCGTCATATAAGCTAAGACGAGCAAACATCGATCTTAAGTCGATACAACCTTACGGCCAACGATCCGCCACCACGTTAGCCTTGCCGGATGATACTCAATCGAGCAATGTCGTCCTTCAACAACTCAATCCATTTTCATTGCCTCAAGTTCAAATCCTTCCGAGTCAAGATACTTAAGACTCTTGTGATCCGTGTAGACTATCGACTTCTCTCCGCACAAATAGTGTCTCTAAATCTTCAAAGCGAAAACCATCGCCGCTAATTCCAAGTCATGTGTTGGATAGTTAACCTCATGTGGTCTCAACTGTCGAGATGCATAAGCCACTACCTTCCCTTCTTGCATCAAGACACATCCCAAACCAAGATGTGATGCATCACAAGAACCGTGAATTCCTTGCTCGCCTCAAAGTTGAATCAAACCGAGCGTTCGATTTGTGGAAAATTACGAAAATGCCCTTAGGGTAAAATTACTAAAATACCCTTGGTTCATAAAACATCAAATCAATGATTTTGTCCAAAATTTTAACTACTTCTCAAATATTCAACTCACTTTGGAAATCCTCAATGAAATCGTGGGTTTTGGAAAAATTACAAAGCCTCAATATTAAAATTACCAAACGACCAAGTACAAAATTTTTGCAACATCACCGTTTAAGAAAAGAAAATTCTCAAAAAGGGACCCTCGGGTTTTACAATTCTTGAAGCACCCTTGATTTACAAAATTACAAAATTACCCGAAGGACAAAATTACCAAAATACCCGGTTTTCAAATAATGCCATAACTTCAAACCTTATCAATTTTAATAATACCCCCAGTGTTGGGAATTTCAAAAACAACCTACTTTACTAAAGTTTTAGAATCTCTTTTATTACGAAAATACCCCTATAGGAAAAAGACGAAAATACCCTTGGGTTAGAAATGGGCGGAAATGTCCGAGGAGCGAATAGGTATGGAAAGTATTAAGGAATGGATGCAAGAACTTCTTTGTGTGAACTAAGATAGAAAAGCTGAAACCTTGTTTGCTGGAAGAATCTCTAGTTAAAATTTCTTCATAAAATTTCTTCGAGTAATGAAGTGGAACAAACACTAATACATAAAATTTCTTTTAATCGATTAAAAGCGCGAGATAGAATGAGTTCTAGAGGACGTGGGCCGTGGGCAGTAGGGTAGGATAGATGTCGAACCCGTCCGGTCGGGACAAGGTTCAAAGCGATATACCACGCCACCACCTCCACTTTCGGGCGGAGGCGGATCGAGCGGAGGAGAGGCGATGCGCAAGCGTGTTGCGAGTCCTCGAATTGGTGGTGAGTGGTGGAAATTTAGGAGCTCGGAATCTGTCCCAGTGAATTGGTCCAACGAGTGAGGTGTTCCGGTGTGTCGAGTGGCACCAGTAGTAGAATCTTGGCTAGAGTCAATGAAAGGATCATGGATGATCTTGACCGACGAGGAGAAAAAGCGAAAGGGACATGTACGCTTCTAAAGGATGAAGCGTGTCGATGGTGGTTGATGATGGAGATGGCGCTACTGCAGATGATTTGACTTGGGATTATTTCAAATCCACCTATCGGAAGAAGTATGTGGGCACCGATTATCAGATGCTCGGAGGAAAGCCTTTACGGGTTAGTGCAAGGAACTAAGTCGATGGCGGAATATGAGGCGGAGTTTTAAGACGAGTAGGTATGCTAGAGGCATCGTGGCCCTTCGAACACAGCATGTCGCTTTGAGGACGGACTCGAGATGATTTGAGGTTCTTGATTGCTCCATGACAAGTTCGTGAGTTTTCATCTCTTGTGGAAAAGGCTAAAGTAGCAGGGGATCAAGGAGGCGTGAGACGAATTATAGTAGGAATAATCAAAAGAGGATTTGGGTCACCTGGATCTAGTGGTGGTGTCGAGGAAAAGGCTAGGCCAAGTGGGCCGTCGGTAACAAGGCCCATGATCTTAATCGGGCCAGCTCGATTATGGCATTGTGGGAAGACCCATTGGAAGCTGACCGGCGATGAGGATGTTTTGAGTGTGGGTCTTTGGAGCACCGGGTCGAGATTGTCCCCAAGTAAGCTCAAAATCATCGGAGGGAACGTACTCGGGATAGAAACGTGGGACCCGAGAGGTCACGTAATGGTAGGAAGCAATGGTCCTAACGAAGGTCGTGGAATTGAGCGGAGGTTCAGAACCACAAGAGGCTAAGCGACTGGCTTAGTCTATCTCTGGCGTCATGAGGAGGGTGGCCTTGG
Organism: Gossypium rotundifolium; assembly: GCA_025506655.1. Classification (NCBI taxonomy): domain Eukaryota; kingdom Viridiplantae; phylum Streptophyta; class Magnoliopsida; order Malvales; family Malvaceae; genus Gossypium; species Gossypium rotundifolium. Next base: position 20,391,988 of record CP106726.1, read on the forward strand.
ATGTCATAACCGATCGTTTTGATTTTTGGTCTTCCTTATTATGCATTAATTGATGTGGGGTCTACACATTCGTACATAGCCGATGAGTGTGGTAGAGACTTTGGACCTAAACTCGAAACTACTTCAGGGAGATGTAGTTAGTCCGTTAGGTCACTCGTAGTGGTAGATAAACTTTATAGAGCGTACCCTAGAACTCCATCTATATAGCTTATCTACTTCTACAGAGTGGCCTAGAGGACTAAGTACGATCATCTTCCTAGAAGCAGTTTTAGAATCTAGATTCATAGTCTTTACTATACTACTAGCAACATACGAATGCATCGAACCCACATCTATCAAAGCAGTATATGGAACACCAAATATTAAGAACATACCGGTTATGACATCTGGTGCATCACTCTCCTCTCGACGCCTCGCTGCATACACCAAACCAGGCTATCTTGCCTCAGTGTTGCTTGTACCTCTGCCTGATGATCCACGGCCTCGACCAGAACCATTACCTCCTCTACCATTACCACGACCTCTCTGCGGTGCTGGTCCTTCCTTTTTGAACTGAGCACGACCTTGACCTTCAGACTGATTCCTGGCTTGCTTACGTGGACAGTCCCTCACACGATGATCCAGTGAACCACACTCGAAACAGCCTTTTTCCTCCGGTCCAACATTCGCCCCAATGAAATTTCCCACATCAGTTACACCGTACTGGTCCCTGATTAGCAGTAACAGATCTCCCAGACTGATTCGGCTTATTTTGCCTAGCCCTCTTCTGAACATTACCAGATGACCCAGATGATCCATATCCTCTCTTATGCTTATTCCGGTCGTAACTCTGCCTTCCAGATTCCTTTATTCCTTCGGCTATCTTAGCCTTTTCAACCAAAGTAGCAAACTCTCACTCCTGATGTGGAGCAATCAACAATCTCAGCTCGTCCTTCAAACCATCTTGAATCGAACACATCGTTCAGGTTCAAGCCATAATACCTCCAAAGATATCGGCTCAATCTTAAGAACTCACCTCATACTCGATCTGATTTACTCCTTGGACCAAACTCAGAATGCCTTCTGCGCGCATCAACGTAACTAGACCCAATATATTTCTTTTGATATGCCGCCTTAAAATAGTCCCAAGTGAGATCCTCCATTCTGAGACCATTCGAACCGTGAGCCACCACTGATATGGCTCGTCACGAAGAAGCGATACAATCCCTTTTAGCTTTTCCTCGGCATTCAAATCCAGATCATTCATGATTCGCTCCGTTGCCTCTAACCAATATTCAGTCGAGCTGGGAGCTACACCCGAAACACCTCGAAATACCTCGGCTCCGTTGGCTCGGAGTCGCTCAGGTACAGATTTTCGAGCTCCTGCGCCTCCTCATATTCCAGCTACCCTCTCAAGAACTCTCAGCATTGCTTGAGACATTGCGTCGTCCCCCGTTTGATCCTGAAACTCAACTCCAACCGCTGGTGGTGGAACTGGTGGTACCTCATTCTCGGATCCTTGACCCGACCTCACTGGCTCAAACACAGCCATCCTACCTCGACCACGTCCACGCATAACACGACCTCGACCTCGAGTACTCATATCTAAAGTCTCGACTTATCGATTAAAAGTTTTATGCATTAGTCATTATTCCACTTTCTTTTAAAGCACGTTTATGAAAAATTTTATTAAGAGATTATTTAGTGAGTACACCAAACCTATAGTTTTGGGTCTCTAAAGTAGTTCCTACTACTATTTAGTCATATCAACATCACTAAAATTATCAAAATCAACAGTTTGATGTACTTACTGAAGCGGATTGATGCTTGGAGACTCGAGGCCATGCCTTTCCAACCATAAAATTTTCAACAAAAACATTTTAAAACCATACTTTAAATTATTTTGGGCCTCGGGCCCACAGTCGAGCTTTTGAACTTGGCTTTGATACCAATTTGTAACACCCCAAACCCGGTCAATACGCCACGACCGAATCTGGTATGTCACTAAGGAAAATATTTTTGAAAGAATCAAATTAATAATTAAATTTTTTGTGAAAAACTCTTTGAAAATGTAGAAATTACATGTTTAATAAGTTAAAACTCAGATTTACTTTGAAATTACATAAAACTTTAAAACTTAGTTTGATAAATCATAAATTAGATAATCATTTATATCATTTTAAGAAAACACGATTTATTACTTTGAAAACCATTTGCATTTGAATGTAGAAACTTAATATTTAAAAATCATTTAAATTATCGAATGATTTAAGTTACCCGATGGTAACGCTTAGAAAAAATCCAACGCGTTTTTTGTAGTTTAGAAAACTTGGTGCTCATTTTATTATAATAATCATGAAATTTATAAATCATATTTAAAGCGTATTCAAAACATAAAATAATCCAAAACATAATTAAACAGCCTTATTACAAAACCATAAAATATGAAAACCAAATTAAAATATAATACCCAAATGGAAGTTCATATAAATCCAACTTTTATTGCATGGCCTCCTCGAGTTCATCCGGCTCATCATCTGCGATCTCACGAATCACCTGAAAGGATAAGGGAGAAGGTGAGTCACCAAGACTCAGTGCATATTCCCACTCCCGGGTGAATACCACATACTTACACAAATTATAACAAAGCAACATATATGTATAATGCACCCAACCTAGCCATCCATAACTCCTTTTCTACCCCGTGTGGTACCAAACCACTGGTGGTGCCAAACCACTGGTGATCGAAGTCACGATATAAATGTGATACCAAATCACTGGTGGTGTCAAACCACTGGTGACCGAAGTCACGAATCATCAAGTTGTGGGGCCAACCCACGTGTGATACCAAATCACTGGCGACGATCCCATATCTCAAAAGTGGGGCCAACCCACGGTGGTATTAACCACAGGGACGAGACGCTATGAGGTGCCAAACCTCTAGTGTCCGAAGACAAGAATGTGATACCAAATCACTGGAGATACCAAATCTCTGGTGCCCGAAGACACAAATGTGATACCAAATCACTCGTGACCGAAGTCACAATCTTCCCTCCTCTCATATTGCCCATACCAATGCAATAGATAACCAAATCATGTTAATACACATTAATATGAATCATATATCAAATACCATAAATCATAGATCATGATTTCAATACATGTATTAACAACATATTGAAACGGACTTACCGAATCATCATTCATACCATCATGGTATCATATCCAAATTTCATCATTTTCCCACTTTCATAATATGATTAGTTATGATACACATAAATATACACATATATATAAACCAGGTTATAAAGTGTGTAAGATGTACACACCTTTCTCCAAAGCAAAACTAATTTTTGAAGATCCGATCCACTGTACTAGATCCTTGTCCTACAATCGACCATATCACAATATTTTAATGAAAACCATTCGGCCAACAACATATCTTAAATCCAATAACCTTAGGCTTCCTCAACCAACTTAAGAGTGTAGAATCCTTACCACTTGACTTACCAACTTCGATTTGCTAAAGGAATGACTTAAATCGATTGCTTCCGAAATCCCAATAAGCCTAAGAGAATAATTGAATCCTAAAAATGGTTAGAATCTTGCAAAACAATGCCCATAGGTTCGGCTTTTGTCCACAAGAAATTGACATAGAAAAGAGAAAGAAAAGAAAGAAAAACGGCCATGAACACTTACCCTTTTCCAAAATCGATTGAAGAAAACCAAAGAGAATCTACCCTTGAATATTCGGCCAAAACAATGCAAAAAGGAAGTGGAAAGTTTCGGCAATATGGTTATGAAAGAAGAAAGGTATGTGAGTAGAAAAGAGAATAGAAATGAGAGAGAGAGGATTCGGTTTAATCAACAATGGAAGAAAGGAAAGAGAGTGTTTGGAGAAGAGAATGGTTCGGCCAAAAGAAAGAGAAGGAAAATGTGGTTGAGAAAAAATCAAAAGAACAAAAGAGAGAGAGATGAAAGAAAAAGATTCGGCCAACACCTATTTTACCAAAGAAGAAAATGCACAAAAGTTCCAATGTTGTTTCGATTTCAAAAGGACAAATGCAAGAAGAAAAATGGTATTTGGTTCAACAAAATGAAGGCTAAAACACAAGTAAAATTTGCACAAAAGTGCTTAGGTACTTTCGGCCAAAGGAGAAGTTTTTTTGGAGAGAAAGAAAACAAAGCCAAAAGAATGCACAAAAAGCAAAGGTTGACCAACTATTCCCCCCAAACCTCCTATCAAAAATTCGGCCACCCCCCTAGCCATACATGCCGTCCACATTCATGCACTAAAGGCTAGGAAAATTTTCCAAAACATCATCCTAAAGTCTAGCCTTATGTCTCCCCAACCTTCCTTAACTTTAAGAATCTTATCCCCAAATTCATGCTTTCCTTAAACCAAATTTCAACTTACTAAAGATGAAAGTCCAACCTATCATAAACATAGGTTGACCATCCATTAAAGCCATGATGTAAAAATAATATCTCCAAAATGTTAATCATGCTACTCGAACCTCCATCCTCAAGCAACCTTTCAAGCTCCTTAACCATCTTGCCACTTACTCCTCTTATGCTTTAATTTAACACTTAAATTATCTTAAGTGTCAAACTCACTTAATCCACTTCATTAAATAAACCATACTAAAATTTATTCAAGCTTCCTAAATAAAATCAAACCTTCACAAAACTATGATAACACACAAAAATTTATACCCATGCCAACACTAAAGATACTCAAATTTTAGGATGTTACAAAGACTAAAGTAATAAAATAAAATAAAATAAAATTTAGGACAAGAAATAGAAGTTCTTTAAAAGTTCGGACGATCTGTGTCGCCACCATAGAAGAACTTCCAACTAGTTCTCAACACCTTGATTCGTCATTTGTTCCATTGTCGATGTATATGAACCAGCCCCTTCGATAGGTTCCAATGATGTTGCCTTATTTTTGACTGACGCGACATCCACATTACAAGCCATTTGTTACCAAATCTGAGCCAACCCCAAATCATTTTTCGAGGTATTATTGCCTTGATCTTCCTCCCTTCCATGCCGCATGAAGTTTTGGTTGCTCGAGCCTTACTTCAGTTTTTGAATGAGAATGAATCAAACTCCCCGACTTTTTCGGTTGGCACCTTCTTTGTTATGGCCAAAAGGTGTATTGTCTCTTGTACACTTTCATTCAATATCGGTTTTAACTCCATGTTAGTAGTTATTTTACTGTCACTTTCACCTTTACGGTTAGATCTGTTGCTATGTCAGTTGTATTAGAGACCATTTCAACTATGTTGAACTCATCCTCATAATCTTTAGTTACAAGCTTAGATTGATTCTCACCATGAATCTCATTATGATTATCAATAACACACAGGTTCTCACAATCCGAGTTGTGAACGTCAGACGTGTCCTCTTTCTTTAGAGGTAGTGCTTTAAATATTTCTTGCATCATTCTTTAAATTCCACCATCTTATCTTATAGATTTGATAATACCTCAGAATTGACAGTTTTTGTGGTTTCACATGAAGGTACCTTATACGAATCACAAGGAAGCTTGTCTGCATGTTCCAGCATATCATGATTTTCTTCAAATGCTTCTTATAAATTACCAATAAACTTATGTGGATGTCCGATTATATTAGTAATTTGATCATTACTTCAATTGTGCATTGAGGCTTCGTTTCTGTATTGGCTCAGCTCTATCATGAACAATTTTTTATTTTCCATGATCTCCCATTATTCATATACTCCCTCCTTGAATGTTTCATCATCAGAGACCATCTCATCACTAAACAACATGTAATAAGTTTCATCCATGTTTGAATGAGTTTGCCGAATTAGTCTTTATGGATCAATGACTGACTAGACAGATGTTACCCTCTTTTGAAGCATATATTGAGATTGACAAAGAAAAAAAAAGTGGTTAGAAAACTAAAATAATAATTTTAAAAATAAAAATTGTATCTATAATTCAAAAATTCCCTAACTATCCTATTAAACGTAAAAATTAAAATTAATTTAGTAGTGTTGCCTCCCCAGAATCGGGGCCAACAACTTGACCGCCTCCGAACATACTAACATGTAGAGTGTGAATACTGCAACTAAATATATGGAATTGATGTGGTGTTCGTAAGTATCCGGGTCAAGTTGTAATATAGTTTTTACAATGAAATAGGTAAGTACTACGAGGTTCGTACCCAAAGGAGGCAAGTACTAAACTAACTTTAACTTAAAGAAAATAAATCTGATTAGTATTTTAAATAAATTATATTACGAATAAACACAAATAAGGATTTTTTTTTGTTTTAGAAATAAAGAAATAAAAATAACATAAATAAAAAAGAACTTTAGAAAACTACCTTATAAACTTAATCAAATCTAGGCTTGGGTGATTAGCTCACTTTTGTGATCATAACTAATTCCTATTTCAGGGTTATATTTAATCAACTAGTCATTACCCCAGCAGGATCTCTCGATCTTCCAATAAACTAATTAGTGGGCAAGAACTACTTAACTCTCAACCTCACAGTCTGGATCGGTTTGGGGTTAAAATGTTCACGGATAGGCCATACCAATTTTGGGTTAATTTTCACCTAAATGACTTTTTAGAGTAGTCAAGCATTGGGTTTAAGTTCTTCCTCTCCCAAATAGTTGATCCCTTAATAAAACCCTACATAGTAATAAGTTAATCACACCACCACTCACCAATCCCCTACAAGAGGATTAGTTCATCATAGAATCAGTAAACATCGTAAACTTGAAATAAAAGATATGCATAAAAAGTAAGACAAGAATAGAATTTAGGTAATCCTGATTTGTATTCAATAATTGAAGCGTTGAAATCCTCAAGAGTTGATCTCATTTACACAACAAGCTCTCCAAAGAACACAAAAGAAAAGAACTAAAAATAAACCTAAACATAAGAGAAAGGAAAAACTAAAAAGTAAATTATAAAGAAAATCTAAAAGTATGAAAAGTCATCCCTCAATGAGTTTTTAAGAGCCTAGTTATAGAGTTAGGGTTGTCGTCGTCCTCAACCCCAGGTCAGCTGATGTTCCCATGTTAAATTTTCATTATGCGAACCAAAATACCCCTGGCTCGTAAGTGTCTCCCATACAAGGTCGATGTCACGACACCCTAGTGCCGGTGTCGCAACATTGAAGGTAGTATGCATGGTTCAGGGGTGACTTCAATGGTGTGTCATGACATCCCATGGCCGTGTCACGATGTCACGACACCAAAGGTAGTATTGTAATTCTGGCATTCTGCTTCCTATGTTGCAACATTGAGCTCCCTTTGTTGCAACACAAAGACCATTGTTGATTTGTTATGCCCTTAAATGGTCTCCTACACACTCACTAAGTACATTAGCTCACTTTTAGGCCTCATTCGGGCCCTAAGGTCAATAAAAGACTCAAAATACAATTTTTATTGGATTTAAACTAAGATATGAAAACTTAACTAAAATATAATAAAACTGCTTGTATTTAAGCTCCTCAAGTATGAAAACTAGTTTAGTCTGCTACACCGAATTACGACAGATCATTTTGCATCCTAAGTTCTACCAAGTATGCCACGCCAATCTCTCCCCATTTCCAATTTTTTCAGCTGAAGGGGTAATTTACCATTCAACCTCTTTAAACTTTGAAAACCCTAGCTATTTAATCTTTTTTCTAATGACAATTGAACTATAACTTCCTTTCTCCAGATTAGACTGGATTTTAGCCCTCTTTTACCCTATTTTCTCCGTTTTTCTTCTTCATCTTTTCCTTTGAAAAGTATTTTCTCTATTGCTGATAATTATTTCATTTTTCAAATCAAACCATCTCCCATTTTATTGTGTTGTTACCGGTTTATCGAATCGCTGTCAATTTAATCTTTGATTTCGCCAAGAATTGATAAGTGCCTTTTTTTTTGTCAATCAAATTCTAAAAATTCATAATATCATTATCTTGAAACTAATCTTTCATCAAATTAAACAAATCTTTTATGATTTATTTTCGAGTTCATGGAAATCTTGGAAAATCTTGATTCTATTGTTAATCTGAGCATATTTTTCCATTGAAAGACCCAATTTAGGTACCCCTGACCATATTTGAACATGAAAAACATCACTCGAGATTCCAATGAGAGGTGTGTGTTCTTTTAGAAGTAAATCGGGGCAAAACCGTGCATGATATAGTGCCATACTAGGTTAGGACGCGGACGTGGCTTCCAAAGGGTCTCAGCTTGATTTGTATTTATTGAACTATTTTTAGGCTCAGTATTTTGATTTATTTTATTCTTCAAAGTCTATATAATTTCGCTTTGAATTGTGGCATGAGACTTGGGATTTGTTTTTTTAGCATGCTTGTTATTTAATTTGATCTTAGGTTATAAAAATATGACTATTAATTAATTATGCTTGAACTTTTGTTTTAATTAAAAATATAACTAATTATCACTTTTTCGCTATCAAATTATAATTAATGTTCCGAGTAACAAATATATAAGAAATTTATCTAAGTCTTTTTTTAAACTAAACATATGTTTTAAAATGACTGTTTTCAAACTTCCAATAGCTTAGTGGGCAATTTCGATGGCTAATGTAATCTTTCAAATTCGGGCCTAACATCTAGGCCAGGTTGTGGAGGTTACATCTGATGGTATCAAAGCCAAGTTTACAAAACTCGAACTGTGAAAATTTCAATGAGTTTGCATGCAAACCATTAGAAAGGGTATTTTATGGAAAATCATGCCACAAAATTTTTTAAAAATTGATTTTCTACAGGAAATTAAATTTGAGACTCCGAAGTCGATCCTACTTTAGTACTGTTACTTTGAAATAGATTGTAAATCCTAGAGTGTGAACACTTATGGAAAATTAAACCAATGTAATGTTGCATCGTAGAGTCGCCCACTTTCCAAAGAGAGAAATCAATCCCTAAGGAGGACTATGTTGAAAATTTTATTGCTAATGGTGACGGAGGCTATGAGAATGGAGATGATGCCATGGTGCAGGCAATGCTGAGGGTTTTGTAAAGGGTTGCTAGAACCCAAACTGAATCAAGGAGCCTCGGATCTATTGTGCAGAGGCTCTGATCAAATGGGGCTGAAATGTTTAAAGGCATTGCTGGAACGACTCTTGTTATGATTGAGTATTGGATGGAGTTTATAGAAAGGATTTTGGAGGATTTAGATTGTACTCTAGAACAAAAGTTGAAAGGCACTGTGTCCTTGCTTTGGGAAAAGGCATGTCGTTGGTGATAGTCTATTGTAAGGGGTACAGAGGCTGATCGCATAAACTGGTAATACTTTTAGGAAGCCTTCCAGAAGAAGTATGCGGATATTAGATATGTGTAGGCCCACAGGCTCGAGTTTATCGAGCTAAAACAAGAGTACAAGACCGCGACAGAATATTAGGTTGAATTCCTTAGGCTCAACCAATATGCTGGAGGTATGATTGCCACAAAAGCCACTTCCGTTTAATACTTACTCTAACTAATTAAGCCTAACCACGAGAAATTTCAATTTTACTCAAACAATGCATCAACTAATAAATTAATGTTGCTAGTGAAAATTAAAAGGAGTAAGGCATGTACTAAGACAAACAATAAGCAACCAATTTTTTATCGATAACTCCAACAAGTTTGTTGGCTGATTGACAGCCAATTATAGGCAAAACACCAGCGGCAACCAAAATGCGAACAAACGCCATCTGAATCAGAAGAGTAAGGCAGCGAGCTGGTTGACGAAGAGGAGCAAAATAGTAGGCAACAATTTGACGGTAATATTGAATGAGAAAACGACAACAGATCTTGAAGGAGATGGGGATACTTTGGACAAACTTGTAGCAACAAATACTTGGAGCAAAGCAACAGCTAAATGGAGCACATCGGTTGTAACATCCTAGATTAGGGGTTATGCATTTGTCCATAATTCATGAGTAGTAGGTTTTGGCAGTGTTTGGAAGTGAATTAAGGGTTTTTAAAATCCTAGGATGGAAGAGAAAGCTTTGGATAATTATTGGTTTTTAAGTAAAAAACAAGAAGTGATGTGGAAAAGTGGCAAGGGACGCCACCTAAGGTGCAAGGGTTATGGCATCAAGTGAAGTACTTTGAGGGAAGAGGTTGAATCCCATTGTGTGCATCTTTGCTTAATTTTATGAAATAGCATGTTTCTTTGTGATATGTGGTGTGCATTTTAGAACCTTGAAATGTATGGAAATGTATGGAAATGTATGGAAATGTAAGGAAATGTATGGAAATGTAAGAAATGTATGGAAATGTATGGAAATGCATGAAAATGTAAGGAAATGTATGGAAATGTAAGGAAATGTATGGAAATGTCAAGAAATGTAAGGAAATGTATGGAAATGTAAGGAAATGTATGGAAATGTATGGAAATGTATGGAAATGTAAGGAAATGCATGGAAATTTATGGAAATGTATGGAAATGTAAGGAAATGTATGGAAATGTAAGGAAATGTTAAGTTCAAAGTGAACATTTTTGGAAACCTGGAAATGTAAGGAAATGTCAAGTTTTAAAGTTTAAAAAGAGGAAACTAAGGCAAGGTGGCCTTAAGAAAATTAATAAGAGGAATTTGACACAAGAACGGGCTTGGAGAAGTGGCTAGGAGGCACCACTTAAAGCCCAGTAAATAACGCCACCAGCATGTGTGCAAGCTTAGGTTCGAGCAGCAAGGAGAGCATTTTTGAGAGTGTTTTTGCGTCTAAATTGGGCTTGGGGCCCAATTCATCATTAAAGCTAAACTAATCATAGGGAGGCGCCACTTAGGTGGATAATTTGGGCCTCGTATGGCCACAAGGAGTCCAATAGAATAAGTTTAAATTAGGCTCATCAAGGGAAGGGGTGGACGACATCTAGCTAAGACTTTAAGTGATTTTATTTAATTACTTAAAGAGGAAGCAATGGACGACAATAGGGACTCTTAAGGAAGAGTTTAATTCTCCTTAAAACTTCGGCTAAATAGGTGGATAAATGATGATTTATTTTAGATTATTTTCAAAGAGATAATTGAGGGATTATTCTTTAATTTTTAATTAAAGAGATAAAGCTATCAAAATAGAAGAGTGATGGCCAAGTAAGGATTCTAAGTTAGTAATTTCGCTATAAAAGGAAAAGAGGGCCATTCATTCTTTCTTCTAACTCTCTCTCTATCGAATTCTCTCTAGCAAATATCTCCTTTCTTCATTGTTTTGCTGTCAGAAAATACACCTTGTGTAGCTGAAACTTCATTACCAAATTGCTCAAACTCTTTTCTCTTCTTCTTTCGTAATCTTCTAAAAGCCGAAAGTTTGCTAAAATCAAGGCCATAGTCGAATAGTTTTGAGACTTCAAACAAGGGGTTGTCGACTTCTGTATTAAGGGTAAGAACTAGTTATCATTCGATTTTCATCCTTTTCTTTTAAGATTTGCGAAATCTAGGACTAACCCCATTAATATCTTGTTGTCGAAACTTTGAAGAGATCTTTCGGATTTGTTTAAGTCAACTACAAGAAGGAGAAGTTCTTTTCCGAAGGTACACCATAGTAGCGTGTTCCCTAGTTATTCGGTGAATTTTGGGATTTAAAATCCACAAGGTAAGTCTTAGTGTACAAATCCTACTAGGATTTGGTATTATAGCCAAATAGGCTTTATGCTAATTTATTAAGGTTAGTAGAATGCGTGAATTGAGATCTAAGGCATTAGATCAAGCTTTTGGATTTAAGTGAACCGCTAAGTTTAATCGTGTGTGTACCCACACTAAATCTTGATAGATTCTGACTTTAATTCATTATATGTGTTAATATGAAAGTGTAAGAATATGGTTAAGGTACCGTGTGTGCCCACACTACTTTTTAATAAGATTTATGGCAATAATTAATATGTGCATGTTTATAAGAATGTGAATATGGCTAAGATACCATGCTATGGTACAAAAGTACTCAGTGCACGCTTCCTACTCCTACTAGGATTATGAATATATGTTATTTTAACATGTGAAAAGTGATGAGAATGTGAATTAAAGCATGATATGCATGATATGTATGATATGGGGCATATGGGATATTATGAGAAAGGGGAAGTGAACGTGGTGACCTAAGGCCACGACGTGGTGACCTAAGACCACGATAACTGAATGTGGTGACCTAAGACCACGATAACTGAATGTGGTGACCTAAGACCACGATATCCGAATGTGGTGACCTAAGACCACATATTTTATAAGGGCGATGAGCACGTCGACTGCAGCGACTGCCTTCGATGGTGTGTAGCAGATGGAGGGTTGACTTAGTAGTCCCCACGGTGTGCAGAATGGTACAGGTGGTGTGTAGCAGATGGCATATAGGTTTGGGTTCGGGTTGCATCATTATTTTACTGTTTAAATGCTTTATGAACATGTATGATATTGTATGCCTGATTACTAAATTTTAGTGTTGGTTACACATTGAGTGCATTGACTCACCCGTTGTGGGATTACTTTTTAGGTGATAACCAGTGATGGACCGAGCCGGCAGATGCTTAGGGATGGCCATGCACAACAAGAAGTTCATTTATTTTTGGACTATTTTATTTTAAGTATTTTAAATTTTATTCGGTTTTAATTTTGGGAAATTATTTGATGTAATAAGGTAGTAATAGCATTTCATTACTTTACTTTTATTTATTGAGCCTACAAACTTTATATTTATTAAAAATTAAGTAAATGTATTTTCATACAAATCCCAAACGTTTTGTCACCTAAATCAAAAGAACTGTTACTAATGGAATAAACTTGTTTTCAACTCAAGCCCAACCCAAAACAAACTTTCCTTCAAAACGCTCAAGTTTTTCCTAAGTCCAGAAGAATTTGAAACGGTTTTCACCGGGGAACATACCAGATTCGGTCAAGGCTCGTAGGTTGGGTTTGGGGTGTTTCAATTTGGAATCAGAGCCCAGTTTTAAACTCTCGGCCTGTGGTCTAAGGCCCAAAACTTTTTCAAATCGAGCCCAAATGAGTTTTATGGAAGTATTTCTGAAAATAAGCAGGTTTTTCTGGCATGGCCCACTAAGTCTCCGACCCAAAGTCCACCAAGTAAGTACTCCGATCTTTTGTGTGATTTATATTATGATTTGTAGAAGGGTGGAAATGGAATGTAGAATAGAGATTAAGTACTTGAACCCTAGGCCTAGTGTACCCCAACAAAAACATAAGACTTAAATGCCTAACTAAACAAACCTGTGGTTAAGTCAGTTGAGTTAGGCGTGGCAACCATGGTACGCATGTCTAGGATTGGTTTCGGTGGGAGCTTGGTATTTAAGCGATCACGTGACTCACCTCCTCTCCACTGAATCCTACAGTGCGTAGCACCCCAACCAAGAGGACTTACACACTGCTAAACCCCTAACTAAAACCCGAAAGGGACTAGCCGTATTTTTATGGAAACCCTAGTTTTAAAATTTCTAAATTACCCTCTTGATTTGAAAAGATTATTTTTATAAATTTTCTTGAAATATTTCTGATTTATAAATTTACTAAAATACCCCTAGTGGTAAAATTACAAAAATGCCCTTGGTTTATGAAATTTCCAAATACCCACAGTTCTTATCAAAATTTCACTACTTTGCTTAAAGGAACCCTAAATTTACAAAATATCAAAATACCTTGATTATGGAAAAAAAATTATTTACAAAATTACCCCTACCCTGCAAATTACCGAAATACCCTTGAGTTACAAAATTACCAGAATGACCCCCGATCTTCAAAAATTTCTGCAACAACACTGATTTGGAAAACAAATTCTCAGAAACAATCTTCAAGTTTTGTAAATTCCAAAATATCCTTGATTTATTAAGATTTATAAATTTACCCTAGTTTATTATTGAAATACCCCTGTAATTTCAAAATTTCAAGAAATATTTTAGATTTCAAAAATTACCAAACTACCCTTATTGACAAAATCACCAAGGAACCTTATTTTGACAAATTACGAAAATACCCCTGTAGGAAAAATTACGAAAATACCCCTAGGTAGTGGAAAAACAACAACAATGAAAACTACAACATTTCTCTGAATGAACGAAAGTTCATAATTGATTGATGGATGTATGAATGTAAAGACTGTGTGCATGTATGAATACGAAAGAACCACTCCAAAAATTCTTTTCATAAAACTTCTTCGCGGTTAAACAGTGGAACAAAGAACTAATGCATAAAACTTTTTAATCAGATTAAATCGCGACGTTAGTAATGAGTTCTAGTGGACGTGGTCGAGGTATGATCTAAGAAATGTGTTAGTTTTGTTAAGATCAGAGTGCGTAGTTTTGTTAAGATCAGAGTACGCAGCAAAGGCGTAGTGTGATGAGTTAGGATTGAACGATAGTAAGTAATTTCGAGGACGAAATTATTTTTAAGGAGGGTTGTAACATCCTGAAGTAGGGGTTGTTTGCAATTTAATTAATTTTTCCCATGTGCGTGCTTGAAGAAATATGCATGCTGTGATTGCTTGACATGTTCTAGGGTCTAGTCATAACCCCGGGCTCAGTTTGACTTTGGGCTAAAAATTTCTTTTTGTGCTAAAGAGGAGGGAGCTAGGTGAGATAAGGGATAAGAGAAATTGAGGGAGAAGCATGACACAAGGAAGCATGTGATAGAGTGGCTTGGGATGCTACCTAAGGAGCTAGGAAGGGTGCGGCAAAAGAGGGTTCGAGCTGTCGAATTAGCACCTAGGAGTTTTTATTTTTACGTTATGTGGGGAAGTTGGGCTAGGAAGGCCTTAAAAATAAAATGGTAAGGGTTTTAGGCATCAAGTCCGATTGGGGCCACCTCTTGGGGCCTTGGTGAATGCCGCCCAAGCGGAAAGAGAGAACTCAAGTTCGAGTCACGTTGGAAGCAAGGTATGTTTTATTTCTTTTATTTTGCGTGAAGGGGAGAGAGCTAGTGGACTATACATGGACTCTCTAAGGGATAGGGATAAACATTATTTTTTTATTTAAAGAAGTGATTAGATAAAAATTTATCACAAAAGGGTGAGTGATGGCCGAATGTAGGATTCCTTAGGGACTTTCACATCGGTTGAGTATAGTAAAGAGGGATGCGAAATTCATCTAGTTGATTTTCTTTTCAATTTGTTTTCTTGGCCAATTTCTCTCTAGTCCCTTTGCCCAAAAATTTCCCCAAACCCCTCTCTCCTTTTGGTTCAACTTGGCCAAACTTATCACCCCCTTACCACACAAACTTCATCTTCCATCTTGTGTAGTCGAATGCCATAATCTTTCTTTTTCTCTCCTTTTTGTCCTAAGTCGAATCTCTATTGCTTCTCTCTTCTCCATGCCGAAATGTTCTTCTTCCTTCTAGTCGAATATCAATCAAGAGTGGATCACTTTTTGGTTCTTCTCCAAATACGGTAAGTGGTGGTAAGGACTTATTTTAGTATTCCATTCTTTTTATTATTTTGAAAAGCCGAAGACTAACTATTATGTGATCTCAAGGTGTAGCTGATTACAAGTGGTGTGTGTGTGGCTTCGAAATTCGGTTGGAAACCAAATCAGTTTAGTGTAAGTGCCACAAATGAGCCTTCGGGATTTAGTTACTATGGCCGAATAGGCCTTGGTAAGGTTGGCCGAATGTGTATATGGTGCTAATATCATACCTTTTGTGTGTAGTCGACGCTATAGTGCTTTGAAGGAGTCTTTTAGGTTTCGGTTTTTCAAGGTGAGTGGCTGTCATATTCGGCTATGGGCCATGTATGGTGTTTAAATAGTAACCGATTGTGTGCTATGATTTTAGGAGCAAAGGTTTCCGGGTTTTAAACTCGCTTTGGTAAGTAATAGTAAGTTCGGCCTAAGGCCATATTTCAGGTGCGAATGATCCTTCGGGATTATTAGTATAGCCGAATGGCTATTAGATCTAAAGGTTTGGGTGTTTGCCGATTGTAGGAGCAATACGGGAATACATTTCGGGATTTTGTGATAACGCATAGATTCAGGATTTCTCTTTAGATCTTCAGTTAAACAGGTGTGTAAAACTCTTACACACTTATTAGTTGGCATTGCTTATTATGTTACACTTAACTATTGTGATAGTGATTTGCCTTGTGGGCTTGTGCATGGATCCCGGGTAAGTCGCTTGTGACTTTAAATATGTTATATGAATGACATGATAGTTAAGATGCTATGCCATGACTTATGTGTATAATTTATGTTTGTTGATCATGTTGTGAGCATGTTAACAATGGGATTGAAGAGAAGAGGGGAATATTCTCTATGGACTGTCACTAGTGGTTTTTACCACAAGATGGGTTGGCCCCATTAGTTTGATTGTGACTTCGGTCACCAGTAGTTTTGACCACACCATTGATATAAATCGTGACTAAGTCCCAGTGGTTTGGTACCACCAGTGGTTTTGACCACGTATTGATAATTGTGACCTATGGTCATCAGTGGTTTTGACCACGCGATGGGTTGGCCCCATCATTGATTTGTGACTCCAGTCACCAGTGGTTTTGACCACTAGTGGTTTTGACCACGCGGGGTAGATAAAGGAGTATGGATGGCTAGTTTTGGGTTGCATGTTTGCATGATTTACTAATATTTTGTGTAGGAGTTTGCACTTCTGGGTTGGGGATTTACACACTGATTCTTGGTGACTCACCCCTTCCCATATCATTTTGCAGATGAGTAGATCATGGAGATGGAGCCAGAGAGGACTCGAGGCGGCCATGCTTGTTCCTTGGATTTGGATTTTTATTTAGCACAGTTTAAGATTATTATTTACTAAATTTTTGGTTTGGGTTGTAATAAGGTTGCTAATTATTATTTTGGGTGTTTAAGTAGTTGTTTTACTTCACTTCTACTATATTACTAAAGAATTTATAAATTGTTTAAATGAATCGCTTAAAAGTGACGTTTTCAAAATGGGAAATTTTACGAGTTTTCAAGGATGTTGCCATCGGTAGCAAAATTCACTAAGTTAGCAATAACTCTGATAGTTCTAATAATTTAAATGATCAAATGTTTTCAGAGATTTCAACTCAACCATGTTTATAAAAAAAATAAAAAAAACAATTCCACCTGAGTTTTTAATAGACACCGTTTTATAATCTCAACAAATTTTCAGAATCCTATTAGACAATCAAAATCTTTCAAAATGTTTTTCTTCTGTGACATACCAGATCCGGTCGAGGCTCATGGGCCGGGTTTGGGGTGTTATATTTTTGGTATCAGAGCCCAGTTCAAAACTTCATTGTGGGGCCCAGGCCCAAAATATTTTGGTAGGCCTCTGTGGAATATTATGAAAATGGTTCTTAGTTTGAACAGCATGGCACCGAGTCTCCGGCACCAATCGCCCAGGTAAGTACTTCTAACTACTATGTGAATTATTATATGTAGAAGGGTAGAAATGGAATGTAGATAGTATGATAAGTATTTGAACCCTAGGACTAGTTTACCCCAACATTCACATAAGACTTTAAATGCTTAATTAAATAAACCTATGACTAAGTCGTCGGGTTAAGGTGTGGTAACCCTTGCGCATGTTCAGGATTGGATCCGGAAGAGCACAGTACTTAAGCAGCCCTAGTGACTCACCTTCTCTTCGCAGGAATCCTACCTGGTGCGTAGCTTCAGCTCACCCTAACCATGAGGACTTATTCATAAGCTAAACCCAATAACTAAAACCCGAAAGGAACTAGCCGTATTGTTGTAAAACCTTAGTTTTAAAACTCTTAAAATTACCCTTTTAAACTTGGGAGAACTATTTTACAAAATTTTCTGAAAAATGTTCGATTTATTAAAATTACAAAAATACCCCTAGTGGTAAAATTACAAAAACGCTCTTGGTTTATGAAATTCCCAAAATACTCACAGTGCTAATCGAAATTTTCATTACTTATAGAATGTCCAAAAACCTTAATTTGCAAAATATCAAAAAGTCATGATTTTGGAAAATTAAGAAATTGCCTCTAACTTACAAAATTACCAAAATGACCCTAATTGCCAAAATTTTTGCAATGCTAAATACCCTGAATTTATTAAGATTTATCAATTTACCCGGGAAAATTATCGAAATGCCCCAGAATTTTAAAATTTCTGAAATACCCTCGAAATTTCAAAATTTCCAAAATACCCTTATTGACAAAAATCACCAAGGAACTTTATTTTGACAAATTATGAAAATACCCCTGTAGGACAAAAGACGAAAATACTCCTGGGATAGGAACAGATAGAAATGTCCGAAGAGTGAATGTGTATGGGAGATACTAAGGAATGGATGTGTTTTTCGTGAATTAGATAGAAAACTTGAAACTTTTAATGATCGAAAGAATCCCTATTAAGCTCTCTTCATAAAATTTCTTTACGATAACCAAATGAAACAAGTACTAATCCATAAAAGTTCTTAATCAGATTTAAGCGCAATCGTTGGAAATGAGTTCTAGAGGATGTGGTCGTCGTGGACGCGGTAGAGGAAGAATAACCGTGTCAGAACCCATTAGGTTGGGTCAAGGGTCTGATAATGAGATACCACCACCACCACCACCCCCAGCTTTTGGTGTTGAGAAGTAGGATCAGACGGGGGGTGAGGCAGTATCGCAGGCTGTGCTGTGAGTTCATGAGATGGTGGCTGGAGCATGTGGAGGTTTGGGAGCTCAGAAATCTGTACCTGAGCGACTCCGAGCCAATAGAGCGGAGGTGTTCCGGGGTGTATCAGGTGTGGCACCCAGTGCGGCGGAGTATTGGTTGGAATCAACTAAGAGGATCATGGATGACCTAGATTTTTCAGCTGAGGAAAAGCTGAAGGGTATAATCTCTCTACTTCGGGATGAGTCATACCAGTGGTGGCTCACCGTAAGGGATGGAGCAATGGCGGAGGATCTCACATAGGAATTCTTTAAGGCTGCCTACCAAAAGAAATACATAGGAACTAGCTACGTGGATACGCAGCGGAAGGCTTTCTTGAACCTGGTTTAGGGTAATAAGACAGTGGCGGAGTATGAGGCCGAATTTCTCCGGTTGAGCAGGTATACTCGTGGTATTGTAGGTACTGAGCATGAACGCTGTGTCAGATTCGAGGATGGGCTGAGAGATGAGCTGAGGATGATGATAGCTCCACAACAGGAACGGGAGTTCGCTGTCCTAGTGGAGAAGGCTAAGGTTGCTGAAGGGGTAAGACGGTTGATTAGGTGGAATCAGGATAGGAGTTGGAATAAGAGGAGCTCCGAATCTTTGAGGTTTTTTGGTAATCAGCAGAAGAGGACGAGGTATGGTGGGTCAGATCAAGCTGCTAGGCCTACTGCTGCTGCTGCTGCTAATCCTCAATGGCCGCCACGATGTGCTCGGTGTGAGAAGTCTCATACGAGGGAGTGTTGGAGTGGTAATCGGGGATGCTTCGAGTGTGGATCCATGGAACATCGAGTTAGGGATTGTCCAGAAAAAGGCAGCTAGGCTAAGGTCTGAGGGTCAGGATCGTGCACTGAATAGGAGGGATAACCAACAGCCACCGAGAGGTCGGGGTGCAGGTAGAGGAGGTAATGGTGCTGGCAGAGGATGTGGGGCACTGAGGGGAGGTACCGATGGTACTGAGGCTAGGCAACCTGGTTTGGTCTATGCCGCGAGGCGTCAGGAGAAGGGCGACGCACCGGACGTCATAATCAGTACGTTTTTGATATTTGGAGTACCCTATAGCACCTTAATTGATATTGGCTCAACTCACTCATACATTGCTAGTAGCGTAGTAGAAACTCTAAACTTAGACTTTGAGCTTACTTCTAGGAAGATGACTGTATTAAGCCCTCTAGGTCACTCAGTAGAAGTAAGTAAACTCTATAGGAATGTATCCCTAGAACTCCAAGGGGTCGTGTTATTGGCTGACTTGATGGAACTGCCGTTTAGGGAGTTCGATCTGATCCTCAGGATGGATTGGCTAGTAAAGTATCAGGCTAGCCTAGATTGCGCAGCTAAGCGCATGGTATTAAAGACCATGGAAGGAGAAGAGGTGGTGATGATAGGTAAAAGGAGAGATTACCTATCTAACTGGTTTCGCATTGAAGGCGTAAAAGATGGTTAGGAAAGGTTGTGAAGCATATGTAGTGCATGTTTGTGCTTTGGAAGCTAAGGATGCAGCTGTGAGGGATGTCCGGACCGTAAGGGAATATGTCGATGTGTTTTCAGAGGAACTTTCGGGTCTACCTTTGGATTGAGAGGTTGAGTTTGGTATAGATTTGTTACCCAGAACCGCGCCAGCATCCATAGCTCTGTATAGGATGGCACCGAAAGAATTGGTAGAGTTGAAGGCTCAGATTCAGGAATTGTTGGATAGAGGGTTCATTCGGCCAAGTGTATCGCCTTGGGGAGCTCCAGTGCTATTTGTCAAGAAGAAGGATGGAACAATGAGGATGTGCATAGACTATCGACAGCTAAACAAGCTGATAATAAAGAACCGATATCCTTTGCCTAGGATCGATGACTTGTTCGATCAACTCAAGAGAGCATCGGTGTTCTCTAAGATAGATCTTAGGTCAGGGTACCATCAGCTTAAGGTGAAGGAGGCTAATATCCACAAGACGGCATTCTGTACTCGGTATGGGCACTACGAGTTTCTGGTAATGCCTTTTGGTTTGATGAATGCACCAGCCACATTTATGGACATGATGAACCGGGTTTTCCAACCCTACCTGGATCGATTTGTCGTGGTGTTCATAGACGACATTTTGGTGTACTCGAAGTCTGAGGAGGAGCATGACGCACATCTTTATGTGGTTCTGCAAGTTCTAAGGGAGAAACAGTTGTACGCCAAATTCAGCAAGTGTGAGTTCTGTCTTAAGGAGGTAACTTTTCTAGGGCATATTGTTTCAGCCGAGGGAATCAGGGTGGATCCCCGTAAGATTGAGGCAAGATTGGAGTGGAAACCACCGGTCGATTGTAAATCAAGTTTTCGGGTTGGCGTGATATTCTTGGAGATTTGTGGAAAATTTCTCCTTAATCGCAAAGACCGCTGACTAAGTTGTCGAGGAAAGGAGTTTCATTTGTATGGTTTGAGAAGCAGCAAGAGAGTTTCGACAAGATGAAGAAGATTTTGATGAAGCACCCATCTTGATTCAATGGAGGCGTGAAAGGAATTCATTGTATTGTGATGCATCGCATACTAGTTTAGGGTGTGTGTTGATGCAAGAAGGGAAGGTGGTCGCTTATGCGCCACGGTAGTTGAGTCCTCACGAAGGTAACTATCCTACGCATGATTTGGAATTGGCTGCTGTGGTTTTTACCTTGAAGATTTGGAGGCACTATCTGTATGGGGAGAAGTCAGTAGTGTACACGGATCACAAGAGCCTGAAGTACCTCTTGACCCAAAAAGATTTAAATCTCAGGTAGCAGAGGTGGATTGAGCTGCTGAAGGACTACGACTGCTCAATCAAATACCACCCGGGCAAGGCTAACGTGGTAGTTGATGCACCGAGCCGTAAGGTGGTAGCGATTTATGAGCAATGTTTGCTCACCTAAGTCTCTATGAGGATGGGAGTCTTCGCGTAATTGCAAGTAAAGTCTGTCTTGGATTGATGAGGTCAAAGAGAGGCGATGGTGACGAAGTTTTGAGTACTGGAGGTTGCAAGTACAAAGTGGTGAGGCCAAGGGTTCACTTGGGTAGTGATGGAGTGTTGTGTTTTCGGGAAAGTATGTATGCCTAAGGATGATGATTTGAGGCAAATAATCCATAAAGAAGCTCATAGCACCGTGACGCTTATGCATCCCGGAGGCGAAGATGTATCGGGATTTAAGGGAGCGCTTTTGGTGGCGGGTCTTAAGCGGAAGTAACCGAAGTTAGTGGGCAAGTGTCGACATGCCGCAAGTTAAGGCCGAGCATCAATTGACATCGTGGTCACATCGGTAAAAATCCCACAAAGGAAGTGGGAGGGATTATGATGGATTTTGTAAGTGGGCTTCCCTTACGCCCAAAGAAGAAAGACTCGATATGGGTGATAGTAGACCGGTTAACTAAGTCGGCCCATTTCATACCGATAAGGGTGGACTACTCGCTTCAAAGGTTAGCCAAGCTGTATATAGCAGAGATAGTGCGGTTACATGGAGTACCGGTGTCCATTATCTCAGATCGGGATCCCCGGTTCACATCGAGATTCTAGAAGGCCTTACATCAGGAGTTAGGCACGAAGTTGAATTTCAGCACGGCTTTTCATCCGCAGTCTGATGGACAATCTGAGAGGGTAATCCAAGTGTTGGAAGATATGTTAAGGGGCTGTGTTTTGGACTTCCGTGGTAGTTGGGAGGAGTACCTACCTTTGGCAGAATTTGCTTATAACAATAGTTATCAAGCGAGTATTCAGATGGCACCGTATGAGGCAATTGTATGGTCAAAAATGTTGTACTCTACGTATTGGATGAATGGGAGAATGTCTGATGTTGGGTTCGAGTTAGTAGCGAGCAGAGGATAAGGTTAGAGTAATTGGGCTCGTCTTAAAGAGGCGCTTGACAGCGTAAATCCTACCGATCTTAAGCGCAGGATGTGGAGTATGCAATGGGTGATAAGGTCTTCTTAAAGGTATCACCTTGGAAGAAGGTGCTGAGGTTTGGCCGAAATGGCAAGCTAAGCCCTAGGTTCATCGGGCCGTACACAGTATTGAAACGTGTGGGACCGGTAGCTTACCAGCTTGAGTTGTCGGCAAAATTGAGCCAGATTCATGACGTCTTCCATGTTTCGATGCTTAGGTGCTATCGATCAGATCCATCACACATCGTGCCAGTTGCAGAAATTGAAGTGAGCCCGGATTTATCTTTCGAGGAGGAGCCGGTACAGATTTTGGATCGAGATGTCAAGGTTCTGAGGAGAAAGTCAGTACCGTTGGTAAAAGTGCTATGGCAAAACCATGGTACGGAGGAGGCCACGTGGGAACTCGAGGATGTGATGCGGCGTTAATACCCCAACTCTTCGATCTGTAATTTCGAGGTCGAAATTATTTTTAAGGGTAGAACGTAACATCCTCAAGTAGGGGTTGTTTGCAATTTAATTAATTTTTCCCATGTGCCGCTTGAAGAAATATGTATGTTGTGATTGCTTGACATGTTTTGGGTCTAGTCATAACCACAGGCTAGGTCCGACTTAGAAATGAAAATTTCTTTTTGGCTTAAAGAGGAGGGAGCTAGGTGAGATAGGGATAAGAGAAATTGAGGGAGAAGCATGACACAAGGAAGCATCCGATAGAGTGGCTTGGGACGCTACCTAGGGAGCTAGGAAGGGTGCTGCAAAGGAGGTTCGAAATGCCGAATTAACACCTAGGAGTTTTTATTTTTGCGTTATGTGGGGGAAGTTGGGCTAGGAAGGCCTTAAAAATAAAATGGTAAGGGTTTTAGGCATGGAAGTCGGATTGGTAAAGTGGCTTAGGGCGCCTCTTAGGGCCTTGGTGAATGCCGCCCCAAGCAGAAAGAGAGGACTCAAGTTCGAGTCACGTTGGAAGTAAGGTATGTTTTATTTCTTTTATTTTGGCGTGAAGGGGAGAGAGCTAGTGGACTATGCATGGACTCTCTAAGGGATAGGATAAACATTATTTTTTTATTTGAAGAAGTGATTAGATAAAAATTTATCACAAAAGGGTGAGTGATGGCCGAATGTAAGATTCCTTAGGGACTTTCACATCGGTTGAGTATAATAAAGGGGGGATGCCGAAATTCATCTAGTTGATTTTCTTTTCAATTTGTTTTCTTGGCCAATTTCTCTCTAGTCCCCTTTGCCCAAAAATTTCTTCAAACCCCTCTCTCCTTTTGGTTCAACTTGGCCGAACCTATCACCCCCTTACCACACAAACTCCATCTTCCATCTTGTGTAGTCGAATGCCATAATCTTTCTTTTTCTCTCCTTTTTGTCTTAAGCCGAATCTCTATTGCTTCTCTCTTCTCCATGCCGAAATCTTCTTCCTTCTTCTAGTCGAATATCAATCAAGAGTGGATCACTTTTTGGTTCTTCTCCAAATACGGTAAGTGGTGGTAAGGACTTGTTTTAGTAGGCCATTCTTTTTATTATTTCGAAAAGCCGAAGACTAACTATTATGTGATCTCAAGGTGTAGCCGATTACAAGTAGTATGTGTGGCTTCGAGATTCGGTTGGAAACCAAATCGGTTTAGGGTAAGTGCCACAAATGAGCCTTCGGGATTTAGTTACTATGGCCGAATAGGCCTTGGTAAGGTTGGCGGAATGTGTATATGGTCCTAATATCATACCTTTTGTGTGTAGCCGACGCTAGAGTGCTTTGAAGGAGTCTTCGTGTTTCGATTTTTCAAGGTAAGTGGTCATCATATTCTGGCTATGGGCCATGTATGGTGTTTAAATAGTAATGATTGTGTGCTATGATTTTAGGAGCAAAGGTTTCGGTTTTAAACTCGCTTTGGTAAGTAATAGTAAGTTTGGCCTAAGGCCATATTTCAGGTGCGAATGATCCTTCGAGATTATTAGTATAGCCGAATGGCTATTAGATCTAAAGGTTTGGGTGTTTACCCATTGTAGGAGCAATACGGAATACGTTTCAGATTTTGTGATAACGCATAGATTCGTGGATTTCTTTAGATCTTCGGTTAAATAGGTGTGTAAAACTCTTACACACTTATTAGTGGGCATTCCTTATTATGTTACAGTTAACTATTGTGATAGTGATTTGCCTTATGGGCTTGTGCATGGATCCCGGGTAAGTCACTTGTGACTTTAAATATGTTATATGAATGACATGATAGTTAAGATGCTATGCCATGACTTATGTGTATAATTTATATTTGTTAATCATGTTGTGAGCATGTTGACAATGGGATTGAAGAGAGGAGGGGAATATTCTCTATGGATCGTCACGTGGTTTTGACCACAAGATGGGTTGGCCCCATCGCTTGATTGTGACTTCGGCCACCGTGGTTTTGACCACACCGCTGATATAAATCGTGACTAAGTCCCGGTGGTTTGGTACCACCATGGTTTTGACCACATATTGATAATTGTGACCTATGGTCATCATGGTTTTGACCACACGATGGGTTGCCCCATCATTGATTTGTGACCCGGTCACGATGGTTTTGACCACCAAGTGGTTTTGACCACGGGGTAGATAAAGGAGTATGGATGGCTAGTTTTGGGTTGCATGTTTGCATGATTTACTAATATTTTGTGTAGGAGTTTGCACTTTCGGGTTGGGGATTTACACACCGAGTCTTGGTGACTCACCCTTCCCATATCATTTGCAAATGAGTAGATCGCGGAGATGGAGTCGGAGAGGACTCGAGGCTACCATGCTTGTTCCTTGGATTTGGAATTTTATTTAGCACGCTTTAAGATTATTATTTACTAAATTTTTTGTTTGGGTTGTAATAAGGCCGCTAATTATTATTTTGGGTGTTTAAGTAGTTGTTTTACTTCACTTCTACTATATTACTAAAGAATTTATAAATTGTTTAAATGAATCGAGTTAAAAGTGACGTTTTCAAAATGGGAAATTTTACGAAGTTTTCAAGGATGTTGCCATCGGTAGCAAAATTCACTAAGTTAGCAATAACTCGATAGTTCTAATAATTTAAATGATCAAATGTTTTCAAAGATTTCAACTCAACCATGTTTACAAAAAAAACAAAAAAAACAATTCCACCGAGTTTTTAATAGACACCGCTTTATAATCTCAACAAATTTTCAGAATCCTATCAGACAATCAATAAATTTCAAAATGTTTTTCTTCTGTGACATACCAGATCAGGTCAAGGCTCATGGGTCGGGTTTGGGGTGTTACAAGGGTAGAACTGTAACATCCTAGATTAGGGGTTATGCGTTTGTGCATAATTCATGAGTAGTAGGTTTTGGCAAGGTTTGGAAGTGAATTAAGAGTTTTAAAATCCTAGGATGGAAGAGAAAGCTTTGGACAATTAATGGTTTTAAGTTAAAACAAGAAGTGATGTGGAAAAGTGGCAAGGGACGCCACCTAAGGTGCAAGGGTTATGGCATCAAGTGATGTCCTTTGAGGGAAGAGGTTCAATCCCATTGTGTGCATCTTTGCTTAATTTTATGAAATAGCATGTTTACTGTGATATGTGGTGTGCATTTTTAGAACCTTGGAAATGTATGGAAATGTATGGAAATGTATGGAAATGTAAGGAAATGTATGGAAATGTAAGGAAATGTATGGAAATGTATGGAAATGTATGGAAATGTAAGGAAATGTATGGAAATGTAAGAAAATGTATGGAAATGTATCGAAATGTATCGAAATGTAAGGAAATGTATGGAAATGTATGGAAATGTATGGAAACGTAAGGAAATGTATGGAAATGTATGGAAATGTATGGAAATGTAAGGAAATGTATGGAAATGTAAAGAAATGTTAAGTTCAAAGTGAACATTTTTGGAAACCTGGAAATGTAAGGAAATGTCAAGTTTTAAAGTTTAAAAAGAGGAAACTAAGGCAAGGTGGCCTTAAGAAAATTAATAGGAAGAATTTGACATAAGAACGGGCTTGGAGAAGTGGCTAGGAGGCACCACTTAAAGCCCAAGAATGACGCCACTAGCATGTGTGCAAGCTTAGGTTCGAGCAGCAATGAGAGCATTTCGAGAGTGTTTTATGCGTCTAAATTGGGCTTATGCCCAATTGTTATTAAAGCTAAACTAATCATAGGGAGGCGCCACTTAGGTGGATAATTTGAGCCTCGTGATGGCCACAAGGAGTCCAATAGAATAAGTTTAAATTCGCTCATCAAGGGAAGGGGTGGACGGCATCTAGCTAAGACTTTAAGTGATTTTATTTAATTACTTAAATAGGAAGCAATGGATGACAATAGGGACTCTTAAGGAAGAGTTTAATTCTCCTTAAAACTTCGGCTAAATAGGTGGATAAATGATGATTTATTTTAGATTATTTTCAAAGAGATAATTGAGGATTATTCTTTAATTTTTAATTAAAGAGATAAAGCTATCAAAATAGAAGAGTGATGGCCAAGTAAGGGATTCTAAGTTAGTAATTTCGCTATAAAAGGAAAAGAGGGCCATTCATTCTTTCCTCTAACTCTCTCTCCGCAGAATCCTCTCTAGCAAATATCTCCTTTCTTCATTGTTTTGCTGTCGAAAATACACCTTGTGTAGCCGAAACTTCATTACCAAATTGCTCAAACTCTTTTCTCTTCTTCTTTCATAATCTTCCAAAAGCCGAAAGTTTGCTAAAATCAAGGCCATAGCCGAATAGTTTTGAGACTTCAAACAAGGGGTTGTCGACTTCTGTATTAAGGGTAAGAACTAGTTATCATTCGATTTTCATCCTTTTCTTTTAAGATTTGCCAAAATCTAGGACTAACCCCATTAATATCTTGTTGCCGAAACTTTGAAGAGATCTTTCGGGATTTGTTTAAGTCAACTACAAGAAGGAGAACTTCTTTTCCCGAAGGTACACCATAGGCCACGTGTTCCCTAGTTATTCGGTGAATTTCGGGATTTAAAAATCCATAAGGTAAGTCTTAGTGTACAAATCCTACTAGGATTTGGTTTTATAGCCGAATAGGCTTTATGCTAATATATTAAGGTTGGTCGAATGTAGGAATTGAGATCTAAGGCATTAGATCAAGCTTTCCGGATTTAAGTGAACCGCTGTTCAATGTGTACCGCACTAAATCTTGATAGATTTACGGCTTTAATTCGTAGAAATAGCTAGCAAAGATTCGAAGAATTTTGGTTTCTAGTTGAGACTACCGGTGTGACAGATTGGAAATGAAAAATGATCTAATTTGGTTCCCACAGGGAGATTGCAACAATTTGCAATAGCAGCTAATCGAAGCAACAAAGCTTCTATGAAGAACATATGGTAGCGGTAATATTTTGGCAGTCAAGGCAATCGGTGCAAGGCGAGTGGCCGGCTACTATGGTGAGTTGGTTCAACGATTGGAGAAGCTTATCGGTGCCCCTTGGACAACAAGGCATACCGAATTTGGCAGTAGCAAATTGAATCAATGCCAATTTGGTTGCGGCAGCTATGGATGGTAATGATTTGTAAGTTTGCAACAATTGGAATAGTCAGGCAAAGAAAGAAGAAAGAAATAAAAAAGAATAACTAGGCTTCAAGTACTTGTACTTCTAATTGAAGTCTCGACAATGAAGAAGACCAGTTTCCACTTCTAATTATCAATAAAATCAAATAACTTATAATAATAATCCTAATAAAATAAATTCTAATTATTCTTATAACATATCCTCTACTCAGCCCATTTTGCCGGGCCCATTTTATTCAGAAAAAATAAAATAAAATAAATAAAAACCAATGTTTATACAGTCCATTTACAAAATAGCTCAAAACCCACTTAAGTCCAATTATAGATTTCAAAACAAATTGCCCCAATACCTAAAACCTGTTACACCTTTAGACCCAGACCCAATTATTATACCTAATAACAAAAACGGGCCAAAAGGGCCAAACATTAAACCAAATCAGAGACCTAGGGTTTCTGGAAAACCCTAGGCGCCGCAATGTGCCCCAGTAGCCTCATCTTCACGCAGCCACTAGCCCTCGTCAAGCCGCGATTTGCGCGAGCCACACCGCATTCAGCACACAAATGGGGGCTCCGTCGCGACATTCCCTACATTCTCCTACACAAAAAAGGAAAACGCAACAGCAAATCGAAGATTTCCTTTTTTCTCTTTGATTTTTTTCGGGTATAAAAACCCTAGAATAAACTTGTACAAGGGACAATACACACAGAGATGAAAATATATAGCAATATACACAAAAAATACAGAATCAAGAAAGGTTTCTTTTTATTTTTTTCTTTCATTCCCAAATTTGTCTCATTTTATTTATTTTTTTATTTTAGTTTTTTTTTACATACGAAAGTTTTAAATATTAAAAAAAAACAAACCTTTTGGGCGTGGTGGCATGATTTGCGTCCGAGGGCTAGCCAAAATCATCTGGAGAGGAGAGAGGAGAGAAGAGAGTTGAGAGTTTTTGATTTTTTTTAGAATGTGATGAAAATGATTTTTTGTCAAAATTTTAACTTTTATAGGGTATATAATACGACATCGTTTTGAGCCTTATTCCCAGGCACCAAAACGGCGTCGTTTTGATGTTAGACCCGAATCTGACCCGATTGGCCCTCAGGGATCCGCGTGTTTTTGATAAATGGATTATTTATGTATCAAGTCCTTCCGCATTTTTATTTTCTTTTAATTCAGTTTTTTGTAATTATAATTCGCCCTAGTAATTTTCTTATTAATTCGTTTTAGTCCCCTTGATGCTGCGCAGTTTGGGATTGAGGGAATAATTTTCCAATTAGTCCTTATTTTTTTGAGGCTCGCTACAATTTGGTCCATTTGCCTCATTGTATTTCTGTTTTTACCCTAAAAACTTTATTTTGCTTTTAATTTAATCCTTTCTCATTATTATTATTTTATTATTAAAATCAATTAATTTAAATTCTTATTATTATTAATATTAATATTTTTATTTTTATTTTAGTATTACCATTATTATTATTATTATTATATTTATTATTATTTTCTATTATTTTTACTATAATTATATTTATTATTATTACTATTATTAATTTTATACTATCTTTATTATATCATATATTTTCTTCTTTTGTATTTACTCCCATCATTCTAATTATCATTTTTATAATTATTATTATTATCATAATTATTATTATAATTTTCATTTTTTATTTTTTATTCTTTTCAATTTTTATCTAATTTTTTTTATCAATTTTCATTTATTGTTTTATTTATTATTAGCTTGTTATTTTCATATTGTTGATTTTTATTTCATATATAAAGTTTCATGTTTATTTCATAGTTTTTATCTTTTGTTATTTACTACTTTATATCTTTTATTCTTTATTTGTTTATTATTTTTATGTTTTCTTAGTATAGTTATATTATAGCCTGCATTATTCGCTATTTTATATTATTATTTCTTTAATTGTTTATATTAGTATTAATTGCTAATATGATTTTTAAATTTGGAATTGGTGTTTTAATATATATATTTCATATCTTACTCCAAAACCATTTGTTTTATAAAACACATTTAATTACATTTACGCATTTTATTCAAGGCATTACATTTTATTTGATATTCAAAATAAACAAACATTCTGCGTTCTAGGGTTCGAAAGGAATCGTACCCTAACTTATTGGGTTTTGATTTTCCTCTTCGAGTCCAAAAACTCATTACTTTCCTTTTAAAAGTTAAATAAAAAAATTTATTCTCAAGAATTCAAAATTATTGTGTCCTAACTTATTAGATATAACGTTTTGTTATTTTGGGATAAGGATTTCAAAAAACAAGGCAATGTTTTGTGTTTGAAAGTTCGAGAAATTGTGCCCTAACGTGCTGAGTTTCGGTTTTTCGTACGCCAAATAACTAAATATCCTTTTAATTTCATGTTTTGGGAAATTAAGGGACGATCTTAGTTTCAGGGTGTTAAAATGTTGCACCCTAACGTACTGGATGTGATATTTTATCCTTATGGAACAAAAGAATCTTAATATTCCAAAACGGGTTATGCAAACATTATTTAAAAGAAATTGTATTTTAAAATCTTTTCGAATTTTTGACGTTAGGACATGAGATTATCAATTAGGTACTAAATTTTGGGCGTTACGAGGGTGCTAACCCTTCTTCGTACGTAACCGACTCCCGAATCCATTTTCTTATATTTCGTGGACCAAAATCAATGTTTTGAAATAAAACATTTTATAAGGTGATCCAATCACACTTAAGTAAAAAAAAGATTGGTGGCGACTCCCGTTTTTTTTTTTAAGTCGATCTTCATTTTTCATAAAACTTTAAAAATGGTTTTGGCATGTCCCTAATAAAACTTTAATAAACAGATTAACTAAAAGAGTAGTTACACATTAATTCTTTCTCAGCAATAAAATATATCTTATTAAAAAATAAATTCAAAAACTGTAGGAGGAAAAAGAGGATCGATCTGAAATTGCAGCGTATATAGCAGATTCAAAGAAGATGACTTTTCATTTCAGATATTGTGTGTTTCTTTTTCAAAACAGAGAAGCAAATGAAGCTGCGCACAAAATAGCTATTGAAGGTATTAAAAAAGGGGAAAATACTTATCTCTCACAAAGAGCTTCGAATGTCACTGCAGATACGATGATGACCGGAGGTAGATGGATGGAAAATACGCAGAAGTTAAGGGCCTGATGTTTGTTGAAAAGGAAGAAGGAAGGCGGAAAGGCTTCTGCTGTGTAGTGGGTCTTTGCACAAGAAAGGGGAGTTTTCAAATGATTTGAGGGGTTGCAGAAACGATATGGTGGAAATGATGAAAAGATTTAAATGAGAAATGAATGCTTGCCATCTGATTTTGCTCTGTTCGAGATGGGGATTTAATTGTTCATACAGCTGGAAAGCATATTCCTAAAGCACACCCATCGATTTGAAAGCTGGTTTTACTCTGATCTTGGGCCGAATTTTCGTTTTATTTTTTATGTTTTGTGGAATTTTTTCTTTGTTTTTGGACATTATGTTTTTGGGCTTCATTTTCTTTCTGTTTCTAAATTTTGTTTTGGCCTAAGTTTAATAATATTCCAGCTTTATATAAAAAATAAAAATAAAATAAAAGGCATAAATCTTTTCGAAGTAGTTCGTTTACGGCCATAAGAAAGAAAGCGCCTACAATAGAATAAATACACATCAAGGACAGAACCAAAACAATGTAGAGGCAGCATCAGCCAACACAATCCACATCTTCTCACCAAAATGAACCCCTAAATACAGCTCTCTTAAAATCACCCAAACATTGGTATTTAAAATGAAACTAATTCGCTAACAAAAAATGGCACCCCATGTTCAAATTCAACCTTCCACCAACGCTATTTCACTCTTCATGGATTAACTCCAAGGCTTTCAATGATGATTGTACACCAATCTTTGACATCACAATACTTACACTGAAATATTTTTTTTTTTTTTTATCTTCTCTCTCACCTCCCAAAAACTAAGTTAAAATCCCACCTTTTTCCTTGTGAAAGCTACAGAAATGGAGAAGTAAAAGACCTCTCCCCCACTACTTTATTCATTTTATCACATCTTTTTTTTTTTTGAATTATAATTTTGATTGGGCTTTATTTACTAAAGAAGAAAAAAATTCAAAGGTACAAAAAGAAACTAGCCTACAAGTGAGCCTGTCCATATACCTGTAAATTCAACCTAAAACGAAAAAAGAAGCAAAAAATAAATATCTAGATATTTTAAGCAACAGTTGTATCCTACTATTAAAATTAAAGCCACCGACACTCTCGCCCAATCAGAAACAAGTGGAATCTATCGCTCTCTCTTCATAACTTCTCCCTTAATTGATGATTCCTATCTCCGATACTGCCTTCTTTTCAAAATGGTTTCCATTTCTTCAGTTTCCCTTTCCCTAAAACTCTGATGAATCTCTCTTCTTCAATTTGGTTCCCGAATCCAATCCAATATCCTTTCTTCTTCAGTGTAATCAGGAGATACTTCCTCCAGGTAAGATTCGTCGCTCTTCTTTAAGGCGTCTTTTGCTACTTTATGGGCAAGATCATTTTCATTTCTTGAAATATGCTGGAACACAACCTGTGTAACACCCCAAACCCGGCCCATTCGCTATGACCGAATTTGAAATGCCACTGCGAAAAACGTTTGAAAAACATTTGACTTAGAATTAAAAACATAAAATTTTGTTGTCTTTACTAAAACATTGTGTAATTAAAATTTCAAGTAAAACTAAGTTGTTTAAAATAAAATATTTTCAAATAATAATATAATCGACAAACCAACTTAAAACATAATAAAAGTCCTTAAATACTTAAAATGGCCCTTATTACAAAAATTAAATACTTAAAATATCAAACATAAATTGTATAAAGAGAATTCATTTCTGCATGGGCCACCTCGTATCCACTCCAACCCTGGCCTAAGCTTTATGCATTACGAAAGGTTTGAGAAAAATTGGGTGAGTCAAATGACTCAAGGCATAGTTATTACACATGCCTCCACGAATGGGCTTGGCCCATATCCACACATCAATCACATATCAAATGATAAGGCATTATATCCACATAATTCCACATGTTGGGCTTGGCCCATATCCACATTGATCCACATAAATAGTCATGCAAAATGCATAAATATGTAACATGAAGCCCAACCCAACCTAGAGTACATCCGTTACTCTACCTTAGCAGACTCACCAAGGTCAGTAGCTAATCCACCGATCACATAGTGATCCACATATCTTACCTTGCGGACTTGCTACCCAAGGTCGTGGCTAAGCCACCGATCAAATAATGATCCTCATATCTTACCTTGGCGGACTTATCAGCCCAAGGCGGTGGCTAAGCCACCGATCACATAGTGATCCACATATTCAGATCCACGAGGTGACTCGAGGTCATCCTCAATCTACGGTGATGCACACAGCCTATCATCCGCCGAGATGGGCACCTAGCCAACACCTCCTTGATGGAGCACATAGCCACCATCAAGCGCCAATGTAGCACAAGGCTAACATCGCACCACGTACATAATGTACACCCTTTCCTTCGATAGTCACATCCCAAGTCCCATGCAAATATGTATATCATGGCAACATATCACTTGAACAATAATGCATCACATGCCATCACATTTCATATATTCATCAATGATCATTTAATATCGTAAATCACTGACCGAGTATTCGATCACCCACCATGTGTATTCACAATCTTAGCCCTTAATTGGCTACCATTAACATCATATCACATATACATAAATATAACACATACACACAATCAAGAGACAAGTCACGATAACTACGCACCTTTTGGCACAATCGGCTAAATCCTCAAGACCGATCTACCACACTAGATCACCTTGTCCTACATTCTACCAAACCACAACACTTTAATCAAGACCATTCTACCAACATCAAATCTTAATCCCAATAGCCTTAGGCTTTCTCAACCAACTTAAAGAATAATGAATCCTTACCACTTGGCTTACCAACTTCAATTGCTAATGGAATGGGCTTAGATCGATTGTTTTCAAATCCCAATGAGCCTAAGAGAATAATCGAATCCTAAAATGGTTAGAACCTTGCAAAACAATGCCCAAAGGTTCTACCTTTGTCCACAAGAAACATCATAGAAACGAGAAAGTAAAAGAAGAAAACGTCCATGAACACTTACCCTTTTTATCCAAAATCGATAGAAGAAACCCAAGGAGAGTCTACCTTGAATATTCAACCAAAATAATACTAAAAGGAAGTAGGGAGTTTCGCAATTTGGTTATGAGAGAAGAAAATATGTGAATAGAAAAGAGAATGAAAGAGAGAGAGAGTTCGATTTTAGCAACAATGGAGAAAAAAAGGAGTTTGGAGAGGAGAGTTTTACCAAAAAGGAAGAAAAAGAATAAGAGAGAAAATAGGGTTAAGAAATTCTACCAACTCCTTGTTTGCCAAAAGAAAAGTGCACAAAAGTACCAATGTTGTTTTGTTTCAAAAGGATAAAATGAAAGAAAGAAAAAGTAGGATTTGGTTCCAATCAAAATAAGGCTAAAACCAAAAGGAATTTTGCATTAAAAGCATAGCACACATTCGGTCAAAGAGGGGAGTTTTTGGAGAGAAAGAAAATAATACAAAAGATGCACAAAAAGCAAAGGTTGACCAACTATTCCCCCCCAAGCCACCTAACAACATTCTCGCCATCCCCCTGACACCCATACCGTCCACATACATGCACTAAAGGCCTAGGATTTCTTTCCAAAACATCCTCCATATTCCATGCCTTTGTCCCTCATCATACCATAACCTTAAGATTCTTATCCCCAATTTCAAGCTTTCCATAAACCAATATTCAACTTACCAAAAGTTAAGAGTCCAACCTATTATAAATAAGGTTTGACCGACATTTAATGCAAAGCTACATAAAAATAAAGCTTCTAAATGCAATCCATGCAACTTGAACCTCTTCCCTCAAGCAACCCTTCAAGCATCATAACCACCTTGCCACTAACTCCTCATGTGCTAGAATCTAACACTTAAATTAACTTAAGTGTCAAGTTCACTTAATCCACTTCATTAAATAAACCATACTAAAAATTATTCTAGCTTCCTAAATAAAATCAAGCCTTCACAAGACTATGCTAACACACAAGATTCATACCTGAGCCAACACAAATAATACTCAAATTTTTTCCTAAAGCCCAAGGCCCAATCAGCCCAATCCTATTAGGCCCAATTTCGGGATGTTACAACCTGTTTACTACTGTTTGAAATTCGACTGTTTAACATCTGTTGGATATCAAAGATGTAAGCCCCTATCATTGATTTATCCATTTCTTTGTTTTTGCATTTTTTGATCACTATGAGAGTGTCTCCTTCAACAACGACTGTCGGCCACGAATTCTCCAAACCTAATCTGGCTGCTTTTCGGCATGCGAGCGCTTCAGCTTCAAATGACGAAATGACCCCCTTATGAACTTCAGAGCAAGACATTAAAATACTTCCTTCTTCATTTCTGACTCCAATCCCAGAGGCTGAAATATTATTCTTCGATCAACCGCTCCATCAAAGTTTATTTTAACAGAACCTCGAGGTAGGTATCTCCAAACTTTTGTTTCTTCTTTTCTTGTCTGCTTATTGCTTCCAAGGCCATCAATCTCTGCTATATAACTGGCTATAAACTTTCCTATCTCGTTACTAGTATTGATTTTATTCTTATGCACTCTAACGTTTCTGTCACACCATATCGCCTAGAGTGCGCAGCCAAAAACACGATAGATTTGAGTAATTAGGAGTTCAAAAACTAGATAAGCCACTGTTTAAAATCCTTGTCTCCTTCTGTAAGCACAATCTGTAGATGTAATGCTGACCAAACTCCCTTTGTGACAGACATTCCCGAAAGAGGTGGTCAATCGTTTAGCTTGCTCTCCACACCGAGGGCATCTCGTATCGATGACTAGTCTCCTGTGTTGCGTGTTCACTTTTGTAGGCAAATAATTCCAAGAGATCATTCATATTGTAATCTTCACTTTCATTGGTAAGTTTAGAAGCCATAGCTTTTTGTAAAATTTCGTATAGACAGTTTGTACAGCATAAGCTCTAGGATTTTCTTCAGCAATTTGTAATAGTTTATAGGTGCTCCTGGCTGAGTATTCTCCTGAAGCTTCACCTCCCCATACCAAGAAATCATCATGAGGGTTTTCTGCCAGCGGGATTCCGAGGATTCATGCAGAATCTTCTTCTGGAAAGGTATTCCTTATCAGCTCCTTTTTCCATTTTCTTTCAGCATCTATTAATGCATTAACAGTAAGATCCTACATAGAATTCACTACTGCTGATAATTTAAAATTTATTGCATCTGGAATCCACGCATCCTGATTAATAGACACACTGTTTCCTGCACCAACTCTCCAAAACAAACCTTTTTTCAAAGTATCCATTGCTGCCCATATGCTTTTCCACGTATAAGAGCATGTATTTCCCAAACTGGCATTTAAAAAATGAGTATTTGAAATATATTTGGCTTTAAGTACACGTGCCACAAGAGATCTTTCGTTAGTGATAATCATCCATCCCTACTTTGCTAAAAGGGAAATATTAAATTGAGACATATCTCTAAAACCCATGCCCCCTTCCTCTTTAGAATGACACATAGCCTTCTATTGACACCAGTGAATCCCCTTCTTCTTCTTCTTCCCATGTTGCCACCAAAATTTAGCAAAAATTGCTTCTAATTCCTCACAAAATGATTTGGGTAGGAGAAAACAATTCATCGTATAATTTAGTATTGCCTGAAGTACCGACTTAATAAAGACCTCCTTCTCCCATTGCGAAAGAAACCTTGTGCTCCACTGTCCCAGTCGTTGATTGACCTTATCCTTTATGTTCTGAAAAGATTCCTTTTTCTTTTTGCCCACAATACTCGGAAGTCCCAAGTATTTTTCCAAGTTTGTTGCACTTCTCATTCCCAATACTTCCTCTATTTCTTTTTTCATCTCTTCTGACGTATTGGTGCTAAAGAAAATCGTAGATTTGTTAAAATTCACACATTGACCAAAACATTCCTTATAAATTTTTAAGATTCCTTTTAAAATTTCTGCTCGTTCCTTCGTGGCTTCTCCAAACAAGATACAATCGTCTGCAAACAACAGATGTGATACTGCTGGACCTCTTTTACTTGCCTTGACTCCTTTTAAAACCCCTCTCTTTCGGCCAGCCTAATGAGAGTTGAAAGCCCCTCCCCACAGATTAGAAAAAGATATGGGCTCAATGGATTACCTTGTCCTAATCCTCTGGTAGGTTTAAAATTTCTACCTCTGTTACCATTTATGTTTACTGCATAGGAGACTGTTGAAACACACTTCATGACAAGTCTAACCCATTCTTCTACAAAACCCATTTTTAGCAAAACATTCTCCAAAAACCCCATTCCACTCTATCATAAGCTTTGCTCATATCCAACTTTGCCGCCATTAATCCTTTTTTCCCATAACGCTTTTGACGCAATGTATGAAGGAGTTCATATGCAATTAGCACATTATCTAAAATTAACCTTCCTGGCACAAACGCACTTTGAGCAAAATCAATGCATCTACCAATATAATTCTGAAGTCTGTTTGCTATTGTTTTAGCCACTATTTTATATAGAATTGTGCATAGGCTAATGGGTCTAAAATTAATAAGGTTTATGGGGTTTGGAATTTTTGGAATAAGTACAATGTCTGTATAATTAGAGGATTCAAAATCCTTACCCTCATTTAGAATTCCAAGGTAAAATTCTTCAACATCTTTTCCCACAATATGCCAATACTTCTGAAAAAATATAGCTGGAAAACCATCCCATCCTGGAGCTTTTGTCGGACCCATTTCTTTAAGCGCTTGAAATACTTCTTCCACCATGTATGTTGATAGCAAGACATTATTGACTTCCTCGGTGATATGAGAAGTGATACCTGCTAATAAGTATGACGAATCTCCTATCACATTAGAAGAAAATAGATTTTGAAAGTAGTTTATGGCCATTTCATACATTTCATCCTCATCAGTTATCTCTTGTCCCTCCACTGACTCCAATCGACTGATTGTATTACTCCTTTTACGTGTTGTTGTATATTTATGGAAAAAAGTCAAGTTCTTGTCCCCTAACCGAAGCCAATTTTCCCTTGCCCTCTACTTTCAATATCTTTCATCTTTATCAATCTCCATATTCAGTCTGATTCTGGTATCAATTAACTTTGCCATTGTATCATCATCCCTCTCACTTCCCAATAGATTTTCCAGCTTATTGTTGAGTTTCTTCTTCAAACCATTTCTTTGTTGTTTGATTGTAGTCGCCCACCTCGTCAATCTACTCTGCAACTTTTCTAGCTTTTCATTAATCAGCCTATCTGATGATTCCCATGCCGTTTTGACCTCTTGCTCAAAAGTTTCTTCTAGAGTCCACCATGCTTCAAATTTAAATCGCAAACTTCTTTTAAAATGATCTTCATTACTTGTGTGAATAAGAAAAGGACAATGATCTGAGATTGTATGTGTTAAATGTCGGATAAAACCATTCGGGAATAAATGTAGCCATTTTTCATTAACCACGCCCCTATCAAGCCTTTCCAGTATATTCATTTCTGGCAAATTACCCCTTTCCCACGTGAACCATCTTCCTTGAAATCCCATATCCAATAACTGACATTCTTCCAAGACCTTACAAAAGGATGCCATCTTTTTCTCCTCCCTTGGTAAACCC
Source organism: Gossypium rotundifolium (assembly GCA_025506655.1). Lineage (NCBI taxonomy): Eukaryota > Viridiplantae > Streptophyta > Magnoliopsida > Malvales > Malvaceae > Gossypium > Gossypium rotundifolium. The sequence goes on from CP106726.1 coordinate 20,430,653, forward strand.
TCCTTTTTTTTAAAAGAATACATAATTTCATTGAAGTCACCACAAACCATCCATGGGTACCTTTGTTCTTGCCCCAACCTCTTTAGCAAAGTCCATGAATCATTGTGACTATTAGCATAAGGCAACCCATAAAACCCAGTAAATCTCCATACTTCGCTTACATTGCACTCTTCTATCAGTACGTCAATATGGTTTTTCAAAAAAGTTTTAATACTGATTGTAAATTCTTCTTTCCAAGCTAGACAAAGCCCACCACGTGATCCCTCCGCACCTATATCGATACCATTCACAAAACCACACCTCCTTCTAATCCCTTCCATCCGTTTATCATTGATTTTAGTTTCCAAAAAGAAAACCATCCCGGGGTTATGTTGTTTCAGCAAAAATCGAAGCCTTCGTACTGCCCATGGATTCCCCAGTCCGCGGACATTCCAACAAAAAATTTTCATTGCTCCCGATCGGCTTGCCTCTTGGCAGCCGCCGATCTCTGTTGGTGCAACACATCATCTGCTTCCCTTTCTCCCACTATCAAATTTATGTCGTCCTCATTCTGTATTATTTGGTCCTCGTATTTCATTCTTTTTCCTGTATCTCCTATCAAATTATCTCTACATTCTCCCCAACCAAGACTCCTATCAATTTCCTCTTTCGCACAATATTTTTTCGTTGGCCAGACCCTGTCCTCTCGCAGGATTAATTCTTTTCTAGCTAACTTTTCTTTCTGCTTTTAGAACTCCTTCTGCGCAACATCTCTACTATGGTCCTTCTCCACTATAGTCATCCCTTCTTTATTACTCAGCACATTCTCCCCTAATAATGAAATTGGATCTTCTGGTTGCATCTTCAATTGCTGGTTGTCATCCAATAAGCCAGTGTATAAACAATAATTTCTTTTTTTTTTTAAGGAGGCATTCAATTTCAAACTTTCCTTTCCAACTAAATTGCTTTCTGCTTTTAATGCAAAAGAGAAAGGTGGGTCCTCTCTAATTCTATCTTTGTCTGCAGGTGATTGTTGCAAAATAGTCTAGTTTTAATATTTATAAAAGAGTGATCGAACCTATAGACTGACTGCGATAACGATAGAGGCAAGCGTACCTATCGAACAGTAGTATAGCTCAGGCAAGAATATCTTATCGAACCCAAGAAACCTAAAAGTACTACTACTCACTTTCTTCCGATTACTTAGCCTTAAATATGGAGTGATTAATTAACTTATCTAAGACTAATGAAATACTTAAACTAAATGCAAAGACAAAAGAATAAATTGGGAAAAGACTTTGGAAAAAAACTCAATTGATAAAGATGATACCCTCGGGAAGAATCCACCTATGACTTCACTTATTATCTAACTTTCAATTCATATGACTTAGATTGATCCGTGAGACCCCCTAACCTATATTAAACCTTCTCTCGAAGTGAATAACGTCTAACCTTAGGTTAATTAGTGGAACTCTCGTTCTCTTATAATAACCCCTAAGGAAGCGAAGAATCGATCAATGGACCCCCATATTAGGTTTCACCTAATCCGATAAAATCTCGTGACCCTATCTCTAGGCACCGATCAACTCCGCTTAATTATGCTAGATCTACTCTTAGGCAGGGTCTATTCCTCCTCCACTTAAGCACATTAGATTAAATTAAGTCGCATAATTAAGAACAAACTAAGTATTTATCATATAAACCAATAAATCAAATAACAAAATCCATCATAGGTTTCATCCCCTTCAGGTATCTAGGGGTTTAGTTCATAATAAAATAAGAAAAAATCTCAAGAGAAAAGACAAAACAAAACATAAGAAATCCCTAAAACCCCCTGAAGGAACTGAAGGAGAGATTCTGCGTCTTGAGTAGAATTTCGACTCTTCGAGATGGATCAACTGGCTATCTTCGAGTAATTCCCTAAATGAGTAAAGCTCTGGCAGAAAACTCTGCTAAAACCTGATCGCCGTTTTGGCTTCTGCCGAACTCCCCTTCCAAGTTGCCTCCTAAGGTGTTTATATAGACTTTGTGATGCCTTACTTGGCCCCTAAGTATCCTAATTTAAGTCTAATTCCTAATGGGGAGTTTGAATAGGCTTTAGAATGTGTTTCTTTGCCTCCAAGTATCCTTTTCTAAATGAAATTACTCTTTCCTGCAGCAGAGGCACGGTCAAGGCACACCCGTGTAAGTCGTGGTCCAGCCCGTGTCTCCATTCTATCGATTTAGGCATGGCTATGACATGCCCGTGCAATATTTGGGTCTAGCCTGTATCTCGATTCTGCCATTTTAGGAACGGTCGTGTAGATCACTAGGCACGCCCGTATGTAGACTTTATCGATGGGAAAACGACCGTGTAAATCGGGGTAAGTCCGTGGTCTAGATGACTATCGAGGTATGACCGTGTGGCATGAAGTCCAGGCCGTGCTGACTTCTTGGGTTGGCCTTTGGTTCATTTTAAGCCCTTTTGCATTCTTTTTATCCTTGGGTGCTTTCCTGAGTATAAGACATGAAAAGAAAGGATTAAGAGCACCTTTTTACATAAATTAAGGATAAATTCATCCAAAAGCATACTAAATGTGGGATTAAAATATGTTACTTTTACGGTTTATCAAATACCCCCACACTTAAGCTTTTGCTTGTCCTCAAGCAAAATTCTCAACTTACAATTAAAATGAACTTTCCATAATTCATAATTCCTATCGATATTGTCTCATCATAATTCATAGATAATTTATACATGGATAATTCAACTCAAAGAGTCCTAAAGATTCAATTACGATAAGTCATACATTTGTAGTACGAAAACATAGATGTTTCCCCTTATCTAAGTAATTACCTTTAATTCAAAGCCGACAAGGATTGACGTCCTCACAATAGATTCACTCAAGTCACTCAAAAGTGTTCAAGGTTCAAGAATAAACACTCTAAGTCAAACCTGAAAAGTTAATCCCATAGACTTGCCTGGAAATCAAATCTCCACCACTGTATATGAGTTGATACATAGATCAAAAGGTCTTTAATCAAGGTTGTAACGGGGTTAGGGTTAAAGGTGTGGATATAGGCTGAATTAGAGGTTTAGAATCTATATTGACTTGACAAATTGCCTAACTAGAAACATTGAACTAATATGAATATTTACTTCGAATGAAAACAAATAATATCTCTTTTGATAATTACTCCATAATAAGAAGTATTTTGATACTACTTTAATACGAGCTTTTTCTTTACCAATTAGAGTTTAAATGCTTTAAGCTCTTTTATATACTACCAATATTGAATATACTTGGATTTTTTTTTTAAGAACAAACTAAGTAAAATAAAAGGAACTTTGATAATTGAAATATCCTAATTTGGCAATTGATCAAGTCAATTCTCGATAGAGGGGTAGTCAAAGGAATGTTGATAACAAATACAAAGGGATTTTGGTTTAATATTAGTGGGTGAGTCAATAAAAAGGTTATTAGGATTCAACTGGGTTCACTAGGGGTTAATTTGTGTAGGTAGACTTTTTAATGGTTTGAACGGGTTGAAACATAGGTTCCTTTATCATCTCAGTATATCAAATCATTAATGTGGTCTCGACATGTATAAACGAGGCAAATTCTAGAATAATAGTTCAAAGTTGACACACTCATAATCAATAAATGAGCAAGAAAAAGAATATATGCTCTATAAGGCTCAAAATCTCACCAAAAATTATGGGTGTTTTTGACATCAATCCCTATAGATTTCAAATTTCAAAGTAATACTCAGATTTAGTTCGACAACTTATCAATTTTCATTTTTGAAAAATAGACTTATCATGCTTGATTCTCTAGTATTCTTCAAATTTAATCATCAATGCACAATTAACTATGACTTACTCTAAAACATATCAATAAAAATCATAAATCATTAAAAATTTCATCCTAATTAATATTATGAGAATAATACTTAAGATCAAGACTAATTTTAGGGTTTTGAGAATTATGCAAAAAGTTAGACACTATTACCCCCATACTTAAGATGTACATTGTCCTCAATGTACAAAGATAGATAATGAAATTTATGTGCCAAATCAAGAAGATAAGTGGGGAAAGTAATACTCCCTGAAATCTGGATGATCCCGGGTATCTTTGGAGGCGGTGATGGTATTTTCTATGGGCCTGCTGGAGTGGCTACCGAGAAGCAATTTGCTAGATGAAGAAATTGGGTAGCCTGTGAAGATATAGCCAAGAGCTCTAGAGAAATAACAATAATATACTAAAAATAAATTTAAAGATTAAGGAAATAAAAAGAAGGAGACTAAGAAATTGAAAGAAAAAATTAATGGACTAAGGAGTCCTTATTGTTGGATGGTTTGCGAAGTGGGTGTGACCTCGAAAGCTGTGGTGTGTGATTCCCTAGTAGCCTTTAGAACCTAAAACCAAGAAACTAATATGAAATAAATTAAATTTAGCAGAAAAGAAGTATAGATAAGGAAAATAAAGGAGACGAGAAAAGAAAAATAGAACCAAAAAGGTTTCTGAGATCCTTGGCGTGTCAATTAAGTGAAGCTGCCGGCATGAACTCATGTTGAGGTCTCCTCTAAGGAGATGATGCTTACGTTCTTCGGCATGATCTTTGTGTTACTCAAGTGTCTTGGATCTTTTCTATGAATAGGAAGAAAAATTTGAAAAAAAAAAAGAGAAAGAAGGAATAAGTAAGAGGATGGGACAAAGAGGAGGGTGTGGGATTTAAATAGGATTTCAAATCGCACATTCCCACGCCTGTGTCGAGGGTGTGTCGATTCACACTACCGTATTGCACGGCCGTGTTGTGGGGTGTGTTGTCCTTCCACGCCGCTTTGTTGGTATACACGCCCATTCCTAAAAAGCCAAGATAGAAGCACGGTTGGAATGCACGGCGTGGTCCGCCCATGCTAAATAAGTCAAGATCCTCAGACGGGTGTTGGCACGGCGTGGACTATTATCACTACCCCTTTTGGGAAAAGAAGTCGCATGATTTCGCACGCCCATGATTCATCCTCGGCTTTACACGGCGGGCGGGCATGCCGTGTGTAGGCCGTGTGGCCTAGAAATCCCCTTTGGTTAGTTTATGGTTAGGTGCTAAAAGGAAAAATAAAATAAAATAAAATAAAATAATAAAAATGTAAAAATGGGGTTAGTGCTAGGGTTGCCTCCGAGAAGCGCTGCTTATAGTCTTAAGCTAGACTTTACCGTCATTCGTATGGTCATGGTAGTTTGAGGAGGTGAAAATCCTTTCTCATGCGATCACTTTGTTATGGATATATAGTTTAAGTCGAGTAATGTTTACCTCAAAAGTGTTGAATTTAGGATTGCTTACCTCGACTGTGCCATATAGGAAGACATTAAGTACCTCAAAAGTGATTTCTTTGTTTGCCTTGAGTTCTAAATTGGTGATTCGAGGGTCTTCCTTATCCAACAATACCTGATCTTCTATTTTGATGTGATTTGTTGTTCCTATCAGCTCGTCTGGGGCTTCTTCTGAGCCACTTGATGCGGTTCCTGTTCCTCTTTGATTTGTGTTTCCTGCTCTTTTAGTTTGTCAACCCTAAGGCTTTGTTCCTTATATATTTCTTCTTTGTTGGCACGAGGTCTAGGATCTAGCTCATCTAAGTGATTTCGTGATGCTTCCTGTAAAGAAGGTTGAACCAAATGATTATCAATAGAATTAACATTCGTACCTTTATTACTCGATGTCTTAGCTGAGTTAAAAGCTTGTAGACTGATTGATTCGTCACCTACACAAAGAATGAGTTCTCCTGTACCAACATCAATTTTAGTCTTGGCAGTTGCTAGAAAGGGTTTTCCTAAAATTAAAGGAATCATGTTGTCCTCATCCATGTCTAAAACAACAAAATCTACTGGGAATATGAATTTATCAATTTTGATTAGAACATTTTCTATTATACCCTTAGGAATTCTGATAGTTTTATCAGTTAACTAAATGCTCATCCTAGTTTGTCTGGGTTTCCCTAGACTTAGTTGTTTAAACATTTTATAAGGCATAACATTGATGCTTGACCCTAAATCAGCTAACTCATTATCAATAGATAAACTACAAATTAAACATGGAATTGTAAAACTCCCTGTGTCTTTTTGCTTCTGTGGTAGTCTGTTCTGTAACATTGCTGAGCAAGCTGTGTTTAATTCCATGTGGTGCTCCTCATCTAATTTGCGTTTGTTTGTCAAGAGCTATCTTAAAGATTTCCTCGAGTCTGGCGTCTAAAAAAGAGCTTCAAGAAGAGGTAAGTTAATATGTAATTTCTTTAAGAGTTTAAGGAACTTACCGAACTATTCCTCTGAATCGTCTCTTTTCATTGCTTCGGGATAAGGTATGCGAGGTTGGCACTCCTTGATTACCGATTTCAACTTTTCTTGTGTTACCTCTACCTTACCTTCATCTACCTTGGCTTTTTGTATTGGATTGGGTTCATCTAACCTCTTACTGGCACGAGTGTGATAGCTTTATTTTGCTCCTTTGGATTGATCTCAGTGTTACTAGGTAGACGTCCTTGCAGTCGTTCGACATCAACTTTGCTAGTTGTTCGACCGCATTAGTGGCTGCCTTGACTGACTTAGTAAGTTCTCTGAATCGGTTCTCGTTGCTTTTACTTGTTTTCTTAGTTTCTTGGAGACGGTTTTCTATGTTTGCCATGAATTTTTTCAGCATCTCTTCAAGATTCGACTCCTCTTCTTGTTGGTGAAGTGGTTAAAAATTTGGAGGAAAATCCTGTCTTTGATCATTCCACGAGAAGTCGAGATGGTACCTCCATCCTGTAGTATAAGTGTCACTATAAAAATTATTTTGACATCTAGAGTAGTTACCTATATAGTGGACTTGTTTGTTTTTCATGCCATGTCCGTAGGGTGGGTACTCAGGATTCGCCACGCCTCGATTCGAAAGTTATCTTGACATTCTTGGGTGTACCTGCGAGAGATTATTCAAACTATCAATCTTTTTATTCATTATTTTGAACTGATTAGATAACCTGGTGACCACGTCGAGGTTGAAAATATTGGTTGCTTCAGTAGGAATTGTCCCCATGTCTTGCCACTAATAATTATTCAATGCCATTCCTTTGAAAAACTAGAATTATCTGTCAAAATTTAAATAAAAGAAAAGTCAGAAAAGTAAAAATAATAATAATGGCTAAAGTAATAAAAATAGAGATTTCGTAATATTTTAGAATTCTCCGGCAATGGTGCCAAAAACTTGATCGCTGCAAAATAGTCTAGTTTTAATATTTATAAAAGAGTGATCGAACCTGTAGACTGACTGCGATAACGATAGAGGCAAGCGCACCTATCAAACAGTAGTATAGCTCAGGCAAGAATATCTTATCGAATCCAAGGAACCTAAAAGTACTACTACTCACTTTCTTCCTATTATTTAGCCTTAAATATGGAGTGATTAATTAACTTATCTAAGACTAATGAAATACTTAAACTAAATGCAAAGACAAAAGAATAAACTGGGAAAAGACTTTAGAAAAAAAACTCAATTGATAAAGACGATACCCTCGAGAAAAATCCACCTATGACTTCACTTATTATCTAACTTTCAATTCATATGATTTCTTTTAGTTAGCTTGATCCGTGAGACTCCCTAACCTATATTAAACCTTCTCTCGAAGCGAATAACGTCTAACCTTAGGTTAATTAGTGGAACTCTCGTTCTCTTATAATAACCCCCTAAGGAAGTAGTAAATCGATCGATGGACCCCCATATTAGGTTTCACCCTAATCTGACAAAATCTCGTAACCCTATCTCTAGGCGCCCGATCAACTCCGCTTAATTATGCTAGATCTACTCTTAGGCAGGGTCTATTCCTCCTCCACCTAAGCACACAGATTAAATTAAGCCACATAATTAAGAACAAACTAAGTATTTATCATATAAACCAATAAATCAAATAACAAAATCCATAATAGGTTTCATCCCCTTTAGGTATCTGAGGGGGTTAGTTCATAATAAAATAAGAAAACATCTCAAGAGAAAAGATAAAACAAAACATAAGAAATCCCTAAAACCCCCTGAAGGAATTGAAGGAGAGATCCTCCGTCTTGAGTAGAATTTCGACTCTTCGAGATGGATCAACTGGCTATCTTTGAGTAATTCCCTAAACGAGTAAAGCTCTAGCAGAAAACTCTACTAAAACCTGATCGCCGTTTTGGCTTCTGCCGAACTCCCCTTCCAAGTTGCCTCCTAAGGTGTTTATATAGACTTTGTGATGCCTTATTTGGCCCCTAAGTATCCTAATTTAAGTCTAATTCCTAATGGGGAGTTTGAATAGGCTTTAGAATGTGTTTCTTTGCCTCCAAGTATCCTTTCCCGAATGAAATTGCTCTTTCTTGCAGCAGAGGCATGGTCAAGGCACGCCCGTGTAAGTCGTGGTCCAGCCCGTGTCTCTATTCTATCGATTTAGGCATGGCTATGACATGCCCGTGCAATATCTGGGTCTAGCCTGTGTCTCGATTCTGCCATTTTGGGAACGGCCGTGTAGATCACTAGGCACGCCCATGTGTGGACTTTATCGATGGGAAAACGGCCGTGTGAATCGAGGTAAGGCCGTGGTCTAGATGACTATCGAGGTACGGCTGTGTGGCTTGAAGTCCAGGCCTTGCTGACTTCTTGGGTTGGCCTATTTTGGTTCGTTTTAAGCCCATTTTGTGTTCTTTTTATCCTTGGGTGCTTTCCTAAGTATAATACACGAAAAGAAAGGACTAAGAGCACCTTTTTACATAAATTAAGGATAAATTCATCCAAAAGCATACTAAATGTGGGATTAAAATATGTTACTTTTATGGTTTACCAGCATGCTTTAACATATCACAACTTTGAAGAGCGTGCCCCATTCTGCCGCATCCGAAGCAAAAGTTTGGTAATCTCTCATATTTAAATGGAGTCCAAGCCTTTCCTTGCTCACCTGTTGATACAAAAATACCCCTCCGGAGGGGTTTCTGTACATCCAATTTAACTCTAATTCGACAATATTCACCACATATTTCGGATCTAATAATCCCCCCAAAAGTAACCCCAATAGCATGCATCAAATCCTTCCTATCAAATTCTGGTAAACATGGACCAATTTTCACCCAAAATAATGACGAAATAAGTTTGATTCTACTCCTGTCTGTCGCTCTATCTAATCTATCAAAAATAACTAACTATTTTCTAAACAGCCATGGTTGACCTTCTAAGACTGTTTCTAAATCCTCTTCAAATTCAAAGATAATCATAAATAAATTCTGACCTACTAATTGGATCTCCACTTTTCCTTTTGTTTTCCAGATACTCTTCATCTATGCCCTGAAGCTTTCTAGATTATAAGACTTCTTTGACCATACAGAACAGATCAACGTATGTTCGCCACTCGGTATGACTGTCGAACTCTTCACCGATAAATGAATAATCTCCTCTGCCAAAAGAGAAACCTCCTCATCATTCAACCCTTCGTTGTCACCACTTTCCTCCATCCCAAGCCGCAGCAGAGGCTGTTTTTGCTAAGAAACTACGCAAAGCACTCTTGACTCCTAAGGTTGTTCTCTTGGTATTGTATCAGGGGACCCTGATTAAATCTTATTTCATTCCATCACATCTTAATTATCTAATGATATTAAAAAGCAAACCAATGGTTATGATCACTTCCATTGTGTTTTAGCGGAAATCTATGGCTACCATACTCATCCACTAAGATATATGTAATTATGGTAAATTAGCTAATAAGTCCATGGCTAAGGACCGGTTGATTTCTTGATTAAATCCTATTAGTTAGTCACCTTGCAAATTGGTTTGTGTACAATATTCACTAATTATTCATTTGTCTATATATATATATATATATATAACTATCTTACTCTACACTCATCCCACTAACCCCTCGATTTAAAGTTTTAAATGGTTAATTTTAGAAAATTTAACTTTGAATTGAATTTTCAAATACCAACAAAAATTGAATCGTTACTCTAATCTTACTAATTAACTAGATCTATCCACAAGTCGACATGGTTCGACAAAATCGACTCAACTTGAGTTGAACTTTGACTAAAATAATTTTGAATTCAAGTAAGTCTAATCGACCAAAATTAAATTAAAAGATAATTTTACTATTTTATACCGCTAGACCAAGTTGAGTGTAAACAAATATATATATATATATATATATATATATATATATATATATATATATATATATATATATATATATCGGATGCCCTGAAGCGGCTTTAGTCTAACCTATGAATGGACCTCATCTTAGTCATGTCAAGATAGTAAAACATTTATTCAAAACTAAAACTTTTATTAACCATGTTATATATTGAAATTTTTGTCACGTTGTTGAAAATTAACATGATTTGGTTTTGATAGTAAAAACTTTGGCAATGGCCCAAATAAAATTGAAAAAACAAAAACAAAGGCTTAATGTAAGGATACAAATGTCATCTAATTAACAATTTGTATAGGTATTGGACTTGCAAATTTTAATAAATGGAGATCGAGTTGATCATTTTGATGCAATAAATTTGAAAAAGGGATGGTTTGATGGTTATTGGCATACGAATGCCATTCTATCCTTTTCCTTTTTTTTTTAAGGATGATGTCAACTAAATTAATTAATAAATTGACCAAGGGAAGTGTACCTGTCAATTAATAGTATAACTATGGTGAATACAAATATCGTTCCCTCGAAGATTACAATTACTAGTAATTGTCACCTTTCTATTATTTAACCTAATAATTCAAAGGATTGATTAAAGTTAAAATAAACTATCTAAATTAACTAATGAATGCACCAAAGAATAGAACGCAAAAATAATAAAGTATCAACCAAGTGACAAAACAATACCTAGGTAAGAATCCACCTAGATTTCATCTATAATTCTCAATCTAGTTTATGCAATTTATTTTCTTAGCTCTTTGATCCATAGAAATCTCTAATTTATGTTATCATCTCTTTCAAGCATAATAGCAACTAATTCTAGGTTGATTAGTTGAAATTTCTTTCTAATTAAAACCTCTATTATTGCAATGATTCCCTTTTTGGATCCCCCTATTAGATTTGACTCTAATCTGATAGATTTATGTCATCCTATTTTTAGGATTGTATGCAACTCTGTTCAATTATACAATATCTAATCAAAAGAAGGTCTATTCAACCTTCAACTTATGCACCTCAAACATGAATTATTACTCTCGAATTATTAACCCAAAAATAATAAAACATTCATAATTTGAAACAAAGAGACTAAGTTATTGCATAAAAATAAAAATCAAACAATAGAAATTCATCTTAGTGTTCATCTCCCCTAGGGATTAAGAGAATTAGTTCATAATGGCAAGAGGAATTACCAAACACTAGAATAAAATAAATCTATGATAATTCCCTTGAAAATCAACTTGGACTCTTGAATCTTGGTGGAAAATTGCTTGGAAATTGGCTCAATGTAATTTTGTGCTCTCCTTTGGTGATTGGCTCTTTCCCCCTATTATTTCTCAATTTATATCCTCTTCAATTGCTAAAGAAACCCTAAACATTGTAACTTACAGCCGTTAGTCCACACAGTTCCTAAGATTGAAACACCTTGGACATACGGCCATGTGGATTACCTGTGTGAAAATCTGTTGCATGTGCATAGCTTTCAAAATGATTCAAAATTTTAATTTCCACTCATTTTCACTCCTATTGCTCCCAAGTACCCTATTATGAATCAAAACATAAATATAAAGGACTAGGAGTATATAATTCACAATTTATGCCACATAATCACCCAACAATGCAATAAGAGTGAGTCTAAAATATGTTACTTTTGACACTTCTCAAAGGTGATTTGTTTTGAGGTGCTTATCGGCTATGGTAATTTTTGTTTTTATCTTTCTATCAATTATATAGACCAAAAGAGACATTTTATAGTGAAGTGTGGAGGCAATTTTGTTATGTAGAGGATGGTTCTGAGTCTTTATTTTTGATTGTTGAGTTTGTTGTTTCTATTAGGCTTGGTGTCTTGCTTTCTACTTTGAGGTCCTTTTGACGTTTGTTTTATGAATTGTGATATATATTTAGGTGTTCTCTTGTTGGGTGTTAGGGTGTTTTTGAGTACGATTGTTGCGTTTTTGGAGTTTTTCTTTTCTTTAAGCCACTTTTCTTCCAATTCTCAGGTTTTTTTTTTTCTGTTCGATACAATATTTTAAGGCTTAGTAAAAAAATTTATATGAGTTTATTTATGTTATAGAATAAATTATTCTTTTTTGGGGCATTGAAATATATATATATATATATATATATATATATATATTTGAAGTTATAATAGTAAGAACATTCAACCATTATAAGCAACAAATAACTCAATAACTAATAAATTAACTAAGAACCTACACATTTTACATAATGTGGGACATGGACTTGAGACCTCAATTTTGCCATTGTCATTAAACCAATGCCACATTTAAGTTTTCGACGCATTGAAATGAAAGGAAAAAATAGATAAATGTTTAGTAATTATAAGGATATAAATATACTTATCCTTTCATAATAAAGCTTTTGATAAAGTCAAGACTTTATTTTATTGACTTGGCTCAAGTTAGATAAGTGCCCCAGTTACGAATATATAAATAAGCTCCTCACAAATATATAAACCTATATTTAAAAAAAAAATTTAAAACTTTTAGCATCAAAATAAAAGAAAAATATAATTGAGTAATCAAAACAAAAACACTCTTATATTTAGGTGACCATTCATTTAATTTATCCCATTATCTAATATTAGGACAGTTAGATTTTTCTTGAACAAAGTTAGCGGAACTTCGCTAATTCATTATGACCGAAAAGGTACTAATGTTACGAATATGGTAGACCTTTGTGTAAGTTAGGCTACCAATAGACTCGATTCAGCTTGAGTTAAATTTTGAACAAAATAATTTTAATTTCAAGTTTGTCTAGATTGACCCAGATTAAAATGACATTGATTGTATAAACTGGGGTGGGGGAGGAGATCCACATTAATGAGTTGGTCATTTCGATACAATAAACTTGAAAAAGAAAAAGATAAAGGTTTGATGGTTATAGGGATGTGAATGTCATTTTACCCTTTTATTTTTTTATAGATAGAAGGGGAGATTAATTATTGTTTTGGGGGCATTGAATTGAAAGAAAAGGAAAAGTAAGGACAAAAGTTTTATAGTTAGAACTTTTGATGAAGTCATAACCTTGGTTTATTAAGAAAATCTTATTGACTTTGCTCCATCTCAGTCAATGGATAACTGCTTTTAGTTTCTAGTTTCTTAAAAATATGCCATTATATTTGTTTTGATAAGAGAATGGATTATATGAAATTGTAATTTTACTTTATCTTTATTTTTATCTCTTTTCAACAGGAGAATGATAAATCAGATTTTTCTTCATGATATTTAGCCTTTTTCTCCTGAAGAAATTCAAATCCAACTATAAATGCTGAATCAGGAAAAAAATCTGATTTGTCATTCTCTTATTGAAAAGAGATAAGATGATGTGAAATCATAGTTTCATACCATCCTTTCTCGTTTTAATAAATTACTTGAAAACAGCCAAATTATTTGGGTGAGGTCTATTAATTGTTGTTGGTGTTGCGTTAGACAAAATATTCTCAAATTTATCTCCGTTTTTTTATTCTGATTATCCTTGGGTCAAAATACGGTGAAATATAGAAATGAAAGTGAGACTTGTAACTTAATTCTAATAAATAATAGCATATTACCCATACCAGGTTTTGATGAAATATCTTCAAAAACAACATAGGTAGGAATATGATTTGCAAGTTTTAAATAAACCATTAACCCAAATAATCGAAAAGAAGATCATTTTGGTTAGGTGTAACAAACGTTAAAATATAAAAAAAGAAGATTTGATAGTCATAGGGATAATGCCAGTTTATAGGCTTTTTTTTTATACATTGAATAAAGTTCATTAACTTGATTATATTATTTCTTTTATGCTATAAATCTGTGTATGGAACCCTGCATGAAGCACAACACAAGCAAATCAAAAGCAGATTCGGTATATAGCTGAAATTTGTATAAACCAACTACAAATGGCTACTACTATTACCACTGAGTGCACTATTACAAATTATGCTGGCCACAATCTACTATTGAGTTTGTCCAACTACGAAACTGCTGCGGAAACGATCAAGAATGCAGAAACAACAACTTTTACGCTAACTATGCCAGCCATCTATATGAACGGAGCTCTTGTGTATGAAGTTGGTTCTAGCCTCAGGTGGATCATTTTTTGGACCACTGATTATCAGGTAAATATTAATCTATATTTATATTAATTAATTATTTCCCATACTTTCTTTACATGGTAATTATATTAAAACTTAACTATTTCTTTTAAAATATATAATAATAGATTCATTTATCAATTGTAGGTCTCCACTAAGATGCTCAAAATTAATGACCCCCTTGATTTGGAACAAGTTGGAAACAATATTATATACCACCACAAGAGCGAGAATCGGATTATTTCTGGCGATTTTCAATACACTGCATGGGCAAGTATTGAATCACAACCAAATTCTAACGGTCAAGTATTAACCGCTAATATCTACGCCACTGCCCACAACCCACGGCCGACGTTGCCGATGGTGATCCGCATGGGCACTATATTTGTCTTTTTTTATATTCTTATTATCCTTCAATCAAAATACAATGAAATATATAAATGAAAGTAAGATTTGTAACTTCATTCTAATAATTAATAGTATATTAACAATACCCGATTTTGATTTAATATTGATATATATATATATATATAAACAAGAAGATGATAGGTAGGGTTATGATTTGCAAGTTCTAAATAAACCATTAATCCAAATTATAGAAAAAAGATCATTTTTGTTTGGTGTAACAAATTTTAAAATATTTCTTCATTGTCGAAAAGCTTTAACCTATTTGTTTAAACCCAAAATCATCGAGGTGATGCATTAAGTTACGAAACTTGTGTTGAATAAGGAGTAAACCCCTGGGTAATTTTACTTTGAAAATGTTGATTTTATTACCTGAAGCTTCATTCCTCTATTAATGTGGTACCTACGCCTATCGTCATCAATTTTTTTAATGATGAGGTAGGTTGACCAACGGAAGGCTGGCAGGTACAAATTTTGCCGCATCATTTGCTTAGTCACTTCTGTTCCATTCTTAACAAAAATGATGATATGACTTTCTTTTTTTTTTTTTAATAATGCATTCAATCCTAACACTGTCCTTAATTTTAAATAATTTTATAAATTTAATCATTTATATTTTTATAAATAAATTTTATTATTTTGTATCAAAATATATAAATAATATAATATCAACCATAGTTAAATATGGTGAGAAGAAACCATGATTGCCTCTGTCAAAGGACTATGCAATTCGGTTCCAAAAGTAGCTTCCTTCATTTGCTCATCAGTCTGTAAGTAGGGGCGTAGGGATCGCAGGTGCTTGGAACCCTAAAACTTCATTTACATCTTTTTATTATGAATATTTTATTAAGTAGATGTTTATCAAAATTTAAATAAGTTTTGATATACTTTAAATTTTAATAGTCATTAGAAGTAGAATCCTATTTCATTTATACTTCTTATGTCTATAAATATAAACTTTGGAGAAGCATTGTAAAATATTCCGATTGATCAATAAAATAGGCTCTCTCTTTACTTTCCCATTCTCTTTGTTCTTTATTCTCTATCTTTTATTTTATAATAAGTTATCAGTACGATTCTTTTTTATTTTACAATACGATCGCTCCAAATCTACGGCTCAAGTTGTTGTCAGTTGCCTTCTAGAACTATTGCAATTTCAATTTTCAATTGAGGCCTGCGCACTATAGGTAATCATTATCTAAAGAAATTTATATAATCCTTACGTAGGTGATGAGGATGATGTTAAAGATCTTTAGGTATATTTTACTATGATTTATTTATTATATTATATTTATTATAATTGGAGATTAATCATGACAATATGAATAGATAGATTCTTATTTGAAATCCACGTATGTTTGCGATGGTGATTATGAAAAAAGAATCAATAGAGACATTTAGAAGTCTGTTCTACTAGATTTGTTGTAGAAAATAAATGATATAATCATGAACCACTAAAAGTGGGAACACTGTGATAAATAAGAGAACAACGAGAGTTTTCAAGATAACTCTTCAAAGGGTAAAGATAACTTATGTTATCAATGTGATATGAAAGATTATTGGCCACATATGTGGCGTATGCCCAAATAATTTGTTTCTGTTAATATTCTTTGAGGAAGTATATGAGAACGTAGTAACGATTTCTATCATTACAAATAGAAAATATTTATCTTATTTGGTCTGAAACAAATAAATATTATTTCAATATTTTATAAAACAAAATTAGTTGAAAACTCTAGAAGAGCTAATA
Organism: Gossypium rotundifolium; assembly: GCA_025506655.1. NCBI lineage: Eukaryota > Viridiplantae > Streptophyta > Magnoliopsida > Malvales > Malvaceae > Gossypium > Gossypium rotundifolium. The sequence continues at coordinate 20,447,051 of CP106726.1, forward strand.
TATCAATATCTAAAAAGCACAAAATTTGTGATGGTTAATGCATTAGTTTTAAAATATGTTCATTATAATGAATATCATATTGAGATTGTGAATGAAGAAAATATTATATTTCATATGAATCTGTAACGCCCTCAATAATTTATTTCTATTTCTGTAGAAATCTAACATAACTGTGTATCTGCTTCAGTGGTTAAGTGTTTTGGGGTGTGTGAGAGGTCTTGGGTTCAAGTTTCACTTTTTCCAAATTTTGTTATTTTTGGATCCAAGCCTTATCCTTATTCAATGGGCTTATATTAAATTGCCTCTAAATTCATATCAAAAATGAGCTTGTTGGTTCGAGTGGTTAGGGGGTTAGTGTGTTAGAGGTCCTGTGTTCGAATTCTTGTGTTAGCAAGGGTGTTAATTTTTGCTTGAATATCTGTTAAGAGTTTCGGATGAGCTGAAATTCTGAAGGAGTTATGAGTTAGTGCATTAGTGCGTTAGTAGGAATAAAATAAGGGATTTGGGATATTTTTATTTTTGTCCATTTCTTTTTCAAAAATTTCTCTTCCCAGAAAAAAATGACGTCAATTTCACTTTGTCTTCCTCAAACCTGTCGTTTTTCCTTTTCTTTTGATTCTTCCTTCTGTTTTGTTTTTATCTGTCGGCAATCTCGTTATTTTGCTTCTCTGTTTTTCCTTGGATATTCAGTAAGTGGGATTCTAGTAATTGTTTGAAGTGTTCGTTTTCCAAATTATCGGTTGGAACCTTATTTTATGTTTTAGAAGTATAAAATCGAGTAGAACGGGACTCTCCTATCGCGAAATCATAGTCGAAATCGCTCGGGGTGGTAGGGTAAGTGTTGAGTGCTTGATTTGAATCATTTTCGGTTTCATCGTTTTGGTAAATTGAGGTTTAAGACTGATGTTGGGAGTTTTTATGTCGATTTTAGGTACTGTGTGGCTCAAGACTGTTCATGCATCGAAATCGTACCACGTGTGTACCCGAAACGCAGAAAAATAAACTTCAGCAAAAGCCGAAAAACCTTACTGTTGATGCCACACGGGCGTGTGCCTAGTCGTGTTGCTGGCCGTGTGCGAGACACAACCATGTGTTCGACGAAGGCCAGACCATGCAAGATACACGGCCGTGTGATGATGTGGGTGTGGCCGTGTGGACCACACGGGCTAGGCCAAGTTGGGTGTGTGGGCCCATATGGGCATGCCACACGGGCGTGTAGATTATTGGGCCAGGTCGTGTGGGACACACGGGTAAGGCCAATTGGGCGTGTGGGCCACATGAGCATGTGGGCCCAAATTTTAAAATTTTTCCTAGGGTTACATGGGTCATTTCGATAGACTATGGGCCTACCGTAGGGTCGAAGGGCTAACCAAACCCTAGTTTATGTGATCTAGTATTCTGATAGTATGCCCTGAGTAGGACACTATTATGCATGTTTGTTTGTTCTGTTATTTATAAGTTTATTATCTGTATATAAACATGTTGAGCATGTCAAATCTGTAAATTATTTATCTGATTTCTGTAACTATTTTGGGGTGAGATTGTATATATGGAGGAAGTGTTCTGAAAGGCGACCTTCTCCTATATTTTGGCAACTTGGCTGCACTTTATTTGATATGTATTGTAATGGCACGATATGGTGTGTAGGGATGGGTGGGTGTTTTTAACCCTACATGGTGTGATGGGATGATCGGAGTTGGTGTGTAGAGGATGAGGGTAGGATTCTGTTTATCTATTCTGCCTGCCTGTCTTTGACATCTATATCTGAAAAAGGACTTAAGTCCGTATCTGTATCTGGTGGTTATTAGACCACTGTATGTATTGCATGTCTATTTCTGTTGGGTTACACACTGAGTTTACGTAAACTCACTTCTGTTTGTTTGTTTTGTCTAGGTAATCCACAGACTTAGGCGGATTGATGCAGCGGAACAGTGACCACTCGACCGTAAACTGTTTAAACTTGGCAATTTATGGATCTTTTTATGATTTTGAATTTGATTTGAGAGTTTGTAATTTTTTTGGGACCCTCTGGACTGTTGGTTTTATTTTGGTTTTGGATGCATTTTGACATTTTACTGCAACGCTTGTCTGAAATCATGGTTTTTCGAAAATAAAGGTTTTCTAAAAATACAAACTGCCTTTTGAAAATATATAATGGTTTTAAGAATTCCGCTGTAAATTATGTTTTGGTAAATGACGTTTCTAGTAATAATTATGAATGAATATGAGTTACTAAAGTGGAATGGTTTATCAGTACAACTTAATTTTCAAAACCCATTCTTTGTGACATCTCCGGATTCGGCCATAACATCTAGGCCGGGTTTGGGGTGTTACAGAATCACTATTACTATAAATATCTATTTTGAAAGGATGGGAAAAAGGGAGGATTGAGTTATTAATTACTCTTGTTATTAAATTGAATTGACTGTGACTATCTTTGTGATATTCTTTTGTCACCAACCCCATTAAGTATTTGAAAAAAATATTTGATTATGAAATATCTACTTATGAGTAATAGAATATGGTAATTCTATCTAAGTTCTATGAACTACTTATGAGTAATAGAATATGGTAATTCTATCTAAAGTTCTATGAACTAGTTATGGGTAATAGAATATTATAATTACTTATGAGTAATAGAATATGCATTTCAATGACATGAGCATTTGTACATGAAAAGTTCTATGAGCATGAATGGTTGAATTTTAAATTAAATTTCATGCATGTTTATGATTTATATTTATGAAACAAAAAATTGCTAGTTTTTCATTATGTCATATTTTATGTTTGAGATATTATTTTATTGATATATTTAATTTAGGCTTGTTTCTATACATGACATACCCAATTATTCTTGGTAGTTAATTGATTATGCAAAACTCTTGCTAAAAGGCTTTTAAAAGTATTTTGAATTGATCTCATATCTCATTATGACTAAATAAAATAATGAGTTATTTGTTCCACTAGTTTTGCTCCATTCCTTGAAGTGAATGTAGCAATTCATAACAATTATGAAAATTTAACTTATTGTCATTATTGACAAATAGATAAGAAGAAGATGGATGATTCAAAATGTTGTCAAATGTTTATTCTAAGAAGATGGATGATTCAAAATGTTGTTAAATGTTTATTCTTAGTATAGAATATTCAATGATTTATAGTAATTTATCATTCCTTGAAGCAGATGATATCTATATAATCTTATTGATAAGAAATATGATATATGTTTACATTATTGTTCGAATTACTTTTTGCACATTCCTTGAAGTGAATGTTTGCAATAAAGATATTAAATTTTATAATCATTTCTTTTTGGATATTGAACACTTTGACATATTCTTTGAAGCGAATATTGCATGTAATTGTTTGAAAATTATATTTATTTTGTTGATTTAGTGGCATTATAAACTTCACATTGATTTAGACATTTCAGTAGTAAATGTCACAATAATACTTATATGTGGATACAAAGTAAAAGGAATTACAGTAAAATTATATATCGACATTATTAGTACAATTGAAATGCATATTAAAGTAAACTAGGAGTTTACTGATGCAAATATATTTACTACTTAGCGTGACTAGTTAGACCATCCTGAATCATATATGAAGCGAAAATTAATTAAGAATTTATATGGACATTTATTAAAGAACCAGAAGATTCTTTAATTTAAAGAATTCTCATTTGTTGCTTGTTCTCAATGAAAATTGATTATTAGAAACTCACTAGCTAAAGTTGAGATTTAATGTCTTACATTTCTAAAATGAATATGGGCCCATTCATCCACCGTGTGGATGGTTTTGATATTATATGATTTTGGTAGATGCATCTACAAAATAATCACATATGTGTTACCAATTTGTAACCTATCGTTTCCAAGATTTCTTGTTTAAATAATTAATTTTAGATTATGCAATTAAGACAATTCATATTGCTAAAGTTGATGAGTTTATATCTCAGTCTTTTATTGTCAAAAGCTTGTTATTTATGCGCATAATGGTTTAGAGAAATTATTAATTGAACGCATCTGATTAATTTCTAAACCATTACTTATGAGAACTAAACTTCCTATTTCAACATGAGATTATGTTGATTTACATGTTATACACATCAAGCCAATAAGTTATAAATACTCCCCATTACAACTGGTTTTTACTCAAGAGCTAAATATTTCTCATCTTTGAATTTTTGTATGTGCATATATATTCCAATTGCTCCACCACAACGCTAAAAAATGAGTGAGTCCTCAAAGAAAGTGGGAATAAATTTTAATTACGAGTCTCCTTGTATTACTAGATCTTTTGAATGTGTAACACCTCAAATTTGGGGCTAGAAGTATTAAGGTTTGTTGGTTGGGTCAGTGGTTCTATAATAGCCCGATTTTTAGTGGTGTCAGAAATAGTGATTTCGAGACCACAAAATCGACGAGAAAATTTGTATAATTAGCATTTAAATTACACGAGTCTATAATAATTTCCATATTGAATTTTCATTTGAGGAATTTTAATTTATTGAATTAATAGTTAATGTGAGTGGTTTAGTCCAAAAGTCAAATGGTTGTTGAAAATGAGATATTAGGGTCTCGTTTTCATAATTTAAGACCGTAAATATTTTTATTGAATATTTACAAAGTTGTATTATATGTGAATTGAAGTTTGGTATGAAATTTTGATGATTTATTGATTAATTAAGGTAAAAGGATTAAATTGAAAAAGAAGTAAAAGTTAATTACTATAGATTTGAAATAGTAAAGGGATCAAAATAGTGATTAAACCATGGTTAAAAAGTCCAAGCAGTGGTGGATGTCAATCATTCCACGAACTTTTGCGTTATTTATTCATTTAGTCCTAACTGGTTTAAGGTTAAATTGTAAACAAGTTTGTTTAATTGGAGTTTAATATAATTGAAGAACCAATTGTGTAATTGGACCCTCCTTAAATGGCTAATAATAGAAATGATGAGGAATTCTTTAGATTGTGGTAAATTGCAATCAAATCCTAATTAAATAAGGATTTACTAATTAGTCTATTTTTTAGTATGATCAGAAATGGTGGTTTCAGGGCCACAACTCTGATGTTTCAGGTTGTAAATATTAATTATTTAATAATTACGAGGTCATTAGTGTCATATTAAAATTTGGTTAGGAAATTTTAACGTTTTAATGGTTAATTAAGTAAAAAGGACTAAATTGTAAATATAAAAAAGATGGATTTATTAGCTAAAAGGGGTAAATTAAAGGGGTTTGGATGGTAAATAAACCACCATTACCCATTGTGGACAATTTTGGCTTTCATTTAGCTAAAATTTCGTGAATTAATTAAGGGTAAAATAATAATTAAGTAAATAAATAAAATTTAAATGAATTAAAAGCCAAATTGGCTAGAAAAATTTCATTGTTTTCTTTTTCCAAAGGCCGAAACACCATTTTTAAGGGGAGAGCAAGCTTTGTCTAGCTAGAGTTCTCTATTAGGTAAGTGTTTGATGTCTGTTTTTACTAATTTTTATATTTTTGAGCTTGTATTTGTTTAATTTAGCTAACCCAAGGACTAATTTGTAAAAATGTCAAATGTTATGGATTGTGCCATTAGTGAATTTGAGTTTTTCTTGAAGTTTTATAGTAAAATAATAATCTTGGTTGTTAAATAGGAGTGTTTTGTAAAGTAGTTTTTGTTAATTTTAATGTTCAAGGACTAAAATGTGAAAATAGTAAAAATACAAGGACATGGTGTGAAATAATTGCAAATAGGGGCTGTTAGGAGACCATTAATGTTTGGGCTATACTAGGCTTAAGGTAAAAAATGGTTAATTTGCATGTTTGGGGCTTAAGGACCAAATTGCATAAAAATAAAATGTTAGGGGCAATTCTATAAAAATATCAAAAAGGACTTAAATGCATAAAAAGAGTTAAATTTATTGTTGGATCCTATTAATTGACTGAAATTAATATTTTAGATCAAGAATGGATTGAAAATCAAGGTATAGAAGTTGTTGAATAGTCCTTGTACTTTGGCAGTTACTGCAAATTAGTCTGGTAAGTTTGTACTATCATTTCTATAATATAACGATTCTTTTTATACACTCTTTGTTATATAATTAAATTCATAGTATGCTTAATAATTGATTGGTTGAAAATATTTAAAAAATGATAAATTGACGAGTTATCAAGCTTCGAGCAGGTGAATACTAAATGAATATTCTACTCTGATGATACACACCATCGCAATGGCTGAGATCCTGCATATGTTGCGGATTCTCAACAGCTTGTATGTGCAGCATCGTGAACTGGTGAATTGAATGGCCATTCTATTATGATGATATAGACCGTTTCGATGGCTGAGATCCTGCATACATTGCGGATTCTCGTCAACTTGTGTCAACAGTCTCGTGAACTTTATGAAAAGGACTAAATTGAAAAATGTGTAAAAGTTGAATTCTATTAGTTAAAAGGATCAAATGGACATGGAATCTTAAGTTAATGGATTTAATGAATAAATATACCATATCATTAGTTAATGGATGATTATGGCATGGTTTTTGTGTTATTTTGATAATTTAAAATGTTAATTTTGTAAAATTGTAAATTTAGAAATTAAGTAAAAGATGAAAAAAATGTATCATCATCTTCCTTCTTTCTTTTTTTTCTTGTTGAAATCATGAACACCATAGTCAAGGGGAGAACTAGGTTTAACCAAGCTATTTACTATTGCATGGTATATAATTTTGTCCCATTTTTAGTGATCTTTATGTTTTTGAGCTCGTATTAGCTTAATCTAGCTAGCCTTGAGTTAATTCGTAAAGTTATTAAAAGTCTAGGGACTTTCCATGAATGAGTTTGAATGTTTTTTGAATTTAATTGATAGATTATTAAATTTGGTTGTTAAATAAACATATTTTGTTAAGTGATTTATAGCGATTTTAAAGTTTAGGGATTAATTTGTTAAAAGAGTATAATTCATTGGTAAAATTTTGAAATTATGATAAATATAGGCTGCTAGGGAACCCTATGAAAATAGGGTAGCATGAGATTTTATCAATTATGGTTAAATTGTAAGTTTCGAGTTTAAGGACTAAATTGCATAAAAGTTAAAATGTTAGGGGTAATTTTATAATTTAACATTAAATTGGGTTATAAGCTAGAATTAATTATATTAAGTTATTTGAATGACTTAATTGAATTAAATTATTATTTAGATCAAGAAAAGAACCCCGAATTTAAACCGAGGAAAGGCTAAAGTGTTGGATTAGTCGTCGACTTCATTTTCACAACCGTTTTTTATCGAGGTAAGTTTGTATGAGTATTAAACTTATTAATTATTGTTTCATATGCGTGTTATTTAATGTTATACTAAGTATAATTTAAATTGATAATAATATGATGTTTTGGATGTTGGATAGATAAATAGTCCCGTTTGAACCTTAAGAATACTTAGGATACAAATGACATGTCATTAGGGATTATACAGTTTCGAATGCTGGTCTTGGATGTCTTATCGATGGCTGAGGTCTTGCATTTTTTGTGGATTCTCCATAGCTTGTGTAAGCAATATCGTGTAGTTAACATCCCGACCTACAGCTCATGTGAGCAAACCCATTTCACAGCTCGTGTGAGCAATATTGAAAAGGTTCAGTTACATGAAAAGGCACACTTTGTGCGAGCATTTCCCGAGTTTCAATATGATTCAACGTGCAATTTAGGTGAAATAGAAAGGTACATATATGAAATAAGCTATAATGTTGAGTATATGAAATGAGCTATGATGTTGAATATATAAAATGGATAGTATGATATGTGCAATTATATTGAAAAGGGAATCAAATGAATATGTGGTAGATGAATTGTATATTGAGATTATTTCATGAAATGTTCCATGAATTGGGTGAAACTATATGCTTATTATACACCTACTAACCTTGTGGAGTTGTTTGTATAGTATTGAATGTATGAACTTGTTTAATGATTGAATCTATGCTTGAATGGTTGAAAATAACACATGTGGTAAGTTTAAGTTCAAATTATACGAACTTACTAAGTAGTAGTTGCTTATGTAGTTATTTTCTCTATTTTGTAGATCATCGGAAGCTCGATCGGTTGGAATCTCGTCGGAGCTCTATCACATTATCCGTTAACCACTTTGATAGTTTTGGTTATTTTGGCTATGGTTATAAATGGCATGTATAGGGCTTATATGTAATAAAAGTTTTGATTTATGCTATTTATCCAATGTGATGTGTTTATGTGTTGTATATATGTTTTGTTTTGACTTGTAAATGCATAGGCATGTTTATGTCTTTTGGTCACTTTTAAATGCATTGTAAATATATGGCTTATGACTTATTAATATGTGATTGAAGCGGTTCAATAATGTGTGAATATGGTGATGTATGTTTAGGTTATAATGTAGCTTTCAATTAATTGCATTGATGTGTGATTTGAGGTGCCTTTTGACGGTATATTGGTTTGATATAGGATGAGTGAATATTTGACATGTTTTTGGTGTTTTGAAGTATGTTTTAAACATGTGAATGTTGGTAGAATTGGTCTGTCTTGGTGTGCAAGTATTGGTTTTGAAATGGCTTGTTTTAGGGGCAACTAATGCTGTACACAGCCTGGGACATGGGTTGTCACATGGCCATGTGTGCCCCACATGGCCGTGTATCATTATTTTTTTTAGGTGCATGCTTCACACGATCTAAGACACGGCATGCAACATGGCCGTGTGTCTCAAGTTAGTATATAACACTGTTTGGCACACGTCCGTGTGACCCAACATCAAATGCACACACGGCCTGCGACATAACCTTGTGGCCCTATTTCAATTACCCACGCGAGTGGACACACAGGCTCGGACATGACCGTGTGTCTAAATTTCAAATGTCCACACGGTCTGGGCTATGTCACATGGCTTGGCCACACGACCATGTGACTCTTGTTTTCCCAAAATTTTCTGTTTTGTTTCAAATTGATCCCTGATTGTTTCCAAGTTGTTTTCAGGGCCCCGAAGACTCGGTTTAATGCCCAATAATGTATTTTATTAGGTTATATTGAGCTATTGGATGTTGATATTAACTTGCATAATTATTTTTGCTTTGAAGTTAAACGTCCTGTTTTGTATGGTAATGCTTTGTAACCCTAATCCAGTGACGGAGACGGGTTAGTGGTGTTACAGTTCAATGGCAAAAGAAGTCTTGAGACATGTTATTCCTTCAAATCATGATAGTTGGTTTTTCACTTCCAACATCTCAGATTGGTTAATTTCTAATCTACAATCTTCTGAGCTATTCGACTCCTTAGAAGTTAGCTGGGCAAGTCTGTTAGGTCTTATAGCGTCGAGGATTTGGAAGAATAGAAACCTTTATGTTTTCCAAGGACTAACGTGGGAAGTAGCTGATATTATTAAAGTCTCTATCACATGGGCTAAACAATTTTGGATTACACATAATAAAATTCTGAATTGAAGACGCGCTACTACTCCAAGGAACTCTCTTTCGGATAATTAGATTTATTTGCATACTAATTGAGCTGTTAATTTAAGTACAGGTTATGCATCTGTATGGGGAGTGATATGGAATCATCAAGGGAATTGGATTTTGGGCTTTAACCAGTCTCTGGGGATGTGTTTCGGTTTTGATGCTAAGCTATAAGGTATCTTCAATAAGCTTATTCTTCTACAAGATCAAGGTTTGAATAGAATATTGATTCACACTGATAGCCTTGAGGTTGTTCATGCATTGTAAAGGAGTATTACAACTAGTTCGAGCTCAGCAATGATTAGGCGAATCCAACAGAAGCTACAAAGTTTCGACGGTTGAGAGATCAAGCATGTTCCAAAGGAGGCCAATTTAGTAGCAGATCGGATTGCCAAGATGGTGCCTGCGAAGATAAAGGGAGTTAACATTTTGGCATTTGCTCCTATAGATCTTTTAGTGTTTCTTGGAAGTGACAAAGCTAATGTTGTTTTGAATTGTATCAGTTTAGTATAATCATTTAAGTTTTGTTTCTTATCACAAAAAAAAAAAAAAGTTAATTGCACCATACTTTTGCAAAGACTCTGATTTAAATTGGTCTTTAAACTTTAAAATATTTTAATTATATCTTTGTACAAGCCCAATTTCGCCCGGGCCCGTTATAAACCAAGACCCTACCCAATTAAACCTAAACCCAATTAACCCAGACCCGTTTTACAACTCAAACCCAAGATAACCTAACCCAAGACCCAATAACACCTAAAACTAACCCAAGGCCCGATTAGCCCATACCCCAAATTAAAAGAACAAAACAGAAACCCTTGGTGCGCCGCACCTAGGGCCACTTGCCAGCACCACTTGCCTCCGCCTCCTGTCCCATCCACCGCCTCGCCAAAGCCCTGTGTCACCAACGACTGCCACCGCCAAGTACTGCAAGCATTAAAAAGAAAGGATGTAATGTAAACCCAGTTGTAAAAATATAGGGCTATAAAAGCTGATTCAAAACACTGTAAAGGGGGCTTTTTTTTTATCAATAGAATACAAGAGATTTTACACCGAAAAAATATAAAAAGAAATATAAGATAAATCTCAAATCGGAGAACCAAAGTATCGAAAGATCGAAGTCAAAAGCCCAAGGTATTTCTTATTTTTTTTTCTTACGTTCGGATCTGGTTCTCCCATATTTGTATATATGTAAAGATGTGAAATATAAAAAGAGAGAGGAAATAAATAATAAAAAAAAGGATCAAAAAATACAAAAAATTTATTTTTAATCTTCCGGCCATCATGCATGGTGGATCAATGATTTGCCACCTACAAGCAAGGCGCCTCACGAGATCCCATCGGCCTTTCCCCTGCAGAGAAAAAATAGAAGAGAGAAATTTCTTTTTAAAACAGCAGCAAAATGAATTTTTTTGGGGGGTTTAGGGCTTTATATAGCCCCACAAAACGACGTCGCTTTGGGGCGGGTTTTAACCCCAAAACGACGCTGCTTTGCCCTTTTCAACCCGACCATGACCACCCGCCTTAGGATCCGCGTGTTTTTTTAAGGGAGGGCTAATTGCACTTTTAGCCCTTCCGCCTTTTATTGTTTTACAATCAGATTTTTATCGCTTTAAAATCTCGCCCAATAATTTATTTCGATTCTCATTTCGATCCCTGTCAATACGCTGCGTTTAGGAGAAGGGAATAATTTCCATTTCGGTCCCCCCTTTTTCACGCGCGTTTCAAATAGGCCACTTCCCTTCTGTTTTATTTCAAATTAACCCCAAAATCTCATTTTTTTAATTCAAATTGATCCCTTTTTTTTAATTAATTTACGATTTTGGCTCTTTGGCTATTATTTAATATATTCTTATTACTACTATATTATTCATTACTTATTATTATTATTATTATTATTATTATTATTATTGTTGTTGTTGTTGTTGTTGTTGTTATTCTCAGATTGGTTAATTTCTAATCTACAATCTTACGAGCTATTCGACTCCTTAGAAGTTAGTGGGCAAGTCTCATTAGGTCTTATAGCGTGGAGGATTTGGAAGAATAGAAACCTTTATGTTTTCAAGGACTAACGTGGAAGCGGTGATATTATTAAAGTCTCTATCACATGGGCTAAACAATTTTGGATTACACATAATAAAATTCTGAATTGAAGGCGCTACTACTCCAAGGAACTCTCTTCGGATAATCATTTATTTGCATACTAATTGAGTTTGTTAATTTAAGTATGAGTTATGCATCGTAGGGGAGTGATATGGAATCATCAAGGGAATTGGATTTTGGGCTTTAACCGGTCTACGGGGATGTGTTTGGTTTTGATGCTAAGCTATAAGGTATCTTCAATAAGCTTATTCTTCTACAAGATCAAGGTTTGAATAGAATATTGATTCACACTGATAGCCTTGAGGTTGTTCATGCATTGTAAAGGAGTATTACAACTAGTTCGAGCTCAGCAATGATTAGGCGAATCCAACTGAAGCTACAAAGTTTGACGGTTGAGAGATCAAGCATGTCCCAAAGGAGGCCAATTTAGTCGCAGATCGGATTGCCAAGATGGTGCCTGCGAAGATAAAGGGAGTAAACATTTTGGCATTTGCTCCTACAGATCTTTTAGTGTTTCTTGGAAGTGACAAAGCTAATGTTGTTTTGAATTGTATCAGTGTAGTATAATCATTTAAGTTTTGTTTCTTATCACAAAAAAAAAAAAAAAGTTAATTGCACCATACTTTTGCAAAGACTACGATTTAAATTGGTCTATAAACTTTAAAATATTTTAATTATATCTTAAAGTATCAATGCTATATTAATTATGTCTTTTGTTATTAGAATCGTTAAATGTCATGGAAATCTTAAATAGCTAAATTTATAATAAAACTTTTAAAGAAATAAAATGTTGTCATAATTTCTAAAAAATAAAAATAAATTAAAATTGAGAAAAAATAAACGCTAAAACTTCTATAAAAGCTTCAAAAATCTCAAAGCTAAGATTTTTAAAATATTTATTTTTCAATCTTCATTTAAAATTTTATTTTAAGTCATGTCATATAAAATATAATGTTAAATTAATTATTTTTGTAATGAAAGGATATAATTGATATAATCTCAATAATTTAAGTATGTAATTTTAAAGACTAATTTAAAATAAAAGGTGTATAGTTTAAGAATGTTAGCTGTAATTAAAATGAATAGTTTCTAAAATAATATGGAGAAGTTAATTTAGTGGTAATTGGGAAAAAGGGGGGCTGCATGAGAGCTAATAAGTTTTGCTTTTCATTTTAAATGCATTTGGTGTTATTTAATTTATATTATCAATTCAATTAAGTATTTTATAAATAATATAGACATTTGTATCAATTATTAAAATTTTTAATTGTATGTGTAAGAGTCCAATTTTGATTGGGCTAAAATAAACTAGAATAAAAAAATAATAAATAATGTCCAATCCATTTACAATAAATGGGCCTAAAGCCCGAATCAATACCCACTTACAGACCACAAAACAGATGACCCAACACCGAAATAGATGCCCAAAATACCCGTGACCCAAACCTCAATCAGCCCAAAGTTTATTTGGCCTAAAGGGGCCCACAGCTCCAACAGTTTAGACCTAGTCTTTTAGAGGAAACCTAGGCGCGCAGCACCTTTCTCCATTGCGCCGCAATCCCCAAATTCTAGCCACCAGTCACGCTTCATAGCCCATCGTCCAACCCTCATCTTCGCCGTAGATGTTGCCATTAACCTTCAAAGTAAGGAAAGAAATCGACAGGAAACAGCAAGAATGGAAGACATGATTTTCTGTATTGATTTTTTATTTATTTTTCGGGGTTATAAAAGCCCCGATTTAATCTGTAAAAGAGGACGATTTTTCCAGTGAGGAAATACACAATACAATAAAAAAATCAAAGAAAGAACAAGGTTTTTTTTTTCTTTCTATTCTTCATTCCCCGAATCTATTCTTTATTTATTTTTAGTTTTTTTTTTAGTTTTTTTAAGAAAAAGAGGAAAATCTTACATTTTGAAATTTTGGCCACCGTGCACGATGGTTAATGACGATGTGAATGACGTCGGAGTTCCGAACATCGCCGAAAATCGTCCGAGAGTGAATAGAGAGATTCTCTCTTTTTTTTAAGAATGAAAGAAAATGATTTTTTTTTAATCAAAATTAAACTTATATAGTAATACCAAACGACGTCGTTTTGGCTTAAGACAATAAGCATCAAAACGGCATCGTTTAGCTTTTACACGAATTCTGACCCGATTTGACCTGAAGGATCCGCGTGTTTTAAAGCTTAAGGGTTATTTGCGCTTTTAACCCTTCCGCCTTTTTGACTGTTTCCAATTAAATCCTTTTTTTATATAATTTTACAGCACAATTTTGATTTTATTTCAATTTAATCCTTTTCCCTTATTTAATTTTTTATTTTTTTACTTGATTCTTTTAAATTATTTTAATATCACATTGAATCCTTTGGTCATATTTAAATTTTATATTCTTTTATTACTTTATTAACTTTGTTAATTGTATAAAAGTCACACACACACATATATATATATATATATATATATATATATATATATCTTATATGTATTATCTTTATATATTTTTATTATTATATATTATTTTACTTGGTTTAATAATTTATATTACTTTATAATTTATGTATTATTTACTATACTATATTTTTAATTTATATATTATATAATTTATATTATATATTATTTTTAAAATTTTGTTTTGTATAAAGTCTATTATATTATATAACCTTTTCATTTATATATAGTTTTATGATCAGTATATTTTATATATAAATGTTTTTACTTAAAATTATTATATATTATTCACTAATTATTTTATATATAATCTTTATATATTTTTATTAATTATTTTATATTATTTTATTATATTATAATTTTATGTACATTTATTTGTATCTTTATATTCGTTTATGATTGCCTTAGCATATTTTTTGTATTATTTATTGTTTATTTATTATTAGAATTGATACATATATTACAACATTTTACTCGTACCATTTTTTTTTTTGGTAAAAATATCTTTAAAATTAAAGATTTTTTTTGTAAAATGTTTTTAATGGTGACATGTGATATTTAGAGTCCTCGAGAAGAATCATGCCCCTAACTTACTGGGTTGTTATTTTTTTCCTCGTAAAACTCAAAATATTAGATATCCCTCCATTTTCAAGATTCAAGTCTGTAAAATATAAAAACTTATTCTCGGGAATTCAAAATGTCATGTTCTAACGTGCTGGATGTGACATTATGTTATCTCGAGGTAAGGTTTTTGAAAATAAGGCAATGTTTTAGTATCTAGAAATTCGGGAAATAGTGCCCTAACGTACTGGGTTGCGATTTTCCATTTGGCTAAATAACTAAATATCCTTTTACAAGTTTTATAAACCGTAAGATTACTTTGATAACAAAGGTTTTAAAATATCGTGTCCTAACGTACTGGATGTGATGTTTATATTCCCTCGAAACAAAGAAATCTCAAGTTTTAACTTAAATGGTTCGAAGTTCTTAAAAGAAATCATATTTTTAAATACTTTTAAATTTCAAACATTTGGACATGACTTTATCGATTAGGTACCAATTTTTGGGCGTTATGAGGGTGCTAACCCTTCCTCATACGTAACCGACTCCCGAACCCGTTTTCTTGTTTTTTGCGGACCAAAATCAAATGTTTAAAAATAAAACGTTTTACAAGGTGATCCAATCACACCTAAGTAAAAAGGATTGGTGGCAAATCCCATTTGATTTTTAAAGTAGATTCCAGTTTTCAAAACCAGATTTTAAAATGGTTTCGACAATATGATATTAAAAAAAAGTGTTTTGTTAAATGATGTTGTAACATAAGAATAAGAAGAAATTATTGATGTTAAAATTTGAGCCTTATGATCTATTAAAATAAAATTTGGATCTAATCCAAAACAGTATTTTTTTTTCAAATATGAAAAGCCGATTAGATTAGACCTTGCTTGATGATATTCAGTAAATTACTTTTCAAAATAGTCACGAACTTTAAGTCAAAATATGACCACTTATAAAATATATGTTCCCACCATCATCATATGCTTGATTTTACCTTTTACCTGGCTAATTGGAATATATACATACATATATTTATATATATATGCGCTAATTGTCACTATCTTTTCAAGCATATATTCAGCTGGCCGATCAATTATAGAGGAATATATGTTTTGTTAGCATCCTCGCAATTTCAGAATTATGTATTAAAGTGAGATATTTAATAACTACGAGATTTATGATACACTTTCTACTCAGAATGTAAATGAAAAAGAAAATTATTTAATAAATATATTTATTAAAATTTATATAAAAATCAGCTGATATTTTGATTATAATTGTGAAGTTAATTGTTTACTATGCATGAATTTAGAGCTGTTTAAGAGTTAAGTTATCAGTCCGAATCTGAAGACTTGTCAAAATATGAGAGGTTTGGACAAATAGATAAAACCCCAAAAATGAACTTGGGAAAATGTATAGGCCTATTTTCTATTCAAGTCAAGTTTCAAGTAGAGTTTTTAAATCGAACCTAGCTCAACTCGAATACATATATTGATTCTATTCCTTTACCGGGTATGGAAGATTTGAAGGTGCACGATTACTTAGTAAGACTAGGGATGTATGTGATAATTTGATGGTAGACACATTTATATGATCGCGATAATTGTGCAGAAAGGTCCGGATAAAATGATTTGGCATTGGTCTAGTAAGGATTATATTTGGTGAAATCAGAATACAAGTTAGCCTCTGATTTGTATTCCAATTCTGTTTCGAATGAAGGTGATGGTCCTTGATTGAAGATTTGGAATGGCCATTTCCCACCGAAGGTCAAGGGTTTTACTTGGAGGTGTCTCAGAACCTTTATTCCTACGAAGGCAAGGTTAGTTGATAAAGGTTTAAATGTGCCTTCGATTTGTATCCGCTGTGGAGAGGTGGAAATGCTTGATCATGTTTTTATTTCTTGTGCGTTCACTCGGGTGGTCTGGCAATATTCCGGACTTCCATATCCGCATCTTGATGTTCTCCATTTTATTCGCACTTTGCTTGAGTCAGTTGATGTTAATATAGTTTACCGGGCTCTTACTATTTTGTGGAGCATTTGGTTCCATCGTATAACTTGTGTTTTTCGAAGGGTGAGGTGTTTTCCTCGTAGTGTGTTGTCGATTTTGCTGACAATTTTCATTGGTAAAGGATGGAAGCTCAGTCTGTTTTGGTATAACTCTACCATTAGCGCATCCGACTACCTCCACGGCTCATGGGTGGAAGCGACCTGCTGTTGGTATCTTAAAATGCAATGTTGATGGAGCTTTATTTCAAGGTGAGCATTATTCCAGCTTTGCGGCAATTGTTCGGGATCAAACTAATGCTGTTATTAAAGGTTTGGTTGTTGGGACACCGCATTACTGATATTTTTTGCTATTCGAGAAGCATTATCTTGGCTTCGCGCTAATATATTTAAGAATGTTGTGATTGAGTTAAATTACCAAACTGTTAATAATGGGTTGACTCAACCAAAAGTTGATGTATCTAAATTTAGTATCCTTATTCGGGATTATATTTATCTAAGTTCGTTCTTTTTGGATTTGTCTTGTCTTTATCATAAGTTGGCTAGGGGGCTTTATCTTATGCTTCTTTCCATGATTTCGCTATTCCGCTTAATGTTCTCCTTCCTATTCTTAGTAGTGATATTATTTCAAGTAGTTATAAGGACGAGACGCATAGGTCTGAGTATATGAGATAAACCTGTTGACTTGGATTTTTAGTTGTCTCACTCATGTGCACTTCTCTATTTTAATATAGCGATTTTTTCTCTTAAATAAACTATTTAAAACCAACCCAAATCCAAATACTATTTAATTTAAAATCCAAGCTCATCCTTAAAAAAGGAATCCAAATATTATCTTTTATCAAACAATTTAATTATAATAGGTTTTTAATTTTAAGTAATACACCAAACAAATTTTATAAATTAAATTCAACATTTAATTTTTCAATATTTATTTTTACAATACTTAATTTTCGATTACGTTCCGGTAGTAGTATATCAACTCTCAACTCAATAAGATAAATTACCTTAACATGGAATAATGTTTTGCTAAAAAGAAAATCGTAGATTGAACTTACTCTAGTAACAGTTCCACTGGCTACAAAAGGAGCTTTAAATTTCATCCTACTCTTTACTGCAATTCATCTCATTGCAAGTTTACTGCTATAATTCAAAATTTATGCATTATTTTTCTAATTTGGAAATGTCAAAAGCATATGCGATTTTAGTTGAACTTTTATGAATTGTTTTTTTCTTAAAACTAATGGCAGTATCTTTAAATAATCAATTTTCTATATTTATTTATAAATTATCAAAATAAATATTTGTAATTACATTACAATTTGAGAAAAAATAACTTGCTGGGACAAAGTTTTGAGTCCATATTTCGGATCAGTTCAGGTTTGAGCAAAGATAATATCTAAAAACCCTCTTGTCTAGGTTTAGACCAACCCAACTCGGCCCGGCCATGAACACCTCTATGCATGATGTTTTGGGTTTAAATATCATTATGGTCAAATTTTTATTGATTTATTATATGTAAAAAAATAAAAAAATATTCTTATAAATATATAATCTAATTAATCTATATTTAAAATTAGATTGATGTTTAATTTATTCGTAACATCAACACATTAAAACACATAAAAGTAAGTAGGATATAAATTAACTGGGCAGTGTTGAACGCCTCGTGGTCTGGAAAACATGGCCAAAAAACAACATACTAATATCTAAGAATTTTGGATCCAATCGGATAAATTATCCTATCCCATTGAATTTGGAATTTCCAATCAAGTGTGTGATTCTTTATTCTGTCTCAACTATGGATTGAATATATACGGGTCATCATCCTCCTATTTTCACCTTTTCTTCTATGACTTCCTTTATGTCTTTTTCATGTTCCAAAGGTAGAATTTATGCATGTATTTGGCCATTTGCCAATAATTGCACTTTCACGAAACTAGTAGTGTATTGGTGTTGGCAATATACTCAAAGTTTTTTTTATTATTTTGGCATCCAAAGGGCTTGAAATTAGGGTAAATTACTGAAATAGTCTCTTTTGTTTACCTCAAGTTACATTTTAGTCACTTATGTTGGAAATGTTACGTTTTAGTCATTTACGTTATCGTGTTGTAACATTTTAATCATTGAGTAGTTAATTACCGTTAACGGTGTAATGATAAATTGACGTGACACGTTAAATCATAATTTCAAATGAAAATTTTAAGTTAAATTCTACAATTGGTCCGTACAAATTTTCATCTTGAGCAATTTAATTTTTCTCTTTTATGTTCTTTTAACTTTCTTTTTTTTTCTTTATTTTCCTTTCTCTTTTGATTCTCCCTCTATTTTCCTCCCTTATTCATTTCTTTTAACATAGTTTTTCTATGCTTTCCATTTGTTAAAACTAGTCCACAAACTCGCCTCAGTCAAAAAAATTAAATTGTTCAAAAAAATAAAAGTATAGGGACTAGTTTTAACAAATGAAAAACATAGAAAAAACTATGGTAAAAGAAATGGAGAATGGAGGAAAACAGAGGGAGAAGCAAAAGAGAATAGAAAATAAAGAAAGAAAAAAAAGGAAAATTAAAATAACATAAAAAAAAAATTAAATTGCTCAAAACGAAAAAATATGGGGACCGATTGTATAAATTAACCTAAACTTTTTGTTTGAAATGATGATTTAACGTGCTATTTTAGTTTACTGTTACACTGCTAGTGACAATTAACGACTCAGTGACTAAAATGTTACAACGCAATGGCGTAAGTGGTTAAAGCGCAACATTTTAAACATAAGTGACTAAAATGTAACTTGAGGTAAACAAGACTATTTTGGTAGTTTACCCTTGAAATTAAGTTATAGTCTGATTGGAGGACATCCTCTACTGCATTGGAAAACCAAATGAATGACCTTGAAATTAATTAAGACGCAATCTGACCTAATGGACATTCTTGTTCTGGAGGACTTGTCTCAAGTTATGGGGTGTATAGGAAGGAGGAACTTGCATGGCTTCAAAAAATGAGTAGGAGAAGAGTAACAAAATTTAGCATTTATTGGTGCAAAATATAAAATCAGTTTTCCAGAATCTTCGGAATTTTCTTTTAACTCAACACAAAGAGCCAAGAATACCGACTTATCTAAAACATCTCAAAATAATTGCAAACACCTTAACAAAAAATGTTGAAAAATATTGAGTGGAGAAGATAGATCCAGAGACAATATTGAATTAAACAATAGACCTCGAGGCGCAGATGATGCTTTCTAAAGAGAACTGTTTGCCTCCACACAAAGTTGCTAGAGGGTTAAGACAAAGGTCCTCACGGGATACAATGAAGCTTTTGAATTTCCTTTGGTTAGCAAAATCGAGGAATTCCCTAACTCTTACTCTAATTTCTGAAAACGAGATTGATTGTAATTGTGTTTGTAGCACCATATTTACACTAAATGAACACTATTTTGAAGAGTCACAACCCTTTACATTTGATTTCCATTGGACATACTTCTTAGAAAAACATGTCTCATGGAATCAAATGTATCATTTGAATAAATCATCACTTTCTAATAAGTGCTCATGAATAATTATGAATTTGCAATCTACAATTTCCAACAATCCCCCACTAGATTGTTAATTCCAAAAATAAGTACACAATGATTATGCATAAAGAAGGGTGTTTGCAAATTGAACCTTCCTTTAGTGCAAACTCCTCAAAGTATCAACAAAGTGAATGGTGGCTAATCGCTTGAACCATCACTTCTTAAAGTCAATATCGAAAAAATTCACACATAACAGTAAAGTATTAGAGTAAGAGTTTATTTGCTTTAGCACCGTTATGTCCATGTGCTTATCCCATTTCATGAACATGTACCAGAGAAAACCATAAAGAAACTCTCGTTGAAGCGGCACCACTTCATGTCCATATAGGTGGATTTCATGACAATTAATGTCCATCCATTAAGAGTAAAACTCATCCTTCTAAAATAGAAACACTAAATCCTGATTCTTAGTGCACTTTGTCATTCAATAACTTGTTATTACCCTTTAAACCTCGAAACTAACTTTTGTCTAGAACAAGGTAGGATTTTCATTATCAATGATGCGATTAAAATGATTTTAATCCCATCTTAGTGGTGGTACTCTTAACCAAATCCCTTGGCAAACCTTTTGCAAATGGATCCGCTAAATTGTCAATTGAATTACATAGGTAACAGTTATTACACCGTCCCTTATCAATTGTCTCAAATAATTATGTCTCAAACTTATATGTCTAGACTTTCCGTTGTACTGTAACAACCCTTTTTTAGTGGTGTCAAAAATAGTGATTTTGGGACCACAAATTTGACGAGCAAGCTCGTATAATTAATATTTAAATTTTACGAGTTAATAGTAATTTTATAATGAATTTTGATTTGAGAAATTTTAACCAATTGAATTAAAAGTTAGTATAAGTGATTAAGTTCAAAAGTTAAGTGGTTATTGAAAACGAGGTATTAGGACCTTGTTTCCGTAATTTAAAGTCGTAAATATTTTTATTAAATATTTACAAAGTCGTATTATATGTGAATTGAAGTTTGGTCTAGTAATTTTGATGATTTGTTGCTTAGTAAAAAGATTAAATTGTAAAAGAGGTAAAAGTTAATTGCTTTTGATTTAACATAGTAAAGGGACCAAAATGGTAATTAAACCATGGTCAAAAAGTCCAAGCGCTGGTGGATATGATTAAATCAATTGACTTTTGGGCTATTTGCTCATTGAGTCCTAATTAGTTTAGGATTAAATTTAAAATAAGCTTGTTTAGTTAAATTTTAAAATCATTGAAGGACCAACTGTGCAATTAAACCTTCCTTGGTTGGTAATTATACCATATATTTAAATTATGGACATTTTTAGGCATGTTTTAATGATTTTATACATTAAAATAATGGTTAATTTGGTAAATAAGTAAATGGTAAATTAAATTAAAAAGTTAAAGTTAATACTATGACATTTTCTTTTCTTCTTCTTGTTAAGCAAGCTGAAACTCCATAGCTAGGGTATTGAAAGCTTCGGCCAAGATTGAATTCTTCGATTGGGTGAGTAAACTTTGCCTATTTTTAGTAATTTTTATGTTTTTGAGCTCGTATTAGGTTAATCTAACTAACTCGGGGACTAATTTGTAATATTGTTAAATGTTTTGGATTGTGCCATTGATGATTTTAG
This sequence comes from Gossypium rotundifolium, assembly GCA_025506655.1. Lineage (NCBI taxonomy): Eukaryota > Viridiplantae > Streptophyta > Magnoliopsida > Malvales > Malvaceae > Gossypium > Gossypium rotundifolium. The sequence goes on from CP106726.1 coordinate 20,468,811, forward strand.
TATATTCTTGAAGTTTTATGATAGAATATTAAGCTTGGTTGCTAAATAGAACTATTTTGTAAAGTAGTTTTTGTTGATTTTAATGTTCAAGGACTAAAATGTGAAAATAGTTAAAGTACAAGGACTTGATGTAAAATAACAGAAAGCATGGGCTGTAATGAAGGGGTTAATAGGTCATCTAGGCTTGGATTTAATAGAAAATGGTTAAATTGCATGATTTTGACCTAGGGACTAAATTGCATAAAAGTGAAGTGTTGGGGGTAATTTCGTAAAAATGTAAAAAGGACTTAATTGCATTAAATGAGTTATTTTTTCTGTTGGAATTAGTGAATTGAATAAAATTATTATTTTAGATCAAGAACGAGTGGAAAATCGAGGAAAAATTAAAATTACCGAATAGTCCATATACCTTTGTCATTGCTGCAATTTGGTTAAGTAAGTTCGTTCGGTTTAATTTTAGTACATTTATAAATGTATTATATGAACCTAATTACATAATGATGGATTATATTGATGTGTGTATGTAACACCCTAAACTTGGCCTAAAAGTTTGACCGAATCCCAAATGTTACATTGATCACCAAAGTGATCGTAGGTAAATTTTACAAAACAAGTTAACACATCAAACTGAAACATTTAATCGTTTAAAATTCAATCAGTAAAATTATAGATAAGTTTAATATATAACTGGAATTAAATAAATGAATAAAAATTTGAAACGGAGCTTGTACCACAATTTTACAAAATCGAATACAAAATAGAAACTGAAAATACAAACTAAAAATTTAATTTTCCCAAGACTGTCCGAGACCTCCGCATACCAAGTCCAGCGTTAGAATTCAAAAAAGGTACCTGAAAGGGGAAACACTAAGGGGGTGAGCTACACGAGCTAAGTGTGAGTTCAAAATAAGACAAGAGATAGAATTACATAATTCAAATCAGTAGCGCAACAGATTTTCAAATTCTCACAGAGTTAGAAAGTATACTTGGAACTAACATCCCAACTGAACGTAACAACCAGAGCACACCAAGTTCACACAGAAAACTCTACACAAATGTTGTTCAGACAAATAGATTACAAACAACTAATTTTACACACAGAACTCATAGATAGATGCGGATGAAATGCAGTCAAGTGATAAAACCCACCCATTCAGCCAATACACCTCTCCGTGCCCCGATCACACCCCATAAGAGCTGTTTAAGTTCATCCAACCAAAAAACACCACATAGGACCTCGAAGGTCCATCCAACCCTACACACCATATATGTGGTCTAAGCCATTCAAATGTTAATGCGCAGTAGAGTTGGTGAATGTGTTATACAGTGCAATATGATAATTTGTTATACAGACATGTTGTAGTTTAAACTGCCAGATCAGATAATAGTGCGTAGTAAAGTTGAGGCACATGCGATACAGTGCGATAAATCGTTGTACGAATAAGTTGTAGTAGAACCACCAAATCAGATCAGAATCAGTCCCCTTCTCTTTGCAATCCCACCCAAAACACTTTATGCAAGTGCATGAATGCATTCAATCTCACAGAAATAATGGACACGTCAACAGACAATCAGATAGAGACAGATAAGCACACACGCCCAATAGTCCAAATTCTGAATCAAACATTTCACTAAACAGTTACAATAACACATAAGTAGAGCCCATGGCCATAGATAAGGAAACTTAAATACCCTTACTAAAGCTTAGCTAAGGGTCGAAAAACACAAACACATTTTAGATAAAAAACACACAAGCTAAAATTTGGAGTCTTAGGACCACATGACCGTGTTCTCTGGCCGTGTGGGAGGTTAAACGCCCATATGGCTGAGGCACATGCCTATATGAAGAGAGGCACACACCGTGTGGACCGGAAACATGGCCGTGGGAACAAGCTGTGTAACTCACTATCCAATTGTGCTAAAGGTACAGGATCAGACACGGTTGTGTAAGGGTCTTACACACGTGTGCCCAATAGAAACGACTGTGTGTGCCAAACACGCCCGTGTGGGATCCCTAAATCCCCAAATTAGCCACACAACCGTGTGGCACCAAATCACTCAAACCCTAGTTCCAAAACACACAAGCCTGTATGCCTAGGGACACAGCCATGTGAAAAATGACAAAAACCCCAAATTGGCCACAAGCCGTGTGGCACCCAAATCAGCCCGAAAACCCTAATTCTTAAAAGCACAAGGTTGTGTGTATTAGCACATGTCCGCGTGGTCATGAAACCACCTAGCTCTGAAAGATGTGCTTTCAGCCACGAAGCACTCCCTAGCCCTTGATAGTTCAAAAATATACAAAATCACACAAATTCTAAGCATAAGACCGTGACACAACATCGGAACTAACAGGTTGTCGACTTTTCATAAAGTTGAAATAAATTCGTAAATAAAACAAAAGAAGGTACGAAACCCACACCTGTTTTGAGATCTACGACGTTCCGACACCGACTTGATGACGAGAAAGTGACCCTACAAAATCCCTAAGCAATTCATTTTGAAGAAAAAATAAAGAAGAAAAAGAAAACCCAGAGAGGAAGAAAAGAAAAAGCATCCAGAACTAAAAACAAATAGAGAATAATTGTAAAAAAAATAAAAATAAAAATAAATAGTTATAAATATTAACTTAAATCAAGACAAAATAAAATGTTCCTTTGAAATGCGCACACAAAGACTCGAACCCAAAAGCTTGAGATTTACTAATAATCACTCAACCACCAGACTAGCAGGCCCATTCTAACTGCTAAAGGCATGACTAAACACAATAGCACACCCTTCTGTCTGACCCTAACCACAAAACCCAAAAACTTCTAACCCTAAAATTTAGGGTGTTACAGTGTAAATGAAAATGGAAATATTGAATTGATATAACGTTGATCGCTAATTGAGATACTCTGAATCATTATTGCAAATTAGTCTTGTAAGTTCGTACTATAATTTTTTGTTTATAAGGATTTTTACGTATTACATGTTTATTATAATTAGATCCAATGTTGTACTTAACTATTGAATAATTTGATAATAATAATAAATGAATATTGTGAGTACGTGATGTACTTGAATATCAGGCTTTATACCAGTGTATTTATCAAGCTTTGTTCCTAGCAGGCTTTGTGTTGGTGTGTTTTTCGGGCTTTGTGCTAGCAGTGCCTTGTCTGGGTGTGCTGAGTGGTGATCATTTAGCAGGTACTATGTACCGATGATACAGACTGTAGCGATGGCTGATATCCTACATTTGCTGTAGATTCTCTACAGCTTGTGTGAGCAGCATCTTGAGCCGGTGATTATTTAGCAGCTACTATGTACAGGTGATACAAACCGTAATAATGGCTTGAGATCCTACATCTATTGCGGATTCTCTGTATCTTGTGTGAGCAGCATCGTGAGCCGGTCAAAGTTCTAAAGTTAACTCGAATGAATGATACCTAAAATGAGATCTTACTAAAGGACAACTTTGAAATATGATTTGAATTAATGTACTTTACAATACTCACCTACTTTGAGTTGAGATTGACAAGAACTTTTTTATTTAATTTTATAATTTGATTTGTTATGTTAAATTTGGTAAGATTTATCGTTTGATTTAATGAACTTACTAAGCTTCAAGTAAGCTTACTTGTGCTTTGTCCTTGTTTTGTAGATTACATTTTATGGTCAGGAGATCAAATTAACTCACAGAATCACACTATCCCAAGGGCTCTTTTGGTAGATTTTGTAAACATTTGGCTTATATGGCATGTAATAGGGCAAATGGTTATTATGCTATATTTCATGGCTATGTGTGATGTTTGGTACTTGATGATAGAATGGTAGTCTTTGTAGTATGGTCATTAAACTTTAAGTAAATTTGAGTATGAGGCTATGAAATGGTAAGTGTCATCTTAAGTTGGTATGATGTGTTTGAAATGAGTTAGTTTGGTGTATCTTATGACTTATAGATGATTTTTTTAATAATGAGTAACATGAGCATTATAATGTGTTTTAGTATATGATACTTGGCATGGTGTTAGGTGATTGAAAATGACATGTTTTGGTAGTTTAAAGGTGTGTTTATAGACTTGTGAACATGTCCTATGAATTGGTTTAGGTACCTATGCAATTGGGTGAGGAAATAACATGCTATTGCTCATTTTTGGACATACACACATAGCCTGAGACATGGGTTGTCACACATGGGCGTGTGCCCTGAGCTTGTTAGGTACAGGATTCACACGGGCTGATACACGAGCGTGTGAGCCAAGTCAGTAAGTTAAACTGGTGAGCACACAATTGGACAGACGGGCGTGTGGGGTAGCCACACGGCCATGTTTGGAGCCACATGGTCTGGGCTCTGTCACACGGCCTGGACACACGGTCGTGTGACCCCTATAGGTGAATTTTTTTAGTTTTTCTAGAAATGTTCTGATTTATTTCAATTTGGTACCTGATTGCTCGAAAGCTATTTTTAAGGCAACGTAGGCTCGATTTAAGGTCGTAAATGCATAATTTATTCCATTTTGAATTTCTTATGTATTTGTTAAATTAATTTGAAAATTAATTGCTATTGGTTATAAAATGTTTCGTTTTATACGACAATACTCCGTAACACTATTCGATGACGAAAACGGGTTAGGGGTGTTACATGTACACCTTATTGTACACTCGAGACATGGAAAATAATTTTATTTCTTAATTAAAAACAAGGAAAATAAATATGATGGGGGTTTAGAAAATAAAAGACTAAAATTAAATTTAAATGTTAACCAAGAAGGTAATAATTAAAATTGAAGAAAAACCAATGAGATGAATAATTTCAATGTTCTTTAATAAATTAGTTATAGTTGATTATGTCACATTTAGCAATCAGTCTCTCCTTACCTTATCGATAACCAAGAGAAAGCTCGTTGAAATTATTCCCCTTATCAATGAACAACCCTATAATTTCACGCTTAGAATTTAGGTTACTGATAAAATTATGAACAAGATAAACTTAATCTTAACCAACAAACACAGCCAAATAGAATTTAATTAAGCTAGAACGCATTCCCACACAACATTGATTGCTATTAAACAATTATAGATTTAGCTATTTTGATTGACAAAGCAAATATTTTAAGTTACCAAATATGAGTCCTATATTTAAAAAACTTAAATATTTCTAATTAAATTAAAAAATTAAAAACACGTAAATATTAAAGAACAAAGAAAAGATGAAGACAAATTACATATCATAAACTTTTAGAATTAAGCTTCGAAATCCCTTTAACTAAAAAAATTAGTATAACAATCCCTAAACTAAAGTAAACACAAAAGCAAAATATACTAAGAGCTGCTATCTTTAAATTATAACATAATAATGTCAGGGCAAAAATTACATAATGAAAAAACATACAAAAGTGCCTTTAATTGAACAAAGCAAAACAATTTTTCTACATTGATTGGTAAATTTTCACATAAAAACTGTCAGGCCACTTTTAGACACTTTTGGACGTTTTTTGAGTTTGAATTGTGAAATAATTTTAGTAAAATTTCTAATTCCATATGAAATGGTATATTATCAACTCAAAATAAAATTTTACAATTTAAGTTATGACTAAAATATTACAGCAGCATACTGTTGAAAGTCTAAACTACAAAATTTACCAAAAATAAGTTGTAATCTCTTTTCTCCCAATATTTCCCCAAATCCATAATAAAAAAGTAACTTAAATAATATAATTAACAATTTAAATAATATAATTGAATAGTATAATTCAAGTGGAGAATATTACAAATAAATTAAAATTAATGCACTTATAGAAACCAAGGCTCCTGCTCAATCACGAGAGACGCTTTCCCAAGACAATCATACCGTAATCAAAGAAGGTCAATCCACAACCGCCTAAGCCTGAACCTCAACCATGCTGTTCATCAAGATTAAATATCTCATCGAAAAAGTTGTCACGTTGTCTTCTGGTTTGCTATTAGCTCCATTGGCCATGGATTCTACAAGAAAGTTGTGTTGACATTGATGATTTGGTTTAAGCTATTGGTGATGTCTGTATTGTCAAAGCGTCAGGTAGAATGTATAACAGATGGCTTGACCATTGGTGACTTTTACCAATCCAGCATGTTTTAAAACTTGGTGGTAGTTGCTGCCACTGGTTATGTATCGAGTTGCTGGGATACTAGTTATGTTTCATTGTGCTGTTGGAAACATGGTTTGTTGTTGGGAGTTTATTTGTTGTCAGATTTTCTATGCTATGGTTCTTGGTTTGTTGTTTGATGATTCGATGGATGGATGCAGAAGTTGGAGAAAACATAGAGTATAAATTTAGTCAAAAGATAAAATAGTAAAGGCCATTTTGTTTTATTTTTCCATAATATTATACAAATAGTCAACCATGTATATATACGTGGCACTGACATGATTGTGAAGGCCTACACACTTTCTAATGGTTCTACTGGCTATCAATTTTTTTTACTATAATAGTGGTACAGGTAATGCAGCAGCAAGCATCACACTATTATTTATTTTTGATAGCCTTAATTACCATCACAGCTTGATGAAGAAGCAAAGGCAGTTATGCCTCTAACTCAAATGATGCCTTCATTGTGGGTGAACGGCTCACGGGATCAATTTCAATAGATGCATTGTACCCAAACTTTGTAACTTTAAATTTTGGTTTTCCTCTTTTCTCAAGGTTGGTTTTGATTTGCCCCCAGTGAACAGGTTGTCTCTGGATATCAGTATAGACCTGCAAACATGCATGAAATGAATCATAAATTAAATGATTATTTATACACATTCTAATTAGTTAATTAATGGTAAGATTGAATTGAATGCAATATATACCTTGCTGTTCTCCGCTAGTGGGTTGCTCCAGGCAACAATCCACTTGGTTCCATCACGTCGCCTGTACACAAGACCAGCAACTGAACCATGACTATCAGCATCATCAGTTACTGATTCATGTGTAAACTCACTCGAATCTCCATCTTCAATTATTTCTGGGAAATCGGCATAATGAGAGCCTTGCCAAACTTTCTTGTCAGTCAAGGTTAGAGCTTCGCTGGAAGAGTTCCAAAGCTTGCCGTTTGTGCATTGTTGAACACTTTTCATTTGAAAATTAGCCATGGTAGCTTTGTATGTGCTTTGGTTACCTAAAGTTTGTTTTGGTTGTGTTATGCTTCAAATATTGCAATATACACCTACTTATATACTAGTTTACACCATGCATGCATTGTCCATAACAACAACGTTTATGCGCATGGAATTAGTAGACTTCATTCACATTAAAACTTTTTTATATTCTTTTCCTTTTTTTATTCATATTCTTGATGTGTCTTTTCTGCTCGAAGTACAAATTCTTTTCAATTAAAGAAATATTTTTAACGTATTTGGATTTTTTTGATAAAGTGCTATTATTTAAATTAAATAATTTTGTATAATAAATTAACAATATAAAGGTAAACTACTTTCATTGTGATTTAAACTATTAGTAAGTTTATGTTTCGTTACTCAATTTTTTTTTTAAAAAAGCTACAAATTGAATATTAAACTATTCAAAAAAATTTATTTAAGTCACTGAGCTATTAAAATTGCTGTTGTATGACTTTCTCTATTTGCACCACATGTATCTATCGAAAGCTCTCATTCCCCTCCTTTTCTACAATTCACTTTTTCATTTCAAGAAATAACTTTTAACCTCATCAATCTACGAACTAAAATTCAAACAATTTTTTTCTCCTATCATTGACATTGATGGTCAAATTGACTTGGATCTAAAATATGTTCTCCTACTTGTCAATGGTTCTTGATCCACCATACCGATCATCGAATCATTGTTTGAAGCTTGTTAGCAAGACTTTAAAATAAAACCTTACTAACCTAGTGACTTCAATAAAAACTTTCAAATAGTTCAATGACTATTTTGTAATTATTTAAAATTCAATGACTAAAACATAAATTTACTAATAATTTCTTGTGATTAAAATATAATTGTTTGGGACTAAAACTAAACTCACATAATTAAATAAATAATTTCAGCGGATGTATTACATAAAAAAATTAGTACATAATAATAAAAGTCATCTCTAAATTAAAATTTCCAAAATATACTTAAATCTTAATTATATATTTTTAAGAATTATTGAAATAATTTTCTTTTACTAACTTGTGTCAATTGCTAGTACTTACAAAACTCCAAGTACATCATTATCCTGGTAACCTAATAGTTACCAAAGCATAAGTATACAAACCCACGCTACAATTGGGATGATCAACACCCTTAACCATCAAACTATCACATGAGATTCATATTAAATTTTGATATGTTAATGATATGTTTGAAATATTTCTTATATTGATGCTGTATTCATATTAATAATTAAATAACTTTAAATGTAATTTAATTTTAATAACATCAACCCATTTTTTCATTAAACTTAGAATCCCTTTTGAAAAAATAGTCATTTGTGTATTAAGCATAAATTTTTGTTGGAAAAAAAGGGAATAAAACTTTGCATTTGAGATGCTGAAAGGCTAAGGTATTAAAACAATGAGACTTTTAGTATGGAGGTGAATTTTGTTATATTATAAAATATGCTTTAAGTTTCAAGACATTGTTAGTGGTGTTAGGTGTGTTTAGGTGACACTTTCATGATTTTGACAAGTTAATTACTTGTTATATGTAATGTCTTGTTTTTCAGTTGATCAGTGAATCATTTTTCATCAAAATTCTTCTTTTTTCTGCTTCAATCCAAGCTATCCTTTCTTGTTCTTCTAGTTCGTGTTTCTTGTTTTGTTCAGCAAGTCACTATTGCTTAAAGCTTAAGACTTTGCTGTAATTGCTTAGTGATAAGTCTCAACTCCAACACATGGTCTGTTGGTGGGAGTTCATTTGTTGTCAGGTTTTCTATGTTATGGTTCCTGGTTTGTTGTCTGATGATTCGATGGATGGACGCAGAAGTTGGAGAAAAGATAAGTATAAATTGAGTCAAAAGATAAAATAGTAAAGGCCATTCTGTTTTATTTTTCCATAATATTATGCAAACAGTCAACTATGTATATACACATGGCAGTGACATGATTGTGAAGGCCTACACACTTTCTAATGGTTCTACTGGCTATCAAAATTTATTACCATAACAGTAGTACAGGTAATGCAGCAGCAGGCAGCACATTATTATTTAATTTTGATAGCCTTAATTACCATCATAGCTTGATGAAGAAGCAAAGGCAGTTATGCCTCTAACTCAAATGATGCCTTCATTGTGGGTGAACGGCTCACGGGATCAATTTCAATAGATGCAATGTACCCAAACTTTGTGACTTTAAATTTTGGTTTTCCTCTTTTCTCAAGGTTGGTTTTGATTTGCCCCCAATGAATAGGTTGCCTTTGGATATCAGTATAGACCTGCAGGATGCATGCAAATGGTCATAGATTAAATGATTATATATACGCATTCTAACTAGTTAATTAAAGATAAGATTGAATTGAATGCAACATATACCTTGCTGTTCTCATCTAGTGGGTTGCTCCAGGCAACAACCCACTTGGTTCCATCACGTCGCCTGTACACAAGACCAGCAACTGAACCATGACTATCAGCATCATCAGTTACTGATTCATGTGTAAACTCACTCGAATCTCCATCTTCAATTATTTCTGGGAAATCCGCATAATGAGAGCCTTGCCAAACTTTCTTGTCAGTCAAGGTTAGAGCTTCGCTGGAAGAGTTCCAAAGCTTGCCGTTTGTGCATTGTTGAACACTTTTCATTTGAAAATTAGCCATGGTAGCTTTGTTTGTGCTTTGGTTATCTAAAGTTTGTTTTGGTTGTGTTATGCTTCAAATATTGCAATACACACCTACTTATATACTAGTTTACACCATGCATGCATTGTCCATAACAACAACGTTTATGCGCATGGAATTAGTAGACTTCATTCACATTAAAACTTTTTTATATTCTTTTTCCTTTTTTTATTCATATTCTTGATGTGTCTTTTCTGTTCGAAGTACAAATTCTTTTCAATTAAAGAAATATTTTTAACGTATTTGGATTTTTTTTGATAAAGTATTATTTTTAAATTAAATAATTTTTGTATAATAAATTAACATTATAAAGGTAAACTACTTCCATTGTGATCTAAACTATTAGTAAGTTTATGTTTCGTTACTCAATTTTTTTTAAAAAAGCTACAAATTGAATATTAAACTTGTCGAAACCATTTTTAAAAAGGTTTTTATGAAAAACGGGGATCGACTTTTAAAAACGAAAATGGGAGTCGCCACCAATCCCTTTTTACTTAGGTGTGATTGGATCACCTTGAAAATCGTTTTATTTCAAAATATTGATTTTGGGTCTACGAAAAACAAGAAAAATGGGTTCGGGAGTCGGTTACGTATGAGGAAGGGTTAGCACCCTCGTAACGTCCAAAAATTGGTACCTAATCGGTAAAATCATGTCCTAATGTTGCAATTTTGAAATTTTAAAATAAGATCCTTTTATTAGAAGAAAAATTAAGGCTTGCTTGTCTCAAAGAAATAAAATACTATACCCAGTAAGTTAGGAAATAGCATCTCAAAACTTCGAAACTAGGCACGTCTTTATTTTAGAAAATTCTTACCTCGAGACACCTCCAGTAAGTTAGGACACAACGTCTTGAATTCTCAAGAATAAGTTTTTGATTTGAAATTGATAAGTTTCAGTTTTAAAAGAGAAGAGATATCTAATACCTTAAGTTCTACGAGAAAAATCGAAACCTAGTAAGTTAGGGCACAATTCTTCTCGAACTCCCCAAATATCACATATCACTGTATTTTTAAAACTATTTGAATAAAATGCTTTAATTCAAAAGGTATTTTTATAAAACGATGGTTTGAGTAAGATATTACGACATACATATTTAATAGCAATTCTACATAACTACTGATTATACTAACAATAAATAATAAATAGTAACCTAACATGAATAAATAAATAAGGAATTATGCTAAAGTAATAATAAACAAATACAAGAAAATAAACGAATACAAGATATAAAATAGGCAATAATAATTAAGAATCTATATGAAGTATAAATATTCAAAAAGGATGTTTAAATTCTATAAACAAGATCAATATATGAGAAATAAATAAATTAATACTATATGAATTATGATGAAATAATAAAAATATGATAATTTTAAAAAAAAACAATATATATATATATATATATATAAACGATGTACTTTATAAAAAATAAGGATAAATAAATAATTTTAATAATTTAGTACATATATAAATGATATTTTAGAAGTAATATGTAATACAATAAAAATCTTAAAATGCATAATATATAACTAATATATAAGTTATAAAATAATACATACATATGAATAATAATATTTGATAAAATAGTTATATAAAAATCTATACAAATTTTAAATAAAATTTATCTAATAATACAATAATTTAAAAAATTCTTATGTGACATAAACTACATAAATAAAATATGTTATATAATATATAGAAATTTTATAAAATATTAATAATAAAATAATTTAAATGCTATATAAAATATAATATAATAATAAGTTATGCAGAAATAAAATATGATATAATAACTAATAAAAATACAATATATTAATAACAGTGAGAAATATAAATAATGAACAATAGTAATTTAATATATACATTATATTAAAATAATTAAAAATAAAGAAATAAAAAGAATAAAACAAAAAATGGATAAGGATTAAATTAAAATAATAATAATAAATAAATTTTAAATACAAAAAGGACGATATTAAAATGTGCGCCAAAAATGCAAGGACCAATTAGGCAATTATGCCTCATTTCCAAAACGGTGTCGTTACGTTACCAGCCCTTAAATAGCCCAAGGGACTAAATTAAAAGGTAAACAAACATTTAGGGCTAAATTAAAAATAATAAAAATCAAACTAAACGGAATTAAAAATAATAAAAATGCGGGAGGACTAAAATAGCAATTAGACCATTTAATAAGAAAGCACGGATCCTTTTGGTTCGGGTCAACACGCAGATCTCGGTCCCTTAAATGACATCGTTTTATGCTTATTGGCTTAAGCAAAAACGGCGTTGTTTTTTTAAGTGCTATATATGCCAATTTTCAGCCAAAAATTCATATGTGCGCCTTGTTTTTAAAAAAAAAAACTTTAAAATGCTCTCAACAGAGCCCTCGTCCCTCTGTCGGAGTTTGGTCGACGAGCTTCTGGACCATGTGCCGACGCCTCACGCCTCTTCTGACAGGCCAAAGGTAAAAAATTCGCTTTTTTTTTATTTTAATATTATTTTGTATGCAAATATGCACAAATCGAGAGAAATAATAAAAAATAATCGCAGAAGAAAAAAATGGAAAATCACCTCTGCTAAAAGAAATCTCATATTTTATTTCGATTTTTTGTCATGTATATTCTTGTATTGTGTTACAAAATAAATCGGGCTTTTATAGCTCTTGAAATGAAAGCAAAATAGGAAAATCTCGACGGAGATGAGGTGCTTAGCTAGCTGGCGTGAATAATGTAGACCGAAGGTGTTGGGGCATTACGAAACGATAGGGCTCTTCTTTATTGCGGTGCCTAGGGTTTCGAAACCCTAGGCAAGCCATGGGCCATTTGGGCTTAGGTTTAGTTTGGGTCAGGGTCTGTTGGGTCTATTTCGGGTTTGGGTTTTGGTGTAAATGGGCTACAGGTATTGGGCTTGTATTTAGGTCTGTTTTGATTTTACAAAATGGACTGTAAAAATAAAAAACTAGACTTTTTAGTTTATTTTTATATTATTGATATGGGCTTGGGAAAATTGGGCCTATTGCAAAACTATTAAAAAATTCAATTAAGTCACTGAGCTATTAAAATTGTTGTTGTATGGCCTCCTCTATTTGCACCACCTGTATCTATTGAAAGCTATCATTCCCCTTCTCTTCTACAATTCACTTTTTTCTCAAGAAATAACTTTTAACCTCATGAATCTGCGAACCAAAATTCAAACAAATTTTTTCTCCTATCACTGACATTGATAGTCAAATTGACTTGGATCTAAAATATGTTCTCCTACTTGTCAATGGTTCTTAATCCACCATACCGATCATCGAATCATTGCTTGAAGCTTGCTAGCGGAACTTTAAAATAAAACCTTAATAACCTAGTGACTTCAATAAAAACTTTCAAATAGTTCAATGACCATTTTGTAATTATTTAAAATTGAATGACTAAAACATAAATTTACTAATAATTTAGTATGATTAAAATATAATTGTTGGAGACTAAAACTAAACTCACATCACATCATATCATTAAATAAATAATTTCAGCGGATGTATTACATAAAATTAGTACATAATAATAAAAGTCATCTCTAAATTAAAAATTCCAAAATATAATTAAATCTTAATTATATATTTTAAGAATTATTGAAATAGTTTTCTTTTACTAACTAGTGTTAGTTGCTAGTACTTACAAAACTCCATGTACATCATTATCTTGGTAACCTAATAGTCACCAAGGCATAAGTATATATACAACTAGCGCTTAAACCTAGGCCATAACTAGAATGATGAACAACCCTTAATCATCAAGCTATCACATGAGATTCATATTAAATTTTGATATGTTAATGATATGTTTGAAATATTTTTTATATTGATATTGTATTCATATTAATAATTAAATAACTTTAAATGTACGTAATTTAATTTTAATAACATCAACCCATTTTTCATTAAACTTTGAATCCCTTTGAAAAAATAGTGATTTGTGTATTAAGCATAAATTTTTGTTGGAAAAAAAAGGGAATAAAACTTTGCATTTGAGATGCTGAAAGGCTAAGTATTAAAGCAACGAAACTTTTAATATGGAGTTGAATTTTGTTATATTATAAATATGCTTTAAGTTTCAAGACATTGTTAGTGGTGTTAGGTGTGTTTAGGTGACACTTTCATTATTTTGACAAGTTAATTACTTGTTATATGTAATGTTTTGCTTTTCAGTTGATCAATGAATCATTTTTCATCAAAATTCTTCTTGTTTCTACTTCAATCCAAGCAATCTTTTCTTATTCTTCTAGCCCGTGTTTCTTGTTTTTTCCAACAAGTCACTATTGCTTAAAGCTTAAGACTTTGTTGTAATTGCTTAGTCATAAGTCTCAACTCCAACAATTGGTATCGAGAGCTGATTTCTTAGAGGACCTTTCTCTTTTCTACTCTCAAGAACAATAAATTCATCATGTTTTTCTCCAGCACCAGCACCAGTGTTCAATGGTGAAGCCTACCACATTTGGGTAGTAAAAATGAAAACCTATCTGCAGGCATTTGACTTGTAGGAAATTGTCAATGCTGATGTTGAAACACCACCTTTGAGAGCTAACCCCACGGTAGCTCATGTAACACCCCTTACCCGTATTCAATGCCGGAATAGGATACGAGGCATTATCGGACTTACATCATAAGAAAATATATAAACCGAGTCATAAATTTGCATCCAAATTAAAACCATTTGTATTCAATCATAAAGTCCCTAATACGAGCCTACAAGACTCGAAACATGCTTTGGAATTGGTTCGGGACTAAACCGAGAACTTAGGGAATTTTTACAAAACTTAAGAAATTTGTTGCTATGTACAGGGGTCACACACCCCTGTGTGTGGGGCACGCCCATGTGGGTAGGCCGTGTGGGCACACACGCCCGTGTCCCTAACCCGTGTAACTCTCTAACTTGCAAGTCATGAACAAATTGAAGTCACACGGCCAAGTCACATGCTCGTGTGCTAGGCCGTGTGGTTAGTTTAATTTTCATAAAATAGGTGCAAACTTCACACGGTCAGGACACACGTCCGTGCTTGAGGCCATGTCCCTCACATGGATGAGACACACGCCTGTGTGCTTAATTCTGAGCATTCTATTTCTCAAAATTAGGGTGCAGGATCACACGGCCAAAAAACATGCCCATGGGATAGGTCGTGTGTCACACAACACACTCCCATGTGCCTACCCGTGTGGACAAAATAAAGGCTATTTACCAAGCCATTTGCCACCCTCATTTATACATACACATACAAAAAAGTCAATGGCATAATCATGGTATACTTAGGCAACCAAAACATCCACAATCATGGCCAACACATGTCAATGCAAAATCATAATCTATTATGATCATGACATTTCATTATGCCAAATCAAACACACCAATTTCATATTCAAAAACACTACTAAGACTACTTCCAACTTGCATTAATTTATCAAGATACTCTAGCATACCAATGAACCAAACTCATCCATTTCACATCAAGTTATTAAGCCACAATCAACATTTAGCAAATCAATACAAACCACATCACCAAAGAAATTGGCACATATATGCATACGTGTGTGTGTGTATATATATATATATATACATATGCTTACAACCAATTTAACCAAAATGAGCCAATTTACATGGCCGAATACCAAATCAAGCCTTTGACAATTACAAGCCAATACATTTGGCCAAAATCATGATGACACATATAACAAAATGTCCAAGTCCCTATACATGCCATATACTCAAAATGTTAAGATCATCGATACCCAAAATGAAAGTTTGATAAAGTGATACTATCTCTGACGATCTCTAACCCGAGCTACCTTAGTGACACTATAAGCATGGAAAAATAAAACGGAGTAAGCTATATAGCTTAGTAAGCTCATATGCAAGAAATAAGCAGATCTTACCATACATTTCCATGCAAGTAACATAATATAAAGTAATGTAATTTACAATAAATCTCATGAACATAATTTACTAAATCACATCTTACCAAGGATTCACCATTTCGTGAATTCAACCTTCACAAGTGTTACGTACATACTTGTACCATATTGTAATGATACTTATCTTCATCTTTGACATACCCGTTGAACCACTTGGAATAATATCGGATACCCGGGAAATCTCTCACACAAAGTGTCACATATGTAGCCATCGCTACCTCTTTATCAAAATAGATATATATGCTCGCTCTCGAGTCATTAGCGGGCCTACTCACACAAGCTGTCAGTTAAGATGTAGCTACACGGTGTTGCTCAGACAAGCTGTCATGTAACCGCAACATATTCTTGTATCCTTAGCCACCGATAGGACGTACATGACCAGCACCTGGATCACATAACATGGTACCCTAGTGACATGTCACTTGTATCCTAATCTATTCCTAAGGTTCAATCGGGATTTTCGTTTGCTGAATCATTGTCGAACGTGTCCGTAGAGTAGTTCATACAATTTATGCAATATTAAAACATTTAAAATACAATTATAATGATGCTTATTTAACATATGAACTTACCTCAGTTACAAAAACGGCAAAAAGGATCTATTCATCAATTACTTTGTTTTTCCTCGGATCTAGACCCGAACTTCGTTTTTCTTGATCTATAATACCACATTTAACTTATAATCATCACATTATTCAATATAGCCCAAAACACCTTATGGTAAAAATTACATTTTTGCCCCTAACATTTTAACATTTTATAATTTAGTCCCTAAGCCCGTAAAATGAATTTCATTCAATTTCATCACAACCCAAGCCTAGCCGAATATTACTAGTACTCATAACAGCACACATTTTTTTACACATTTTATATCCTTTTACAATTAAGTCCCTATTTGACGTTTTTACTGAAAATCACTTTATAAATGTTCTTTAACTAACTTCAACCATGCATTTTCTATCATCAAACATCAAAATACATGCATATTCAACATGGGTAAAATTTTAGATTTTAACTTTCTCTCAAATTAGTCCTTGGAATAGGTAGATCAAGTTACAACGATCTCAAAAATATAGAAATCATTAAAAATGGGTCAAGAACGGACTTACAATCGAGCTTGAAAGCTTGGCCAAAAACCCTAGCTATGGCTTTTTGTAAATTTCGGCTATGGGGGACTAAATTGAAGAAGATGGAAACTTTTATTTAGTTTATTTTGTCTTTATTTACTAAATTACTAAAATACCCTTAATACATAACTTTAAAATTTTACCTAGCCATGTCCATTTTTGTCCATGCTAAAGTATAATGGTCTAATTACTACTTAAGGACTTTCAATTAAATTTCATAGCAATTAGACACCTTTAACTTATAGAATTCAAATTTTGCACCTATTGCAATTTAGTCCTTCTGATAAATCGTAAAAGTAACACATTTTAATCCCACATTTAGTATGCTTTTGGATGAATTTATCCTTAATTTATGTAAAAAGGTGCTCTTAATCCTTTATTTTCGTGTCTTATACTCAGGAAAGTACCCAAGTTTAAAAAAATGCAAAACGGGCTTAAAACGAACCAAAGTGGCCCAACCCAAGAAGTCAGCACGGCCTGGATTTCATGCCACACGGCCGTGCCTCGATAGTCATCTAGACCGCGGCCTTACCCGATTCACACGGCCATTTTCCCATCAATAAAGTCTACACACGGGCGTGCCTAGCGATTCACATGACTATTCCCAAAATGGTAGAATCGAGACACGGCCTCTACCCATATATTGCCCAGACGTGTCATAGCCGTGCCTAAATCGACAGGATGGAGACACGGGTGGACCACGATTTACACGGGCGTGTCAAGGCCGTGCCCCTGCCGCGAAAAAGAGCAATTTCACTCGGAATTGGATGCTTGGAGCCCAAGAAATGCAATCCTAAGTCCATTCAAACACCTAGGATGAATTATACCCAAATTACGAGTACTTAGGAGCCAAGTAAAGCATCCCAAATGTATATATAAATAATTCAAGGTAGCAATTCAAGGGTGTGAGGTTTTAGCAGAGTTTTCTGCCAGAGCTTTACTCGTTTAGGGAATTACTCGAAGATAGCCAATTGATCCATCTCGAAGAGTCAGAGTTCTACTCAAGATGGAGGATCTCCTCTTCAATTCCTTCAGGGGTTTTAGGGATTTCTTATGTTTTGTTTTATCTTTTCTCTCGAGATGTTTTCCTATTTTATTATGAACTAAACCCCTCAGATACCTGAAGGGGATGAAACCTATGATGGATTTTGTTATTTAATTCTTTCGGTTTATATGATAAATACTTAGTTTATTCTTAATTATGTTGCTTAAATTTCATCTGATGTGCTTAGGTGGAGGAGGAATAGACCCTGTCTAAGAGTAGATCTAGCATAATTAAGTGGAGTTGATCGAGCGCCTAGAGATAGGGTTACGAGATTTTGCCAAATTAGGGTGACACCTAATATGGGAGTCCATTGATCGATTTACTACTTCCTGAGGGGGTTATTATAAGAGAACAAGAGTTCCACTAATTAACCTAAGGTTAGACGTTATTTGCTTTGAGAGAAGGTTTAATACAGGTTAGGGAGTCTCACGGATCAAGCTAAGTAAAAGAAATCATGTGAATTGGAAGTTAGATAATAAGTGAAGTCATAGGTGGATTCTTCCCGAAGGAATCATCTTTATCAATTGAGTTTTCTTCAAAGTCTTTTCCCAAAGTTTTGTTCTTTTGTCTTTGCATTTAAGTTTAAGTATTTCATTTGTTTTAGTTTAATAAACCAATCATTCCATATTTTAGGCTAAATAATAGAAAGAAAATGAGTAATAGTATTTTTAGGTTCCTTGGGTTCGATAAGATATTCTTGCCTGATCTATACTACTGTTCAACAGGTGCGCTTGCCTCTATCGTTGTCACAATCAGTCTACAAGTTCGATCACTCTTTTATAAATATTAAAACTAGACTGTTTTCCAGCGATCAAGTTTTTGGCGCCGTTGCCAGGGAACTTCTAAAATATTACGAAAGCTCTATTTTTATTACTTTAGCCATTATTATTATTATTTACTTTGCTAACTTTTCTTTTATTTAAATCGTTACAGATAATTCTAGTTTTTCAAAAGGAATGGCACTGAATAATTATCAGTGGCAAGGCGTGGGGACTATTCCTACTGAAGCAACCAGTATCTTCAACCTCGACGTGGTTACCAAGTT
Source organism: Gossypium rotundifolium (assembly GCA_025506655.1). NCBI lineage: Eukaryota > Viridiplantae > Streptophyta > Magnoliopsida > Malvales > Malvaceae > Gossypium > Gossypium rotundifolium. The sequence continues at coordinate 20,487,759 of CP106726.1, forward strand.
ATCCAATCAGTTCAAAATAATGAATAAAAAGATTGGTGGTTTGAATAATCTCTCGTAGGTACACCCAATAATGCAGTATAACCCGAATCTGAGAGGCGTGGCGAATCCTGAGTACCCACCCTACGGATATGGCATGAGAAACAAACGAGTCCACTATATAGGATGGGGGTACCATCTCGACTTCTCGTGGAATGATCAAAGATAGGATTTTACTCCAAATTTTCAACAACCTTATCCACAGGAAAGGGAATCAAACCTCGAAGAGATTATGACAAAATTGGTGACAGCTACAAACTCTCGTCTTCAAAAGGCTGAAGAAACACTCGATGATCAACAAAGATTAATCGAAGGAATCAAGATTCAAGTACGAGAAATCATCACATCAGTTGGACTACTTATTGAAACATTATGTGAAATAAGGACAGAAATTTTCTCAAAAGACGCACAGTAGGTAAAAGTAGTTACACTAAGGAGTAGTAAAGAGTTAATTGAACCACAAAGAAAGACACCACATGAAATTACCAGGAAAAAGAGTGTAGAAGGTGAGAACGATAATCCATTGCCTACAGAGAATAAACCACAAATTCCATATCTAGAAAAATTGAAGAAAGAACAAATGGATGCTCAATACGGTAAGTTCCTCGAACTCTTTAAACAAATACATATCAACTTACCTTTCGTTGAAGCTATTTCACAGATGCCGAAGTATGCAAAATTCTTAAAGGAACTTCTTACGAACAAAAGGAAGCTTGAGGAGGTGTCCATGGTGGAGCTTAACGAAGAATGTTCAGCCCTTCTCCAAAATAGACTACCACGAAAATTAAAAGATCTAAGGAGTTTCACTATTCCTTGCTTAATTGGTAGTTTAAACATCAAGAAAGCGTTAGCAGATTTAGGCACTAGTATTAATTTAATGCCTTACAAATTATTTAAACGGCTAAACCTTGGGGAACCAAATCCCACTAGGATGAGTATTCAATTAGCCGATAGATCTATCAAATATCCTAGGGGAATTATTAAAGATGTCTTGGTCAAAATTGATAAATTTATTTTTCGTATTGGTCTTGTTGTGTTAGACATAGATGAAGACATTAATGTTCCTTTGATCTTAGGGCGTCCCTTTTTAGCCACTGTTAAAGCTATTATTGATGTAGGTAATGGTAAACTAGCTCTGAGGATAGGTGATGATGAAATTATCTTTCAACTCTGTGATGCCATGTGATATTCTAAAGAACAAGATGATCCTTGTTATTTAAATCGACACTCTTGATCATATTATAAAAATAGGAAATTATACAAGGTGACACTTTGGAATTGTGTCCGGCTCAAGAAGAGGGAGAAGAAGGTGAAGACAATGAATCGAATCTGAAAATGTCATCATATGAACAACAAAGAGAAGAAGGCATCAAGAATGATAATGAAATAAAACAAAAAAACTCCATAGTAGAACCATCCAAATTGGAACTCAAACAGTTACCAAAGCACCTAGAATACGCATTCCTTGGAGACAATTCTACACTACCAGTAATCATCTCCTCAGAATTAGAATCCAAAGAAAAGGAGGAACTGATAGAAGTACTAAAAGAACACAAGAAAGCCATAGCTTGGAAAATTTTCGATATCAAGGGAATAAGCCCCACACTCTGCACCCACAAAATTTTGATGGAAGAAGAATATAAACCATGTGTGCAACCTGTAACACCCCTAACTGTATCCGTCGTCGAATTAGGGTTACGACCATTATCTATAAATTTCACTATCATATTCGAATATACTATTGATAAAGTTACACTACCATAGTAAGATTAAAACTTAATGAATATATCACACATCTATATTACCAATTTCGCATGAAAGAAATTTAAATCAAATAGTAGAAGTACTATTTATTTGGTCATTAAGTTATAATAACCACACATGCATAATCGCATAATTACATTACCGAAACAAGTTGTCAACTAATGCCGAATATACACACATGGCAAAAATCCTGTTAACCGAATCTAAGGTACCACAATTTCAATACCAACTATCCAAAGCATTCACCCATTTCGTTATCCATCCATGATATATATATATATACTTCATGTAATTTATTTCCATACTAACAAATACCATAACAGACTTCACAAGTATCCATAATATTAAGATTTAGACATGACCGAATATATATATACTAATTCATCACATTTCATAATACCATAAATGTGATATGCTCAAAACGAATACTTCATATTTAATAACATCAAACCAACCCTTTCATTTTCTTTTAAAACCTGCTTAAGCCGAACCTATAATACAACCATACATGTATGATTAAACAAAACAGAATCAATCAACCAAAGTCATAGGAATTTCGCTATTTTCGTATGGCATTTTAATATATAAATATATTCACCAAAATATTGTTGAGTCAACTCAAAAATAATTTTAGCCTATACATGCCATAGTTCTTAAGTTCATTCTTAAAAGAGGTACCAAAATAGTTGATAGTATGCTTGACTTCGATAGGGATTCCCGAGCTTGAGCTTTGACTTCGAAACACCTATGGTACGTTATAACAAACACACCATGTAAGCTATTGTAGCTTAGTAAGTTATAAGCAAAAAGGTAGTATTTCTATATACAAGCAACTTAACAGTTTCTCATTTACTTAACTCAAACATGGATTAGGTTGCAACATTCATACACATAATATATCATCATCAATCAAAATCATACCTATTTAGTCACCAAATAAATCCAAGTAATCACATATTGAATTTCCATACAAAATAACTTACGATTTACATCGAAAGTGAACTATCATATAACATAAATATCCGACACTTCCATTTACCTCCACTAAGTGTTTCCATCTTTAGGAAAATCTGAAAACCCGCACACGTAGTACAAACATGTAACGTTTCGCTCACATAGAGCCGTTATTTAACATGTTCGCACACACAGTGCCACTTCCCCTAACGTATCACTCACATAGAGCCGTTACTTAGCATTTTCCGCACACACAGTGCCATTTCCTACAACGTATTGCTCACATAGAGCCGTTACTTAGCATGTTCGCACACACAGTGCCACTTTTTGTAACGTATCGCTCACATAGAGCCGTTACATAACATGTTCGCACACACAGTGCCACTTCCCGTAGCGTATCGCTTACATAGAACTGTTACTCAGCTAAAACATGTAGTTATTTATTCAATCACTACCATTTCTCACTTCATATTCCACAATTAAATACTAATCAACCCATAATTATTTATTCAATCCAAACATATCAAAATTTCATACTCATGTGTATATATATATAATTACCCAATAACAACAATCCAATTTCCATATGTCATACTTTCACATTCTAAGCACAACCCAAATACATATACACAAATATGTATTATTAATCATACATTAGGTACAAATATCCATCTCATTACATATTCATATTTAGCTCCTTTCTAAATCGATTATATATATATATATATAAATATGAATTTCCATACTATGTTACTTTCGCAATTTACCTACCAATATACTCAATTCCACAAATCAATATATCTAATAACCAATTATATGTACTTGATACATATCGATCACCAACACAATTAAGTTCCATGTCTCATTCGGCAATAAAAATTATATATATATATACACATTTTCGATTGAGAGTAAGTATTCTATTATAAGAATTACTTGGTTTAAATTTAATTACTTATAAACTTAATTGGTAGTTGAGAGGTTAAAAATCTTTTAGCTACTCGATTAATTTAGCTTTACTCCGATCCGATTCCGGTTCTTTCCGTCCTTGGTCTAGAATAGAGTTCAATTAAGCTCATTTAAATTTCTATTCAATTGATCCACAACCACATACTTTAGAAAATTTACAAATTTACCCATAACTTTTATAATATCTACAATTTAGTCCCTAAAGCAATATTCATGAATTACTCGAAATTTGTCCAACATCTTTTAGGACCGAATCCTTCTAAGGGTCTCATATATCAATATCAACTAATTATTTCACCTTACAATCTTTCAACTACTCATTTTCGAAATTTAAACCATTACCCTCCATTCTACCTAAATTTTTCCATACTTTCAACATATTAATCTACAAGAATATATTTCTATTTTTCCATTAAACGCAACAATCACCAACATTCATCAAAACCGAATTTTAAACATGCTTCAAAATAAAAATTTCCACATGGGTTTGTTAATATTCAAAGTAACTAACTCAAAAATATACCAAATTACAAAAATCATGATAAATTTCTAACCTTAGGTGAACATGCAAAAAGGCCGAAAGATGAGAGCTTGAGTTTCCCTTTTTCTTTGTCAAAATTCGGCAATGAAGAAGAAAATGTATGGAAGATAAACATCCACTCATATTTTTATGTTTTCTTTATTCTTAATCTAATATTAAAATATTAATATTACACCACTTACTAACCAATTACATAAAATATACATATATATCCATCATTATGTCGTCCACCCAACAAGCTTTTGGGTAATTACCATGCAATCCATTCATGAAATAAAACAATTCAATTGAACCCTTAATAAAATATAAGATACTTTTACCATTAAACAATTAAATCCCTTGATTTAAATTAAGCATCCATATGAATAAATTAACTTATCATATTTTAGAATATGCTTAAGCACATAACATAAGTAAATAGTAAGAAAATAATATATATATATTTTCTAATCCGGATTCGTGGTCCGAAACCACCATTCCGATTAGGGTCGTAATTGGGTCATTACAACTCTTCCCCCCTAAATAAATTTTCGTCCCGAAAATTCTTACGAAGAATAAATGTGGGTAACGCTTCTTCATAGATTCTTCGGTTTCCCAGGTTGCTTCCTCAACCCCGTGCTTATGCCACAATACTTTAACTAGCGATATCTTTTTATTTCGCAACTCTTTCACTTCACGAGTTAATATGCGAATTGGTTCTTCCTCACAAGTCAAATCGGGCTGAATTTCAATCTCTGAAGGGCTGATCACATGAGAAGGATCGGATCGATATTGTCAAAGCATCGATACATGAAAGATATTGTGAATCTTGTCCAACTCAGACGGCAACCTCAGTCTATACGCAACTGGCCCGATACATTCAATAACCTCATACGACCCAATGAAACGCGGACTCAACTTTCCTTTACTACCAAATTTCATTATCTTTTTCCACGGTGAGACTTTCAAAAATACTCTGTCACCCACCTGAAATTCTATATCTTTCCGTTTTAAGTTCGCATACGATTTCTGACGATCTGAGGTAGCTTTCAAACTTTCTCAGATTATTTTAACTTTTTGTTCCATCTCTCTGATTAAATCAACCTTGTATATCTTGCCTTCACTTAGTTCGGTCCAGTATAAAGGTGTACGGCATTTTCGACCGCACAATGCTTCATAGGGTGTCATTTTAATACTTGATTGAAAACTGTTATTATACGCAAATTCAATCAAAGGTAAGTATCGTTCCCACTTACCCTTAAACTCAAGAACGTAACATCTCTACATGTCCTCGAGTATTTGGATAACACGCTCGGATTGACCATCCGACTGAGGGTGAAAAGCTGTACTAAAATGTAACTTAGTACCTAAAGCATCTTGCAGTTTCTTCCAAAACCGTGATGTGAACCTCGGATCTCTATCCGAAACAATAGAAATAGGTACTCCTTGTAACCGAACAATCTACGATACATACAACTCAGCCAATTTATCGAGTGAGAAATCCATACTCACCGGAATAAAATTGGCCTATTTCGTAAATCTATCTACGATAACCAAGATTAAATCCTTTTTACTTGGTGTCAAAGGTAAACTTGATACGAAGTCCATGGTGACTCAGTCCCACTTCCACTCAGGAATCAAAATCGGTTGAAGTAGTCCCGAAGGCACTTGATGCTCAGCTTTCACTTGTTGACATACTAAACACTTCGATACATAGTTTGAGATGTCTCGCTTCATACCTTGCCACCAATAATACTGTTTCCAATCGTTATACATTTTTGTGCTACCCGGATGAATCGACAACCTACAACTGTGAGCTTCCTCACAAATCATTCAAATCAATTTAGGATTCTTCGGTACACACATTCGATTCTTGAACCATAAACATCCTTCTGCATCAATTTGAAAGTCTGAATCCGTACTCAAGCCACAATGGCTTTTCTTTGTTTTTAAATTGTTATCAACTTCTTGGGCTTCTTGAATTTGTTGCTCAAATAATGGTCTTACTTTCAACTCAGCAATGATCCTACCATTCTCATTCATAGCTATATCTGTATTCAATATACGTAAAGCAAATAGGGACTTTCGGCTAAGTGCATCGGCAACCACATTAGCCTTTCCTGGGTGATATTCAATCACGAGCTCATAATCCTTCAACAGTTCCAACCATTGTCGTTTCCTCAAATTCAGATCTTTTGTGTCATTAAATACTTTAGACTCTTATGATCCGAATAAACGTGGCATTTCTCACCAAATAGATAATGACGCCATATCTTCAGAGCAAAGACTATCACGGCAAACTCAAGGTCATGAGTCGGATAGTTTCTCTAGTGTGGTTTCAACTGTCTCGAGGCATAAGCAACAACCTTACCCTCCTGCAGTAATACACAACCAAGTCCGTTTAAAGGTGCATCACTAAAAATAACAAACTCTTTACCCGACTCCGGCTGAACGAGCATCGGAGCTTCCGTTAATAAGGTCTTAAGTTGATCAAAACTCTTTTGATACCTTTCTGACCACTCAAATTTAACATCTTTCTGTAACAGCTTGGTCATCGGTGATGCTATCATAGAAAATCCTTTCACGAAGCATCTATAATATCCGGTAAGTCCCCCAAAAAAAAAACTATGAACCTTAGAAACATTCCGCGGAGGTTTCCAATCAAATATAGCTAAAATTTTACTCGGGTCAACCCATATACCTGATGCTAAAATGACATGCCCCAGAAAGCTAACTTCTTTCAAACAAAACTCACATTTATTGAACTTTACGTACAATTGCTTGTCACGTAAGATCTGTAACACTAGCTTCAGATGCTCAATGTGCTCCTTTTCATCGCGCAAATAGATCAGTATATCATCTATAAAAACAACCAAAAACTGATCTAAAAATGGTCAGAATATCCGATTCATCAAATCCATGAACATTGCAGGGGCATTAGTGAGCCCAAACGACATCACTAAGAACTATAGTAACCATATCTCATTGAAAAAGATCTTTGGTACATCCGTTTCCCTAACTCGCAGCAGATAAAACACCGACCTCAAATCAATTTTAGAGAACACTGAGGCTCCTTTAAGTTGATCAAATAAATCATCGATACGTGGCAACGGGTATTTATTCTTTACAGTCACCTTATTGAGCTGTTGATAGTCAATGTACATTCTCAATGTTCTGTCTTTCTTTTTCACAAATAAAATAGGTGCACCCTAGGGAGAGAAGCTCAGTCGGGTAAAACCTCTATCTGTCAATTCTTACAACTGCGCTTTTAACTCTTTTAACTCAGTCGGTGCCACTCTATATGGAGCTATCGAGATCGGAGTCATCCCTGGCACTAACTCAGTACTAAACTCTACTTCCCAAATAGGTGGCAATCCCGATAATTCCTCCGGAAACACATCCAGATACTCACATATAATTGGTACTAATTCAATCGTCTTTTCGGCCTTTTTACTATCAATCACATAGGTAAAATAAGCTTCGCATCCTTTTCTTAAATAATGTCGAGCCAATATCGAGGATATCACTACTGGTAGCCTATTCAAATTTGAAGACTCTAATCGTACTATCCGATATTTTGACATCTCAACTCAATAGTCTTTCATCTGCAATTCACTACCGCATCATGAACGGTCAACCAGTCCATACCAAGATTAATGTCAAACTCATCAAAAGGTAATAGCATTAGATTGGCCAAAAAACACATGTTTTGAATCATCAGAGGACAGTTCTTGTACATTTTATCAATCAATACACATCGACCCAGAGGGTTTGAAACCCTAATCACAAACTCAGTAGACTCAACAGGTAGAGTCTTACTGGATACTAATGTTTCACACACATACGAATGAGTTGAGCCGGGATCAATCAAAGTAGTTACATTAGTATCAAAGAGAGTGAAAATACCGGTAATGACGACTGGAGATGAGGCCTCCTCTCTAGTGCGGATTACATAAGCTCTAGCCGGTATACGAGCATCTGATCGAATACCTGCCTCTGTAGTCCCCCTCTGTGCACCACTTCTACCTTCCCCAGTACGAAATGGTCTGTCTCTAACTGGAGTGCCGCTAAATCTCGCACCTGAGCAATACCCTTTTCTGTAGCCTTTGAGCAATCACGAATGAAGTGGTCCTGTGAGCCACACTTGTAACAAGTGCGAGAAATGGATTTACCCCCAACACTCTTCGAAATGTCATCTGCTACATTGTTGACACTTTGGTTTACTCGATCTCTCATTGCCAACACTAGTAACTGATGTAGCCCGAGAACTCACTGGTGGTCGTTCTTGTATAGAAATCCCTGTGTTAAGTTTGGATCGGCTACCATCATTCTTGAATTTCTTTATCACTATCTGCAAAAATTTACTAGCAGATCTCTTCTGAACATCTCTAGAGTCAAGCTTAGCTTTTTGTTTTTTTTCTTTTCCCAGCTCTTCTACTTTACAAGCTCATTCAACTAGTATAACGAACTCTTTAATTTCAAGGATGCCAACCAGAAGCTTGATATCTTCATTTAAACCATCCTCAAATTTCCGGCACATAGCAGCCTCTGACGACATACATTCGCGAGCATAGCGACTAAGTCGTACAAACATGCGTTCATACTCGGATACGGTCATACGACCCTATTTAAGCTCCAAAAATTCTTTGCGCTTAGAGTCTATAAAGTGCTAGCTTACATACTTCTTGCGAAATTCCATCTAAAAGAAGTCCCAGGTAACCCTTTCTTTCGGAACAACTGATACGAGTGTATTCCACCAATAAAATGTAAAATCTCGTAATAAAGATATGGCACACTTTAGATACTCATCAGGTGTGTAAAATAACTCGTCGAAAATAAAACAGTATTATCGAGCCAAAATTCAGCTCGCTCTCGCATCATCATCATCCTCGGCTCTAAATTATTGAGCTCCATATTCTCTAATGCGATCAACTGAGGGCTTATTTACTCTTCGAGGATTGACAATTGAAGGTACCATCAGTACTACCGGGGGAACATTCAGATGTAAGGGTGGTTGAACAGCTGGATTGGTTCGTATGGACTAACGGAACCAATTATTCATCATGGAAAAGAAGGCTTGTCGGGCCCCCTCATCCTGATTACTCGTGGCGGTCAAGATTCCTATGGCGCTGTCCCTGACACGAAAGCGGGTGCCACACTCTTGATGTCATCAGCTACAACTTGCTCGGAATCGGGATCTATAACTATATAAAAGAAATAAACACTTTTCACTGTCAGAAGTCATCATACTATCAACTGCAGAAAATATGGCATGTATAGCTAAACTCATACGCGCTACGTTAGTCCAAGAACCGACTAAACCATAGCTCTGATACCAATCAATTGTAACACCCCTAACCCGTATCCGTCGTCGAATTAGGGTTACGGCCATTATCTATAAATTTCACTATCATATTCGAATATACTATTGATAAAGTTACACTACCATAGTAAGATTAAAACTTAATGAATATATCACACATCCATATTACCAACTTCGCATGAAAGAAATTTAAATCAAATAGCAGAAGTACTATTCATTTGGTCATTAAGTTATAATAACCACACATGCATAATCGCATCATTGCGTTACCGAAACAAGTTGTCAACTAATGCTGAATATACACACATGGCAAAAATCCTCTTAACCGAATCTAAGGTACCACAATTTCAATACCAACTATCCAAAGCATTCACCCATTTCGTTATCCATGAACATATATATATACTTCATGTAATTTATTTCCATACTAAGAAATACCATAACAGACTTCACAAGTATCCATAATATTAAGATTTAGACATGACCGAATATATATATACTAATTCATCACATTTCATAATACCATAAATGTGATATGCTCAAAACGAATACTTTATATTTAATAACATCAAACCAACCCTTTCATTTTCTTTTAAAACCTGCTTAAGCCGAACCTATAATACAACCATACATGTATGATTAAACAAAACAGAATCAATCAACCAAAGTCATAGGAATTTCGCCATTTTCGCATGGCATTTTAATATATAAATACATTCACCAAAATGTTGTTGAGTCAACTCAAAAAATAATTTTAGCCTATACATGCCATAGTTCTTAAGTTCATTCTTAAAATAGGTACCAAAATAGTTGATAGTATGCTTGACTTCGACAGGGATTCCCGAGCTTGAGCTTTGACTTCAAACACCTATGGTACGTTATAACAAACACACCATGTAAGCTATTATAACTTAGTTATAAGCAAAAAGGTAGTATTTCTATATACAAGCAACTTAACAGTTTCTCATTTACTTAACTCAAACATGGATTAGGTTGCAACATTCATACACATAATATATCATCATCAATCAAAATCATCCTATTTAGTCACCAAATAAATCCAAGTAATCACATATTGAATTTCCACACAAAATAACTTACCCAATTTACATCGAAAGTGAACTATCATATAACATAAATACCTGACACTTCCGTTTACCTCCACTAAGTGTTTCCGTCTTTAGGAAAATCTAAAAACCAGCACACATAGTACAAACACGTAACGTTTCGCTCACATAGAGCTGTTATTTAACATGTCCACTTTACGAGTGCCACTTCCGTAATGTATCGCTCACATAGAGTTACTTAGCATTTTCGCTTTACAGTGCCATTTCTGTAATGTATCGCTTACATAGAGCCAGTTACTTAGCATGTTCGCACACACAGTGCCACTTTTCGTAATGTATCGCTCACATTGAGCCGTTACATAACATGTTCGCACACACAGTGCCACTTCCCGTAATGTATCGCTCACATAGAGCCGTTACTCAGCTAAACATGTAGTTATTTATTCAATCACTACCATTTCTCACTTCATATTCCACAATTAAATACTAATCAACCCATAATTATTTATTCAATCCAAACATATCAAAATTTCATACTCATGTGTATATATATATAATTACCCAATAACAACAATCCAATTTCCATAGGTCATACTTTCACATTCTAAGACAACCCAAATACATATACACAAATATGTATTATTAATCATACATTAGGTACAAATATCCATCTCATTACATATTCATATTTAGCTCCTTTCTAAATCGATTATATATATAAATAAATAATGAATTTCCATACTATGTTACTTTCGACAATTTACCTACCAATATACTCAATTCCACAAATCAATATATCTAATAACCAATTATATGTACTTGATACATATCGATCAATAACACAATTAAGTTCCATGTCTCATTCTAAGCAATAAAAATTGTATATATATCACATTTTCGATTGAGAGTAAGTATTCTACTATAAGAATTACTTGGTTTAAATTTATTTACTTATAAACTTACTTGGTAGTTGAGAGGTTAAAAATCTTCCAGCTACTCGATTAATTTAGCTTTACTCCGATCCGATTTCGGTTCTTTCCGTCCTTGGTCTAGAATAGAGTTCAATTAAGCTCATTTAAAAATAATTTCTATTCAATTGATCCACAACCACATACTTTAGAAAATTTACAAATTTACCCATAACTTTTATAATATCTACAATTTAGTCCCTAAAGCAATATTCATGAATTATTCGAAATTTGTCCAACATCTTTTAGGACCGAATCCTTCTAAGGGTCTCATATATCAATATCAACTAATTATTTCACCTTACAATCTTTCAACTACTCATTTTGAAATTTAAACCATTACCCTCCATTCTACCTAAATTTTCCATACTTTCAACATATTAATCTACAAGAATATATTTCTATTTTTCCATTAAACATAACAATCACCAACATTCATCAAAACCGAATTTTAAACATGCTTCAAAATAAAAATTTCCACATGGGTTTGTTAATATTCAAAGTAACTAACTCAAAAATATACCAAATTACAAAATCATGATAAATTTCTAACCTTAGATGAACATGCAAAAGGCGAAAGATGAGAGCTTGAGTTTCCCTTTTCTTTGTCAAAATTCAAGCAATGAAGAAGAAAATGCATGGAAGATAAACATCCACTCACATTTTATGTTTTCTTTATTCTTAATCTAATATTAAAATATTAACCAATTACATAAAATATACATATATATCCATCATTATGCCGTCCACCCAACAAGCTTTTGGGTAATTACCATGCAATCCATTCATGAAATAAAACAATTCAATTGAACCCTTAATAAAATATAAGATACTTTTACCATTAAACAATTAAATCCCTTAATTTAAATTAAGCATCCATATGAATAAATTAACTTATCATATTTTGGAATATGCTTAAGCACATAACATAAGTAAATAGTAAGAAAATAATATATATATTTTCTAACCCGGATTCGTGGTTCCAAAACCACTGTTCCAATTAGGGTCGTAATTGGGTTGTTAACAACCGTAGAGACGTTTAAACCACAACATGAAAGAAGTGGTCAAAGCCGAGGTAATTAAACTTCTAGATGCAGGAATAATTTATCCTATTTCTGACAGCACTTGGGTAAGTCCTGTGCAGGTAGTCCCAAAGAAAGGAGGAATGACGGTAGTACCCAATGAAAAAAATGAGTTAATTCCCACAAGAACAGTTACAGATGGATAGTCTCCATAGACTATAGAAAGTTGAATGATGCCACCAGAAAAGATCATTTTCCTTTGCCTTTCATAGATCAAATGCTAGAAAGATTATCCGGGCATATGTATTACTGCTTCCTGGATGGTCTCTCCGGCTACTTCCAAATCCTTATAGCTCCTAAAGACCAAGAAAAAACAACATTTACATGCCCATACAGTACGTTTGCTTATCGTAGAATGCCTTTTGGATTATGTAATGCTCCTGCTACTTTTCAGCGTTGCATGTTGGCAATCTTCGACGAACTCGTGGAGGACATCATAGAGATATTTATGGATGATTTCTCGATATTCGGTAATTCTTTCCATCTTTGCCTTAGAAATTTAAAACGAGTTCTAACGAGATGTGAAGAAACAAACCTTGTTTTAAATTGGGAGAAATGCCATTTTATGGTTAGAGAAGGGATTGTATTCGGACATAAGATTTCTAGTAAAGGAATTGAGGTAGATAAAGCAAAAGTTGGAACCATAGAAAAATTACCTCCCCCTAGTTCAGTCAAGGCTATTAGAAGTTTTTTAGCACACGCAGGTTTTTATAGAAGATTTATTAAGGATTTTTCTAAAATAGCTAAGCCCTTGACAAAATTACTAGAAAAAGATGTTCCTTTTAATTTCAACCAGAATGTTTAGATGCATGCAATATCCTTAAGGATAAATTAGTAAATGCACCGATTATAATTGCACCTAATTGGAACTTACCCTTTGAATTAATGTGTGAAGCAAGTGACTTTACAGTAGGTGCAGTTTGGGGACAACGCAAAGATAAGCATTTTCAGCAGATCTACTATGCTAGCAGAACATTGACACCCGTACAAGAAAATTATGCCACGACTGAGAAAGAATTGCTAGCTGTAGTTTTTGCTTTTGACAAATTTAGACAATATCTAATATTATCTAAAGTTGTTGTTTACATCGATCATTCAAACTCTTCGTTATCTTTTAAACAAACCCGATGCAAAACCTAGACTAATATGATGGATTTTACTCTTACAGAATTTGACTTGGAAATAAAGGATAAAAGGGAGCCGAGAATCTCATGCAGATCATCTTTCAAGACTCAAAATCCACACACCAAAGAACTTGATGAACATGAAATAAATGTTTCGCTTCACAAGAAACGACTCTTTTCTATAACACATTCTAAAGTACCTGGTTTGCAAATATTGCAAACTATTTAGCAACTAACATCCTACCAAGAAAATTGACACATCACCAAAAAAGCGATTCTTTCTTGATGTGAAAAATTATTTTGGGAGGATTCCTTTTTTCGCATATGCGCAGATCAGGTAATTCGAAGATGCGTTACAAGGACAGAGGCAAACAAAATCCTGGAACATTATCATTTAGGACCATCAGGAGGACACTACAGTGGTATTAAGACCGCACACAAAATACTCGAATCAGGTTTTCTTGGCCTACCCTATTTAAAGATGCCAATGGTATGCTACCTCGTGTGACAAATGCCAAAGAAGGTAATATCTCTAAACGTGATGAAATGCCTCAAACATATATGTTGTCATGTGAAATATTTGATGTATGGGGTATTGATTTTATGGGACCATTCCCTAGTTCCTTTGGACATAAATACATCTTAGTAGCAGTTGATTACATGTCAAAATGGGTAGAAGCGGAAGCCTTACCTACCAATGATGATAGGGTAGTAGTTAAATTTCTCAAGAAACTATTTTCCCGATTCGGCACACCTAGAGCCATCATTAGTGATAGGGGTGCTCATTTCTATAATACACAATTTGAAAAAGTTCTAAAGAAAGATGGAATATACCACAAAATAGCCACCCCATATCATCCTCAAACTAGTGGGCAAGTTGAGGTAGCAAACCGAGAGCTTAAGTGCATTCTAGAAAAAACGGTTGAATCAAATAGAAAAGATTGGGCAGTTAAAGTAGATGATGCTTTATGGGCTTACAGAACAACATTCAAAACACCTCTAGGGACATCCCCATACAAGCTCGTATACGGGAAAAGCTGTCATCTACCACTCGAGTTAGAACACAAAGCTTTCTGGGCAATAAAATTTTTAAATACTGACCTCAAACTTGCAGGAAAGAAATGAATAATGCAGATAAACGAGTTGAATGAATGGAGAACGAAAGCCTATGAGAACTCAAAGCTATACAAGGAAGCATCAAAGCGACGTCACGATGCTCGCCTCAAAAGATCAAAACATTTCGAAGTAGGGGACCTAATCCTACTATACAATTCAAGGCTTAAACTATTCCCTGGGAAGCTAAAATCCAGATGGTCAAGACCATTCATGATCAAAACAATATTTCCATATGGAACCATTGAGGTAACTCATCCCACTAAAGGCACGTTCAAGGTAAATGGTCACCGTCTTAAAATTTATAATGGTGCGATTTTGGAGATACGAGAGGGAGTTTATGCTCCATGAGCCTTCCTTTAGGCGAAAGCAGGAGAGTCTAGCTTAAGACTATAAACAAGCACTTGTCGAGAGGCAACCCGAACGCTAACCGCATAAACATTATTTTGTAAAAGTCTAAACAAAAATGCAGGATCCTTAACACGGCCTGTAACACGGGCGTGCCTATGACCGTGTACAAACAGGGAAAACCTCTCTTCTTCAACACAAGCTGTAAAAAAAAAGACACGGCCGTGCCTCATAACCGTGTGAGGCTACTAACATATCGAGCACAGCTGGACCACGGGTGTGCAAAGTGACCATGTGGACCACCGAAACCACCACACTGACAGAGCAGAGCCGTGCAAGTCAGTCCAACCACCCCCAACGTCAAGGATCCAACCACCCCCAGCACGGACACCGACAAAAATAGCACGACCGTGCCTCATAGCCGTGCTAAGATACTGACCTATTTAGCACGGGAGACCACGCCCGTGCATTCCAACCGTGCTCCTATACTGACTTCTTAGAATGGGAGTGCAAACCACAAAATGGGCGTGGAAGAACAACACACCCCACAACACACCGTGCGATACGGTCGTGTGAATCAACACACCCTAGACACACGGGCGTGGGAACGTGTCAGATTTGAAATCCTATTTAAACTCCTACAGCCCTTCCTATTCTTCCCATCTTCTTTCTTATTCCTTCTTTCTCTTTTCTTTCAAATTTTTCTTCCTACTCATAGAAAAGGTCCAAGACTCTTGAGCGACACAAAGATCATGCCGAAAAAACGTAAGCATCATCTCCTCAGAAGAGACCTCAACATGAGTTCATGCCGACAACTTCACTTAATTGACAGGCCAAGGGTTTTCGAAACCTTTTCAATTCTAAAGGCTGCTAGGGAATCACACACCACAACCTTCGAGATCTCTTGGCTATATCTTCACAGGCTACCCAATTTCTTCATCTAGCAAATTGCTTCTCAGTAGCCACTCCACCAGGCCCATAGAAAACACCATCACTGCCACCAAAGATGCCAAGGATCATCCAGATTTCAGGGAGCATTACTTTACCCACTTATCTTTTTGATTTATCACATAAATTTCATTATCAATCTTTGTACATTGAGGGTAATGTACATCTTAAGTGTAGGGGTAATAGTGCTTAACTTTTTGCATAATTCTCAAAACCCTGAAATTTGTCTTCATCTTAAGAATTATTCTCATATTATTAATTAGGATGAAATTTCTAATGACTTATAATTCTTATTGAGATGTTTTAGAGTAAGTCATAGTTAATTGTGCATTGATGATTAAATTTGAAGAATACTAGAGAATCAAGCATGATAAGTCTATTTTCAAAAATAAAATTGATAGGTTGTTGAACTAAATCGAGTACTACTTGAAATTTGAAATCTATAGGGATTGATGTCAAAAACACCTATAAATTTTGGTGAGATTTTGAGCCATATAGAGCATATATCCTTTTTATGCTCACTTTAATTGATTATGAGTGTGTCAACTTTGAACTATTATTCTAGAACTTGCCTCGTTTATACATGTCGAGACCACATTAATGGTTTGATATACTGAGATGATAAAGGCACCTAGGTTTAACCCATTCACTCCACTAAAAAGCCTACCTTCACAAATTAACCCCTAGTGAACCCCGTTGAAACCTAATAACCTTTTTATTACTCACCCACTAATATCAACCCAAAATCCCTTTATATTTGTTATCACCATTCTTTTGACTACCCTTTAATCGAGGTTTGATTTGATTAAATTACCGAATTATATTAGTTCCGTAATTACATTTATCATTTATGATGTAATGTTTTAGTTTGTTCTTAAAAAAAATCAAAAAAATCAAAATCAAAGTTTAGAGCTCATGTATCTAAATTCCAATTGTTGAAGAAGACCTCATATTGAAGTATTATAGTATTCCTATTAGCTTTTAATCGATGTAAGTACTTATTTTAGTTCATTGTTTCTAGTTAGGTAATTGATTAATTCAATCTCGATTCTAACCTTCTAATTCAGCCTTTATCCACACCTTTAACCCTAACCCCATTACAACCCTAGCCCCATTACAACCCTAATAAAGACCTTTTGATCTGTTTATCATCTCATATACAGTGGTGGAAATTTGATTTTCAGGCAAGCCTATGGGATTAACTTTTCAGGTTCGACTTTTGAGCGCTTTTTCTTGATCCTTAAACACTTTGAGTGATTTGAGTGAATCTATCTTTAGTGAGGATTTCGGTCCTTGTCGGTTTTGAATCAAAGGTAATTACTTAGATAAGGGGAGACACCTACGGTTCCAGGCTATAAAGGTATGACTTATCGTAATTGAAACTTTAGGGCACTTCCAGTTAAATCATCCATGCATAAATTATCTATGAATTATGATGAGACAATATCGATAGGAATTATGAATTATGGAAAGTTCGTTTTAATTGTAAGTTGAGAATCTTGCTTGAGGACAAGCAAAAGTTTAAGTGTGGGGATATTTGATAAACCGTAAAAGTAACACATTTTAATCCACATTTAGTATGCTTTTGGATGAATTTATCCTTAATTTATGTAAAAAGGTGCTCTTAATCCTTTCTTTTCATGTCTTATACTCAGGAAAGCACCCAAGGATAAAAAAGAATGCAAAACGGGCTTAAAACGAACCAAAATGGGTCGACCCAAGAAGTCAGCACGGCCTGGACTTCATTCCACACGGTCGTGCCTCGATAGTCATCTAGACCATGGCCTTACCTTGATTCACACAACCATTTTCCCATCGATAAAGTCCACACACGGGCGTGCCTAGTGATTCACACGGCCGTTCCCAAAATGGAAGAATCGAGACACGGCCTCTACCCATATATTGCACGGGTGTGACATAGTCGTGCCTAAATCAATAGGATGGAGACACGGGCTGGACCACGATTTACACGGGCGTGTCAAAGTCTTGCCCCTACCGCGAAAAAGAGTAATTTCACTCGAAATTGGATGCTTGGAGCCCAAGAAACGCAATCCTAAGTCCATTCAAACACCTAGGACGAATTATACCCAAATTACGAGTACTTAGGTGCCAAGTAAAGCATCCCAAACGTCTATATAAACAATTCAAGGCAAAATTCAAGGGTGTGAGGTTTTAGCAGAGTTTTTTTGCCAAAGCTTTACTTGGTTTAGGGAATTACTCGAAGATAGCCAATTGATCCATCTCGAAGAGTCAGAGTTCTACTCAAGACGGAGGATCTCCTCTTCAATTCCTTCAGGGGGTTTTAGGGATTTCTTATGTTTTGTTTTATCTTTTCTCTCGAGATGTTTTCCTATTTTATTATGAACTAAACCCCTTAGATACCTGAAGGGGATGAAACCTATGATAGATTTTGTTATTTAATTCTTTTGGTTTATATGATAAATACTTAGTTTGTTCTTATTTATGTTGCTTAAACTCATCTGATGTGCTTAGGTGGAGGAGGAATAGACCCTGCCTAAGAGTAGATCTAGCATAATTAAGTGGAGTTGATCGGGCACCTAGAGATAGGGTTACGAGATTTTGCCAGATTAGGGTGAAACCTAATATGGGAATCCATTGATCGATTTACTGCTTCCTTAGGGGGTTATTATAAGAGAACGAGAGTTCCACTAATTAACCTAAGGTTTGATGTTATTTGCTTTGAGAGAAGGTTTAATATAGGTTAGGGAGTCTCATGGATCAAGCTAAGTAAAAGAAATCATGTGAATTGGAAGTTAAATAATAAGTGAAGTCATAAGTGGATTCTTCCCGAAGGTATCGTCTTTATTAATTGAGTTTTCTTCAAATTCTTTTCCCAAAGTTTTGTTCTTTTGTCTTTGCATTTAAGTTTAAGTATTTCATTTGTTTTAGTTTAATAAACCAATCATTCCATATTTTAGGCTAAATAATAGAAAGAAAGTGAGTAATAGTACTTTTAGGTTCCTTGGGTTCGATAAGATATTCTTGCTCGAGCTATACTCTTTGCTCGATAGGTGCGCTTGCCTCTATCGTTGTCACGATCGATCTCTGTGTTCGATCACTCTTTTATAAATATTAAAACTAGACTGGTTTGCAGTGATCACCTTCTAGACAAATTTAGTCCTTCTAATTCAGATTTGTGGTCCCAAAACCACTGTTCTGAGTTGACCCAAAAACGGGTTGTTATAGCTCAGATAAGGCAACACTCTAATGACAGAGCCAAGAGGTACAAGGCAATGTCATGCATCCAAAACAGTGTGTCAAACTTGATTTTCACAAGGATCATGGCCTGTGAGACTCCAAAATAGGCTTGGGACAAGCTTAAAGAAGAGTTTCAAGGCATTGAAAAAACAAGACATCAACAACTTTTAAACTTAAGAAGGGATTTTGAAAACCTGAAGATGAAGGAGTCAGAGACAATTAAGCAATACTCGGACAGGATCATGGCTATTGTGAACAGCATCAGACTGCTTGGGGACCAATTCAGTGAAGCCAGAATAGTGAAGAAGGTTATTTCAACCTTACCAGATGAAGCCAAAATCTCTTCCCTAGAAGACTCAAGAGATCTACCAAGCATCTCTTTGACTGAGCTTATAAGCACTAAATTTTCTGACTTGATTTTGTGGTTAATTTTCAAAATTAAAAAAAAATTAAAACATTGAAAAATACAAAAAAATCAAAATTATATTTTGACCCTTTAACTTTTCCAAAATTATATTTTAACCCTCATCTTTTCCAAAAATTCTTTTTGACCCCTAAACTTTTCCAAAATTACATTTTAACCCTTAATATTTTTTGAAATTTCACTTTGAGCCCTCCAGGTTTATTGCATTTGCAGTTTGGTCCTTCTGTCAGACAATCCTTTGGCGCACCCACCCTCAATTTTTCGGCCACCGACCTAAGGGATGGCCTCCTTCCCTAGCCACCTAATACCTGCAAAAAACACACCATAAAAAGAGATTTTTCTCCAAAAAAAGGCCCCCAACAAGAACCCAAAAAAAAGGCAAAAAAAGAGAATGAAAAGAGGAGAAGAAAGAGAGAAGAAGAAGAAGAAGAGAAGAGGGAGAGGGAGCATCTCACCACCGGCGGAGGAGACAGAGTCGATGGCGACGACGGTTGGAGAAGAGGAAGAAAGGAGAAGAAGGAAGAAAAAGAAGAAAGAAAAAAGAAAAAAGAAAAAGAAAAAAAAAAAATAATAATAATAATAATAAATAGCCGGGTCTACTCGACCCGACCAGTAACGACTCGACTCAAGACCAAAGAAGAAGCCCAAATCGTGACCCATCGAATAAAAAAAAAAAAGAAAACAGGAGCAGGCCCAAGCCCAAATCAAAAAAAAAACAATAGCAGGCCCAAGCACACTAGCAGCCCATCAAAAAAAATAAGAAAAGGAGCAGGCCCAAACCCATCAGTAGCACAATCATCAAATAAAAAAAGAGAAAAAAGAGAAAAAGAGAAAGAAAAAACCGAGTCGCGTAACCCATTCGATCAGGCCCGTATTTTGGACTTTTCGATAATTTTTCTTTACCCACTTTTAATTCAATTCGTGTATTTTGATGACATCTTGTTTTAATATTATTGGTATTTTTTGTTAGCATTTTTTAATTTTTTAAATTGTATTTTATTTTATTTTTATTTTTAATAATTTTAATAAATAAGGCAACGAATCGGTTTGACACTAAGTCGTTGATTTCATCGCTATGTTCGGTGAATATCATCGGTTCGTGTTAAATACGATACGCCCTTCTAAAAAATCAAAAATCTAAAAAAAATTCTCGGGTTTTAAAATCAAATGATTATTTTTGTAGTTATTTTTAAAATTATCAAAATTTCAATTTTAGATTATGATACGTCAATATGTAATTTATCAAAATTTTCGTGTTTCAAAAATTTTGTGTTTTCAAAAATTTTCGTGTTTCAAAATTTTCGTGTTTTCAAAAATTCTCGGGCTTTAAAAAAATTTCAAGTTTCAAAATTTTCGTTTTTCAAAAATTTTCGTGTTTTCAAAAATTTCTCATGTCTCAAAATTTTCGTGTTTCAAAAATTTTCGTGTTTTAAAAATTCTCGTGTTTCAAAATTTTCTTGTTTTCAAAAAATTTCTCGTGTATCAAAATTTTCGTGTTTCCAAATAATTTTCGTGTTTAAAAATTTTCGTGTTTTGAAAAAAATTTCGTATTTCAAAAAATTTCGTATTTTCAAAAACTCTCGTATTTTAAAAATTTTCGTGTTTTCAAAAAAATTCGTGTTTCAAAATTTTCGTATTTTCAAAAATTTCGTGTTTCAAAAATTCTTGTGTTTTCAAAAATTTTCTTGTTTTAAAAATTTTCGTGTTTTCAAAAATTCTCGGGTTTTAAAAAAATTCTCCAATTTCAAAATTTTCATGTTTTCAAAAAATTCTCGTGTTTCAATCAGATCAAGATTAAATATTAAATTGAACTCGTATTTTTGAAAATTAAGACAACACGCGTTTAACGAGATACCAATTTTGGGCGTGGCGATGGTGCTAATACTTTCCTCTCACGTAATTGACTCCGAACCTTATTTTTCACTAAAATTTTGGCATAGACCTAAACTCGGCCCTTTTTAAAAAAATTCAAAAAATAATTTTTCTTTTAAAAAGAGGATTTATTAGGTGTCCGATCACACCTAGGAAAAAGGATCGGTGGTGACTTCCTTTTTTAAATAAAATCGAAACTCTATTTTCAAATTTTCAACTAGCACCCGTACTAAATTTAGATCGCTACAGCTGGCGACTCCGCTGGGGACCTTTTTTTTGAGAATCAAGCCTGGAATTAAACGCGTGTTGTCAAAATTTTTAGAACTCCTTGTTCAAATTAATATTTTGCCGTGATCCTTAAATTTTGTTTTTTTTTTTTGAAAAGTCATACATTTGCATCATGTTGTAAATATTTTTCTAACTTGTTTTATCTTTTTGTTTTTCAGCTCTAAGTTTTTACGGTTTTAGTTTTTTTTTTTAGTTTTAAAATAAAAACGAAAAGGTTTGTGAGTTTCTCCCCACACACCGTGCACTTGCATTTTTGCATAACATGAGCTCTTTACTCGGGCTCCATCCGCTTAAGTGGAAGTAAACGCTATGCCTTCGTGAGTTAACTCATCCCTCCGTACAGGCTAGTGAATACTTCCTTACATATGACTTATGCTTTCGTGAGTTAACTTGTCCCTCCGCATAGGCATAAGTAAATGTAATACCTCGAATTGAGCTCGCGAGCCTTTGATGGGTGATAATCGAGGCTCCGTACTAGCCTTAGTAGTCGACAGTACGGACAATTCGAGTACCTTTTTAGAATCGAAATCGTATATAGTGAACCGCACGAGCCACCTAACTAGAGCGATGCCGAACCTTCATCCATTTAATAGTCACCAAAATAAGTACATGGGAGAACACCTCTCGCCTTTTATTTCTTTTACATTTACACTTTTTATGCAAGGGAATCGGGTCTGTTTAATAAATTGAATCGGGTAGATTATCTGATAAGTATGTGGGGTAGGTTTTTGTAAAGCATGATGGGGCAAAAAAAAAGTAGGTCGATTTTACTAAAATGCACGATTAAATAGCTTAATTTGTTAGACTTTCCATAGTTTTTCTCTGTTTATATTTGCTGTGATTACTAACCAAGGTTATTTGCCTTTATTTATTTATTTATCATGCATCATAGGCATCTTATTAGGAAGGTGTTGATTAGAGATTGTTTGCCAAAAATGGGTTTCTGATGGAGGAGTCAATTACACAAATAACCGAGAAAAATGCCATGGTTCAAGACTGGTCTTTGAAAACCCAGAAAGCAAAAGGGGATAGTTTAAAGGAAGGATGTATCTCCAATCTTCCCAAGCATGTGACTTCGAATGCTCATCAGAATAACCTCGAAGACTTGACTAGGATCTGGAAACAGTGGGACTCAGACACTAGGGGCATCTTTGCTGAAAAGTACAGGGATATAGCTCACTTGATCGCCGTCAACATAGATGAACAGTTGATTCAGGCCATGGTTCGATTCTGGGATCCAGCTTACCAATGTTTCACTTTCAATTAAGAAGATATGACTCCGACCATAGAAGAGTATGCCACCTTGCTTTGCGTTGACAATGTACAATTCAACAAGATATATGTGAAAGAGCCCAAACCAATGACCTTCAAGAAAAAGCTAATGAAGTCGACGGGAATGACTGATACATGGGCTAAAAAATAGATAAAGAAAAAGAACGAAGTCAGTTGTGTTCTGTGGTTTTCTCTGCAAGACTTAGTTCAAAACCATCTAGATATTGTGAAGAGAGTGGATCTGTTTGCTTTGGCCATTTACGGATTAATCGTTTTCCCAAAGGTTCTTCAGCATATAGAAGTTGCGGTAGTGGATTTCTTCAAAAAGTTGAGGCAAGGAATCAACCCTATCCCAACTATCTTAGTTGAGACCTTTAGATCTCTAGGTAGTTGTAGGAGGAAAGGGGAAGGACGTTTTATCGGATGTGCACAGTTACTTAATGTTTGGATTCTGAGCCACTTCTGGAAAGTGGAGCGCACACCTTTCAACATGTTTTCAAAAACATTCGCTCCATTAGAAGCTTACCTTGGGAAAAATTGGCTGAAGGATGTCACTGAACAGCCTTGGGTTTTGATTTTTCAGAACCTCCGCATGAAGATATAACTTGGAGAGCACCATGGATCCGTCCTTCGGTTCTGTTATACAAGTGTGGAAGCCAAGATTGGGTGCTTTACTTGGATTATGGGAAGGAGTTGGATATGCTCCGTTAATGGTTCAAAGGCAGTTTGCTTCACGATAGTTCATACTAGCTACCAGGGGATTGACACAGTCTGAGTTTGCCTTTACAGGTGAGGGTTACATGAAAAAAGTCTGAGATACTGCAAAGTCTTGGAAGGAAATTTACCTAATAGAGTTAGCTCTCTATGCTGATACTATCACTCAAGATTATGACATATGTAGTCAACAAATCTCGCCGACAGATTACATTTTCCAAAATCCTTTTTCAGAAGAAATGCCGTCGAGCTAGAAATGGCAAGACATGAATTTGTAAGTGAAAAGGCCAAGCTGTTACGGGATACTAGTTCTCTTCAAGAGGAAAACTACCAGCTGAAGATCGATGTTCAAATTGAAAAATCCAAAACCGAGAAAGTCAAAAAAGAAGTTGAGATCATGAGAAATGACTTAAAGGATCTTCATTTGGAAAATAAGAAATTAAGAGGCACTATAAGCAATAGTGGGCTGGGCAAATCATCGGTAGAATGGAAGGAAGAACTAAGCAACATCAAAGGTGGGATGGAATTCTAGAGAGGGAAAGTGAAGAAGGAAGAGGAAAATGTTGCGCGTGCTATGATAAAGTTAAAGAAAAAGAATGTTGAATACGAAACCGTGTCTGCAAAATTAATGACTAGTCAGTCTGAGCGTCAAGAGCTAAGAGGGAAAATACGAGATTTAGAAAGTATGCTGAAAGCTCATCAGCAACATTTGGATACTCTCCTAAAAGCCCTAGAAGAAAAGAATGGCCAGCATGACAGAGACATTCGTGCCTACGAAAGAGCTCTCCAAGAAAAAGATATGCATCTCGGCGGTTTGATTAATGAAATTTACAAAGGCGGCTGTGCAAATTGTGCAATTATCAGATGAAGTCGAAGCTCTCAATTGCCAACTCCCTCCGAGCCAAAGATCAAGCATGTCGAAGTTCCTAGAACAAGTGAAGAAACAAGGCGATGTGGCTAGGAAATTTGTGTAACTATTAAATTAGAGATGGCAATACATTTTTTAATAGACTCTTTTGATTAATGAAATGCCTAAGTATGGGGCTATCTTGAAATCAACACCAAATTCTTGCATATTTATTCATGACTAATATTCATTTTCATTTATTCATTCATTCATTCATTACATGTGCAGATCACTCTAATCATTCACTGAGGCTAAAATCGTATAATCCAAAGTTGCGACACTACGAATCTAGAATCACGTCATTCTTATAGGACACATTTAAGAGCTAGAGCTATGGATGCTGAACTCAATGAAAGAATTGAAAGAATGGAAAGGACCCAAAGAGAGTTACAAGAGCAGTTAGCTAAGTCACAACAGGAAGCAAGAGACCTGATGGTAAGATCTCGAGAGGAATCACTCGAGAAAAGGATCAAATGGCCAAAATGATGGAGATGATGACAGCTTTGGTCAAAGAAAATGACCCATGCAGAGCCCTGATATCACAAAACCCCACTCAAGATTTTAATCAGGATCCGCTCTATCCTCTAGGATTTACTCCACCTCATGCCCATACAATGCAAAGAGGATATCCTCAAGGGAACCTGCAGGCCTAGAGCAACGACCTGCACCACCTACTCATCTAGGGTAAGGTATATTTGTATCGAACCCCGGAGCTAATCCTGCTAATCCAATTGCTCCAGATTTGGATGATCCGGTAGAAATAGCCAGGTTAAAAATGGATGATCATGATGCTCAGGATAAGTATAGGAGTTTGGAAGAAAGGCTCAAGGTGATAGAAGGTACTAAAGTCTTCTCTGCACTGAGTGCCAAAGAGCTCAGTTTGATGCCCGATCTGGTTCTGCCTCTGAAATTTAAAGTGCCAGATTTGAAAAATATGATGGAACAAGATGTCCAAAGGTACATCTTATCATATTTTGTCGGAAAATGACTGGTTACGTGAATGAGGATAAATTACTAATACACTATTTTCAAGATAGCTTGGTTAGATCCGCTCTTCGATGGTATAATCAACTTAGTAGAGAAAGGATCCGATCATGGAAAGACTTAGCATCAGTATTTTGTGAACAATACAAGCATATATCCAACATGGTGCCTGATCGACTAACTTTACAGATGATGGAAAAGAAGCCGACGGATACTTTTAGGCAATACGCGCAAAGATGGAGGGATATCTCGGCCTAAGTAGAACCCTTATTAACTAAAATAGAGACAATAGTCCTCTTCATCAACACTTTAAAAGCGTCATTTTATAATAAGTTGGTAGGAAGTGCTATGAAGGACTTTATAGACATTGTAATATCTAGGGAGCTTATAGAGAATGCCATCAAGAGTGAAAGGATGGAAGGCCCCGAGAGTTTGAAAAGGGCAATACCCATAAAGAAAAAAGAGGCAAAACCCATATGGTGGGAACCGAGAGCCACTACACTTCTAATTCGTACCCAACCCAATCACGACCTCTATATTACCCACCTCCAAACTTTTATTTTCCTCCCCAAAGTCCTTACTATCAAGCAACTCCTCCTTACCCTATCTACGCCACAAATAACCAAAGACCATTCACCATGTTTCCACCAAATACCATGCCTGCTTAAAGCCAACCAAAAATGGACAAAGACCGGCAAGTTCCAATCCTGAAAAACCTCAATTCACCCTATTCTCGTGTCATACGGAGAGCTATAACCCAAATTATTGGAAAAATAATTAATATCCCCACATTATATGGCACCCCTGAAGCTTCCATACCCAAAATGGTACGATCTTAATGCTAGTTGCATGTACCACGCTGGAAATCAAGGACATTCTATAGAAAATTATCTTGCCTTTAAAAGGAGGGTTCAAGGTCTTATTGATGCATGAATTTTACGATTTGATGATACTAGTAATATGGTTGGAAATCGCTCCCTAACCACTTTGAAGGGAACGTGAACACGGTGACAAAGGAAGATAGGTGTCGAACCAAAAGTTGTGTTTCTGAAATAAATACACATTTGCGAAAGGTTTGGAAGGTGATGGTTAAAAAGGGGCCATTCTGTCACCCCAACATAATTTTCAAAGAAGGAAACACAAAAAGTCAATGTTTTTGCAGTTTTCATGGTATCGAAGGGCATGACATCCAGTCTTGTGAAGGATTCAGAAAATTACTTCAAGACATAATGGACAACAATGAGGTCGAGATCTTTAACAAAGTAAAAGAGGCCGATGAAGGAGAAGTATACGCTTCTGATAATCAATCATTTGGTTCCCCTTATAGCATCGATCAACCTTTAGTGGTTTTTTGCGAGGCAAAAAAGGGAAAAAGTGAAACCAAAGATGATAATAGAAGTACCATCTCCTTTCCCATACAAGGACAACAATGCGATACCATAGAAATATGATGTCAACATTATTATACCGAAGGTGAAAAATCCAAAGCTATGACTAGAAGTGTTAGAGAAGTAGGACACTTTACCCGTAGTGGGAGATGTTATTCTCCTGAGATGGTTGAACCAAAGAAGAAGGCTGGTGACTCGAGCCAAAAAGGAAAGGCACCGATGCATGAGGCTGAGGTTGAGTTTGAAATTCGTTCGAACAAGAAGTTAAAAGGCCTATGAATGAGGAGGAAGTACATGAATTCTTGAAGTTCATTAAACACAGTGAATATAATGCCGTAGAATGATTAAACAAGCAACCGATGCAAATCTCATTTTTATCCCTACTGTTGAATTCAAAACCACATCAGAATGCTTTGCTGAAAGTGTTAAATCAAGCTTATGTGGCGAGCAACGTATCTGTTGAAAAGCTTAATAGGTGGGTGAACAACTTGAATACGGATAATTTCATCTCTTTCAGTGATGACGAAATATCGCCAAATGGTAGGGGCTCCGTAAAAGCATTGCACATCACAACCAGTTGCAAGGGTTATATAATACCAAATGTGCTCATTGACAACAAGTCTGCACTCAATTTCATGCCTTTGGCCACGCTTTTTAGGATGCCAATTGATATGTCTTATCTGAGATAGTAAGAGCATTTGATGGGATACAACGAGAGGTTATGGAGAAGATCAAAATTCTTCTAGAAGTGGGCCTATGTACATATGATATCGAGTTCCAGGTCGTGGACATCACGCCTTCTTATAATTGCCTTTTAGGGAGTCCTTGGACCCATTCTGCTGGGGCAGTTCCTTCATCTCTCCATCAAAAAGTAAAGTTTATCATAGATAGTCGCTTGATCACGATCGCTGGTAAAGAAGACATTGTTGCATCTATCTCTACTAATGTACCCTATATCGAAATAAACAAAGATGCAGTAGAATGTTCCTTCCGTTCATTCGAATTTATCAATGCTACATTTGTTGCTGAAGAAATAGGATTCCCACACCCAAGCTATCAAGGAATACCAAGATGAGAATTAAGCTGATTGTGGGAAATGGAGCCCGAGTGAAGAAAGGTTTGGGAAGATATTAGCAAGGGATAGTTAGAGCACTAAAACTAGTACACCATAAGGCTCGCTACGGTTTAGGATTTAAGCCAGATATGCAACAAAGAAGAAAATAGTTGCAGAAAGATCAAGAAAAGAGGATTGCAAGAGCCTCAGGTCGGGAATTGGAATGAGAGCCCATAGCATATCCTCCTTTGTCAAAAACATTTACATTTGCAGGAATGATGTACCCAGGGCAAGATAATTCAAGAAGTACACTGTTATTGATTGAAAGGGGTCTTCAAAAAGTCAATATAAATGTTATTGATAAAGGAGATGATGCAATTAAAGAAGTTTCAATAATACGCCCTTGTCTTCCTAAATTCGTTTTGAAAAATTGGACTGCTATGGATCTTCTCATAGTTAACTCTCTTTTTGTTAACTCTCCAGAGTAATACTCAATGTTAACTCTCTTTTTGTGTTCTCCTAAGTAATAGTGAGATTCTTTTGTAAGAGCTTATGTTTGTTCTTTATTATTTAAATGAACATTAATGGAGATGCATTTTGTCATGGTTTTTTCGGTCTCATTAACTTCATTATTATTCCCTCTTCTCACAGCATGTTCTTATATGTATCTCATATCATGCCATAACATTATGCTTGTTGGTTTCAATACTTTGATGCTCCTCTATAGTTTTCTTTTCCATTCACCTTTCAAGTGCTCAAATATCCACGACATGAGCAATCCCGTTACAAGTCCTAAAATCGATTTCAAGAAAGCTATTGGTTTAGGAGAATTGAAGCTGAGGAAAATGCTAAAGATTATGTCTCGTCTCCTAACTTACTAAGAATGGTAGAACAAGAAGATAAATAGATTTTACCCCATCAAGAATCAATTGAGACAGTAAATTTGGGAAATGAAGAAAAGAGATAAGAAATGAAAATTGGGACTTCCATTTCAGATAACACCAAACATGATTTGATCGTCTTGCTTCATGAGTACAAAGATATATTTGCATGGTCGTATCAGGACATGCCAAGTTTGAACGAGGATGGAGTGGTCTAAAGACTCCCACTGAAACCAGAATGCAAACCTATTCAACAGAAGCTAAGACGAATGAGACCTAAAATGCTGTTAAAGATAAAAGAAGAAGTTAAGAAACAATTTGATGCTACCTTCCTACAAGTCTCGAAATATCCAGAATGGGTAGCTAATATAGTCCCGGTACCGAAGAAAGACGGAAGGTTCGAATGTGCGTAGATTATCGCGATCAAAATCGAGCAAGCCCTAAGGATAATTTTCCTTTACCACACATTGATATGTTGGTGGATAATACAACAAAACATTCTTTATTTTCTTTCATGGATGGTTTCTTGGGTTATAATCAGATAAAGATGGCTCCCAAAGATATGGAGAAAACTAACTTCGTAACGATGTGGGGGACATTCTGCTATAAGGTGATGCCGTTCGGATTAAAGAATGCTGGGGCAACATATCAGAGAGCCATTGTGATGTTGTTCCATGACATGATGCACAAAGAAATAGAAGTCTATGTCGATGATATGATTACCAAATCTCGGGGGGGAAAGATAGCATGTTGAGAACCTCAGGAAGTTGTTCGAAAGACTAAGAAAGTTCCAACTAAATCTTAATCTAGCTAAGTGTACGTTTGGGGCTACCTCGGGAAAATTACTAGGCTTCATTGTCAGCGAAAGAGGTATTGAGGTTGATTCAAATAATATAAAAGCCATACAAGGACTACCATCTCTGCGCACACAAAAAGAAGTCAGAGGATTTTTAGGGAGGTTGAACTACATCGCTCGATTCATTGCTCAACTTACCAACCAGTGCGACCCAATTTTTGACTCCTTCAAAAACATAATCCGGGAGAATGGAACGAGGAGTGCCAAGTGGCTTTTGACAAGATATAACAATATTTGTCTAGTCCTCCGGTGCTAGTACCGCCAACTACCGAAAGGCCGTTAATATTGTATCTGATTGTGTTCAAAAACTCAATGGGTTACGTACTGGGGCAACATGATGAGTCGGGGAAAAGAAAAAGGCGATTTACTATCTCAGCAAAAAGTTCACAGAGTATGAAGCAAAGTACCCGTCAATTGAAAAATTCTACTGCGCTTTGGTCTGGGTAGTTCGAAGGCTCAAACAATATATTTTGTATCGTACGACATGTTTAATTTCAAAGCTGGACCCAATAAAGTACATGATGGAATCACCTGCACTCTCAGGAAGAATGGCACGATGGTAGATCCTACTATCGGAGTACGACATCGTATATGTAAGTCAAAAGTCGATAAAGAGGAGCGCGATAGCTGACTTCTTAGCAACTCGAGCAACGGAGGAATACGAGCCATTAAGATTTGATTTCTCAGACAAAGATTTGATATGCATTACAGAAAAAGAGTGTGAGTCGTCAAAAGAGAAATCATGGAAGATGAGCTTTGATGGTGCATCGAATGCATTGGGGCATAGGATTGGAGTAATCTTAGTGTCACCAGAAGGGAACCATTATCCGCTCACTTCCAGATTAAATTTATTCTGTACCAATAACATAGCGAAATATGAGGCTTGCATCATGGGACTTCGTGCAGCTATTGAACGAAACATTGAAATCTTAGAGGTGTACGGAGACTTAGCATTGGTGATTTACCAAATCCTTGGAGATTAGGAAGTGAGAGATTCAAAATTAGCTAAATATCATGATCTAGTTGCAGAATTGATTAAGGAATTCAAAGAAGTGACTTTTAATTACTTCTCACGAGAAGAAAACCACCGGATGATGCTCTAGCCACTTTGGCTTCAATGTTTAAAGCAAACAGAGAAACGAAAATAATGCCTCTCCAAATGAGCTTATATGAGGTCCCTGCACATTGTTTTAGCATAGAAAAAGAGATAGATGGACAACCATGGTTCCATGATATCTTAGAATATGTCAAGAATCAAAGGTATCCCGAGCTAGCAAATGAGAACGACAAAAGAACAATCAGAAGAATGGTGGTGGGATATGTCTTTGATGGGAATATCTTGTACAAAAGAGGAAAAGATCAAGTGCTCCTGAGATGCATGGATGCCGTTGAAGCCAGAAAAATACTTGAAGATGTCTATGAAGGAATTTGTGGGACGCATGCCAATGGTTTCACTATGGCTAGGTAGATTATGAGACTTGGTTATTACTGGCTGACGATGGAAAACGACTACATTAGTTATGCACAAAAGTGCCACAAATGTCAAATTTATGGTGATAAAATTCATGCAGCCCCTTAGCCCCTTCATTTCATGACTTCTCCGTAGCCTTTTTCTATGTGGGGTGGGGATGTTATAGGGCCAATTTCCCCAAAAGCTTCTAATGGACACCGATTCATTTTTTTGGTTATAGATTACTTCACAAAATGGGTAGAAGTCGCTTTGTTTGCTAATGTGTCGAAGACCGCAGTTTGCAGGTTCTTAAAAAAGGAAATCATATGTCGATATGGTTTTCCTGAGAGAATTATTTCAGATAACGCTTTAAATCTGAACAACAAGATGATGAAAGAAGTGTGCAAGCAATTTCAAATAAAGCATCATAATTCCTCATCCTATCGCCCAAAGATGAACGGAGCAGTAGAAGTGGCTAACAAAAATATTAAGAGGATTATTGGGAAAATGAACGAGACATATAAAGACTGGCACGAGAAGCTACCATTCGCTTTTTATGCATATCGCACATCTGTGCAAATATCTAAGGGAGCAACTCCTTTCTCTCTGGCCTATGGAATGGAAGCTGTGCTGCCCATTGAAGTTGAGATCCCCTCTCTACGAGTCTTAATAGAGTCAAAATTAGAAAAATTAGAATGGGTTCGAGCTCGATACAACCAGCTAAATCTTATTAAAGAAAAATGCTTGAAGGCAATCTGTCATGGACAGATGTACCAGAAGAGAATGATCATGGCCCATGACAAGAAGGTGTGCCAAGAGAATTCCTCGAGGGAGAACTTGTACTGAGAAAGATTCTCCCAATACAAAAAGACTTTCGAGGAAAATGGGAACCAAATTGGGAAGGGCCATACGTCATAAAGAAGGCCTTCTCGGGTGGAGCTTTGATTCTCACTGAGATGGATGGGAAGGAGTTACCTAATCTAGTGAACTCAGATGCTATGAAAAAATATTATGCCTAAAAAAAAAGAGATCAAGATGAAAGCCTGAAAAGGACGTCTTGATAAAAAAAAAAGAGATCAAGATGAAAACCCGAAAAGGGCTTCTTGATAAACAGAAAAGTATTAGGATGAAAACCTGAAAGGGCGTCCTAATGAATGGGGTTCGGACTTAAGGAGCAAGACATTTTGAACGGGGAGTCATAGGCCGAAGTTATAATATTTAAAGCATTCTTAGAAGCTCGAAATCTTCTACACAAGAAGCCACGCTCGAAAAGATCCTTGACTAAGAAACGTGGAAGAGTTCATGTGTTGAATATCTAGAGTATTTGTAGCCATTGAATGTGATTTCTTTTCTTTATGTTCCTTTTAACTATTCTTGGTTGATTTTCTTTGATTGTTGCTTTTGAAATCCTTTCATACCTACTTTGTCATTTTCATGCATCTCATTTATGGTTTATTTAAATAATAAATAGTGAAATGACATATTCTAAACAAAAGGAATGTTGAGCATTATCCGGATGAGAATTTGATAAATACAAGAGCCTCAAAAAAAGACAAAGTTCAACAAGGGGCAAAAGGGTGATATACGAGAAACGCAGATTACTCGTAAAGCTTGAGGACGGGTACAAAACCTGAAAGGAAAGTCAAGAATCGAAGCAATGAATGTAGGTCATCACGAAAATTATAACGAAAAGGGATATGTGACAAAAAAGCCCAAGGCGCATGGCATAAT
This sequence comes from Gossypium rotundifolium, assembly GCA_025506655.1. Taxonomy (NCBI): domain Eukaryota; kingdom Viridiplantae; phylum Streptophyta; class Magnoliopsida; order Malvales; family Malvaceae; genus Gossypium; species Gossypium rotundifolium. The sequence goes on from CP106726.1 coordinate 20,521,015, forward strand.
CATGTAGGCATAAAAGCATTTAAGACAAACACGTGCATATCATGATAACATCATGCATGACATATACAGGTACTCCAGTAGAGCAAGAGGTTTTGATGATAGTTGTATTGAATCAAGGAAAAAGAAGACATCCGAGTTCCACCAGATGATATGTTTTGAAATTTTGATTTAAAAAAAATTCAATTTCAATTTTTTCCAAAAAATCAACTCATAATGCGAGAGGTGAGTTGAACCTCGGGTCACATGCTGAGGTATTTTCAATTTCTGTTTTTCAATTGCAATTTTTCTAAAAAGTCAACTCATAACGCGAGAGGTGAGTTGAGCCTCGGGTCACACGCTGAGGTATTTTTAAATTCTTGTTTTCAAAAATTAACTCATATTGCGAGAGGTGAGTTGAGCATCGGGTTACACGCTGAGGTATTTTCAATTTCTATTTTTCAAAAAAATCATAAAAAAAAATCAACTCATATTGCGAGAGATGAGTTGAGCCTCGGGTCGCAGGTGAGGTATTTTTAATTTCTGTTTTTCAAAAAAATCAACTCATATTGCGAGAGGTTAGTTGAGCCTCAGGTCACACGCTGAGGTATTTTTCAATTTTGTATTTTTTTTTTAAAATCAACTCATCTTGCGAGAAGTGAGTTGAGCCTCGGGTCACACGTTGAGGTATTTTCAATTTCTGTTTTTCAAAGAAATCAACTCATATTGCAAGAGGTGAGTTGAGCCTCAGGTCATATGCTGAGGTATTTTCAATTTTTGTTTTTTCAAAGATCAACTCATAATCCCAGAGGTGAGTTGAGCTTCGTGTCGCATGCCGAGCTATTTTCGATTTCTGTTTTCAATAAAAAATAAAGAATAAAGATTGGACAATCGAACAAAATTTAGTACTTTTAAATCTTTGCACTATCCCTATTTCACAGCGATGAGCAAAAAGGGCCAACTATAAGCACTAAATTTTGTCCGACTCGATTTCGTGGTTAATTTTCAAAATTAAAAAAATTAAAAAAATTGAAAAATACAAAAAATCAACATTATATTTTGACCCTTTAACTTTTCTAGAATTACATTTTAACCCTCATCTTTTCTAAAATTATAGTTTAACCTCTAAACTTTTCTAAAATTATATTTTGACCCCTAATCCTTCTCTAAATTACATTTTGACCCTACCAATTTTATTACATTTGCAATTTGGTCCTTCTATTAGAAAATTCCCAACAATCCGGCGAATTTTGAGCACCCACCCCTGATTTTTTGACCACCGGCCTAAGGGATGGCCTCCCTTCCCCCTAGCCACCTAATACCTGTCAAAAACACACCATAAAAGGAGATTTTTCTCCAAAAAAAAGGCCCCAACAAGAACCCCCAAAAAAAAGGCAAAAAAAAGAGAAAGAAAAGAGGAGAACCAACAATCCGCGGATTTTGCGCACCCACCCCTGATTTTCCAGCCACCGGCCTAAGGGATGGCCTCCCTTCCCCCTAGCCACTTAATACCTGCAAAAAACACACCATAAAAGGAGATTTTTCTCCAAAAAAAGCCCCAACAAGAACCCGAAAAAAAGGCAAAAAAAGAGAAAGAAAAGAGGAGAACCAACAATCCGGCGGATTTTGCGCACCCACCCCTAATTTTTTGGCCACCGGCCAAAGGGATGGCCTCCCTTCCCCCTAGCCACCTAATACCTGCAAAAAACACACCATAAAAGGAGATTTTTCTCCCAAAAAAAGGCCCCAACAAGAACTCGAAAAAAAAAAAGGCAAAAAAAAGAGAAAGAAAAGAGGAGAAGAAAGAGAGAAAAGAAGAAGAAGAAGAAGAGGAGGGAGAATTTCACCACCGGCAGAGGAGATGGAGTCGACGGCGGCGGCGGTTGGAGAAGAAGAAGAAAGGAGAAGAAGAAGAAGAAGAAGAAAAAATAAAAAATAAAAAATAGCCAGGTCGACCCGACCCAACCAGCGGCGACCCGACCCACACCAGCAGCAGGCCCAAATCGGCAGCCCATTAGAATAAAAAAAGATAAAAGGGAGCAGGCCCAAGTCCAAATCAGCCCAAAAAAAAGGAACAGGCCCAAGCACACAAGTAGCCCATAAAAAAAAATAAAAGGAGCAGGCCCAATCCCACCAATAGCCCAAAAAAAAAAAAAAAAGAAAAAAAGAAAAAAAAAAAAAAAAGTCGCTTAACCCATTCAATCAGGTCTGTATTTTGGACTTTTCGATAATTTTCTTTATCCACTTTTAATTTTATTCGTGTATTTTGATGACATCTCGTTTTAATATTATTGGTATTTTTGTTAGCATTTTTAATTTTTTAAAATTATATTTTATTTTATTTCTATTTTTAATAATTTTAATAAATAAGGCAACGAATCGGTTTGACACTAAGTCATAGATTTCATCGCTATGTTGGGTGAATATCATCGGTCCGTGTTAAATACGATACGCCCTTCTAAAAAATAAAAAATCTAAAAAAAATTCTTGGCTTTTAAAATAAAATGATTATTTTTGTAGTTATTTTTTAAATTATCAAAATTTCAATTTTAGATTATAATACATCAATATGTAATTTATCAAAATTTTCGTGTTTCAAAACTTTTCGTGTTTTCAAAATTCTCGGGCTTTCAAAAATTCTCGAGTTTCAAGATTTTCGTGTTTCAAAAATTTTCATGTTTTCAAAAAAATTTCGTGTTTCAAAAATTTCGTGTTTTCAAAAATTCTCGTGTTTCAAAATTTTGTGTTTTCAAAAAATTTCTTGTGTCTCAAAATTTTCATGTTTTCAAAAAATATTCGTGTTTAAAAAATTTTCGTGTTTTCAAAAAATTTGTGTTTTCAAAAAATTTCGTGTTTTCAAAAAAAATCGTGTTTCAAAATTTTCATATTTTCAAAATTTTCGTGTTTCAAAAATTCTCGTGTTTTCAAAAATTTCCGTGTTTTAAAAATTTCCATGTTTTCAAAAATTCTCGGGTTTCAAAAAATTTCTCCAATTTCAAAATTTTTGTGTTTTCAAAAAAATTCTAGTGTTTCAATCAGATCACGATTAATTATTAAATTGAAATCGGATTTTTGAAAATTAAGACAACACGCGTTTAACGGGATACCAATTTTGGGCGTCGCGAGGGTGCTAATACCTTCCTCGCACGTAATTGACTCCCGAACCCTATTTTTCTTTGGAATTTTGGCGTAGACCTAAACTCGGCCCTTTTAAAAAATTTCAAAAAATAAATTTTCTTATAAAAAGAGGATTTATTAGGTGTCCGATCACACCTAGGAAAAAGGATTTGTGGCGACTCCCTTTTTTTAAATAAAATCGAAACTCTGTTTTCAAATTTTCAACTAGCGCCCGTACTAAATTTAGATCGCTACAGAGCTAATCAATGCGCTCTATGATCAGGAACAAAGAAGAACTAGTAGACAGGAGGAGCATCAAGAATGTGCCTTTCAAGCCAAGAGTAGACCAACCTCGAGCTCCTCTGGCTATAAAGGGAAGAAAACTTGGTCAGACAAGCCTAGAAAAGATGGAGGAAGAAGAAGATATCCACCTTGCTCATTTTGTAAAAAGGTTAGCCATTCAAAAGCAAACTGCTAGTATTGATCCTGATGTGCAGTGCAAAATTTACAAACAGATGGGCTATGTTGAGAAGGTGTGCAAGAATAAAAACCAACAGAAACAACATCAAGCTCAGCAGCCTAAAATAGAAGCTCAAGTGGCAGAAGAGAGTTGTGGTCAGGAAGAACAAGTATTTGTTGTCTCTTTCTCAGCTACCAAAAGAAAAACCACAAAAGGATGGCGGATTAATAATGGTTGCACAAACCACATGACACCTGATGCTGCTATTTTCAAGAGCATTGATAAAAGATTCAACACTAGAGTAAAAGTGGGCAATGGACATTACATTAAAGTAGAAGGCAAGGGAGATGTGTTGATTGACACTCCTTCAGGTACCAAACTTGTTTCTAATGTTCTGTAGTACCTGAAATTGATAGAAATCTACTAAGTATTGCTCGGTTGCTTGAAAAGGGATACTCTGTAGTATTCAAAGGCAAAAAGTGCCTGATTAGTGATCCAAGTGGATCCAAGCTCATGTCAGTAACCATGACTGATAGAAGCTTTATTGTTGATTAGAACAAGAATTTAGTTAGTGCCTACACGACTGCATTAGATGAATCCAAACTGTGGCACAAAAGGTTGGGCCATGTCAACTATAAGTCTCTACTTCAGTTATCTAAAGAAGACTTGGTTGAAAATTTCACAAAAATAGTTGAAAAACAGGATGTTTATGAAGTGTGTCAGCTAGAAAAGCAAGCTAGACTACCATTTCCTACTAATAAGGCCTAGAGGGCCTCTGAAAAATTACAATTGGTCTATACTGATGTGTGTGGCCCTATGAAGACTGAATCTTTGAATGGAAACAAGTATTTCATCATTTTCATTGATGACTACTTAAGATTCTGTTGGGGCTATTTTCTCAATTATAAATCAGAAGTGGCTTCAGTATTTTGGAAGTTCAAGGCTGTAGCAGAAACTCAGTCAGGTTGCAAGCTTAAGACACTAAGGTCAGACAATGGGACAGAATACACCTCAACGGTGTTTCAGACCTTTTGTGAGGAATCAGGAATTGAACACCAGTTCACAACACCTATACACCTTAGCAGAATGGTGTCAGTGAGAGAAAGAATCGAACTCTGATGGATATGTCAAGATGTTTGATGTTTGAAAGGAATTTGCCAAAAAGCTTTTGGGCTGAGGCAGTTAATACTGCAATATACCTTCAAAATAGGCTACCAAATAAAGCACTGCTTGAAAAAACACCATTTGAAGCTTGGTTTGGGTTCAAACCATCAGTTGGTCATTTGAAGGTCTTTGGTTGCATATGTTATGCATATATTCCTGGAGTCAAGAGGGACCAATTGGAAAAGAAGGCTCAGCCTGGCATTCTAGTGGGCTATAGTAGTGTCAAGAAGGGCTACAGGATTCTGGATCCTACAACTTCCAAAGTCTTTGTGAGTAGAGATGTTGTGTTTGATGAGAGATCAAGCTGGAATTAGGATAAAGTGAACCAGAATGTGCTGGTGAAGATTTGGTGACAGGGCAAACAGAAGCTGATCAAAATATGCCTGAGATGGATATTGATCATGAGCCTGTTAAGGACTAGACCACTAAATGAAATATATGAGGGGCAAATATAGCTACTACTGAACCAACCTGTTTTGAAGAAGCTAAAGCTCAAGAAGGCTGGAGGCAAGCCATGCTTGATGAAATGAGCATGATTCACAAAAACCAGACCTGGGAGATAGTTGCAATAGAAGAAGGTCATTGGAGTAAAATAGGTGTTTCCATCCAAGTACAATGCTAATGGAGCTTTGAACAAGCTAAAAGCAAGGTTGGTTGTGAAGGGGTTTAGTTAGAAATATGGGATTGACTACCTTGAAACATTTGCACCAGTGGCAAGGCTTGATACAATCAGACTATTAGTCGCATTAGCTACTCAAAGGCAATGGAAAATACATCAACTTGATGTAAAATCTACCTTCCTAAATGGCTTTCTTGATGAGGAGACATATGTTGAACAACCAGAAGGTTTTAAAGTTGCTGATGAAGAAGACAAAGTTTACAAGCTAAAAAAGGCCTTGGTTGGCTTAAAACAGGCACTATGGGCAAGGTATGACAGATTGACACCTATCTAGCAAGCTTGGGGTTCGAGAGAAGCATTAGTGAGCCAATGCTGTATGTAAAAAGGAATGTGATAAAACACAGCTCATAGTCTCCTTGTATGTGAATGACTTGCTGGTAACAGGAGGAAACAATGCTATGTTGTCTGAATTTAAAAGCAAGATGGAGAGCTTGTTTGAAATGTTAGATTTGGGTGAAATGTCCTACTTCCTTGGCATGGAAGTGTCTCGGACTCAACAATGAATTTTCTTAAGCCAAAAGGAATTTGCCTTGAAAATTCTAAACAAATTCTCCATGGTAACTAGCACACCAGTTGCTATTGGAGAAAAACTGTCAAGCCAAGGTGATTTCGAGAAAGTGAATGAACCAACTTATAGGAGCCTAGTGGGATGTTTGCTTTACTTAACAGCCATTAGGCCAAACATAATGTATGCAGTTAGTCTCCTATCTAGGCTCATGCACTGCTGCAATGTGAACCACTTTCAAGCTGCAAAAAGAGTCCTCAGGTATATTAAAGGCACTCTGAGCTTTGGGATGATGTTTACCAAGGTTAACAGCATGAAGCTCCTTGGTTTTGCTGACAGTGACTGGGTAGGATTAATAGATGACATGAAAAGTACCTCAGGGTATCTATTTACCCTTGGTTCAGCTGTTTTCTATTGGAGCTCAAAGAAACAATCCATTGTAGCTTAATCAACAGTTGAAGCAAAATATGTAGCAGCTGCAGAAGTTGTTAACCAAGCAATTTGGTTAAGGAAGATCATGGCAGATATGAACTTGCATGAAAGAGAAGTAACAGAGATCAAATGTGACAACCAATCTGCTGTAGCAATTTCAAAGAATCCAGTGTTTCACGGGAAAGCATTTTAAGATCAAATTCATTTTGTTTGGGAAATGGAACAATCTCAAGAAATTAGACTAGTTCATTGCAGTTCTAAAGATCAGTTAGCAGATATCTTGACAAAGTCTCTTTGTGTGTCAAGGTTCAAGAATTTGAGAGCCAAGTTGGGAGTTTGCAGCATGGAAACCAAGGAGGAGTGTTAGAAGTTAGCTTACATGCAGCCCTTGGGATCGAGCCATGCAGTTAGCAGCTAAAGCACATGTAGCTGTCATTTTGATGTTTTTCATGATGTCTTGTTTTAGTTACAATTGAACTAAGTTTGTAATGAATTTTTTGTAATTTGGTGCTGATAGATTTGATAAATTAGCTTAACCAAGTGTGCAAGCGATCTTTTATAAGTTTTAAGACATTGGTAGTGGAGTTAGGTGTGTTTAGATGACACTTTCATGATTTTGACAAGTTAATTACTTGTTATATGTAATGTTTTGTTTTTTAGTTGATCAATGGATCATTTTTCATCAAAATTCTTCTTTTTTCTGCTTCAATCCAAGCTATCCTTTCTTGTTCTTCTGGCTCGTGTTTCTTGTTTTGTTCAGCAAGTCACTATTGCTTAAAGCTTAAGACTTTGCTGTAATTGCTTAGTGATAAGTCTCAACTCCAACACATGGTTTGTTGGTGGGAGTTTATTTGTTGTCAGGTTTTCTATGTTATGGTTCCTGGTTTATAGTTTGATGACTCGATGGGTGGATGCGGAAGTTGGAGAAAACATAAAGTACAAATTGAGTCAAAAGATAAAACAGTAAAGGCCATTCTGTTTTATTTTTCCATAATATTATACAAATAGTCAACCATGTATATATACATGGCACTTACATGATTGTGAAGGCCTACACACACTTTCTAATGGTTATATTGGCTATCAAAATTTATTACCATAATAGTACTAAAGCTAATGCAGCAGCAGGCAGCACATTATTATTTAATTCTGATAGCCTTAATTACCAGCATATATAGCCTCATGAAGAAGCAAAGGCAGTTATGCCTCTAACTCAAATGATGCCTTCATTGTGGGTGAACGGCTCACGGGATCAATTTCAATAGATGCAATGTACCCAAACTTTGTAACTTTAAATTTTGGTTTTCCTCTTTTCTCAAGGTTGGTTTTGATTTGCCCCCAGTGAATAGGTTGCCTTTGGATATCAGTATAGACCTGCGGTATGCATACAATTGGTCATAGATTAAATGATTATATGTACGCATTCTAACTAGTTAATTAATGATAAGATTGAATTGAATGCAACATATACCTTGCTGTTCTCATCTAGTGGGTTGCTCCAGGCAACAACCCACTTAGTTCCATCACGGCGCCTGTACACAAGACAAGCAACTGAACCATGACTATCAGCATCATCAGTCACTGATTCATGTGTAAACTCACTCGCATCTCCATCTTCAATTATTTCTGGGAAATCCGCATAATGAGAGCCTTGCCAAACTTTCTTGTCAGTCAAGGTTAGAGCTTCGCTGGAAGAGTTCCAAAGCTTGCCGTTTGTGGTTTGTTTAGCAGTTTTCTGAGAAGTAGCCATGGTAGGTTTCTATGTGCTTTGGTTTGGTTGTGTTATGCTTCGAATATTGCAATACACACCTACTTATATACTAGTTTACACCATGCATGCATTGTCCATGTCAACAATGTCTATGAGCATGAAATTTGTAGACTCCATTCATATCAAAACTTATTATTATTATTCTTCTTTTCCTTTTCTTTATTCCTATCTTTTCACTTCTAACCCAAATTCTTTTCAATTAAAGAAATATCGTATTTTAATTTTTGATAAATTATTACTTTTAAAAATTATATAATTTTTCTATAATAAATTAACAAAATAAAGGGTAAACCACTTCCCATGTCACTTAAATTATTAGTAAGCTTAGTTTTTCACTTAACTTTAAAAGGTTACAACATGATCATTGAATTATTTTAAAGTTTTCACTTAAGTCACTGAGCTAATAAAGTTGTTGCAGTATGACCTTCTCTATTTGCACCATCTGCATCTATCGAAAGCTCTCATTTCCTTTCTCTTCTATAATTCTTTTTTTTTTCATAAAATAACTTTAAACATCACAAATCTGCGAGCCAAAATTCAAACAACTTTTTTTTTCCGATCATTGACATTGATCATCAAATCGATTTGGATCTAAAATATGTTCTCCTACTTGTCAATGGGTCCTAATCCAATGTACTGAACGTCGAATCATTGTTTGGCTTGCTAGCTGGACTTTTAAAATAAACCCTAACAGCCTAGTGTCTTCAATAACAACTTTCAAATAGTTAAGTAGCTTAAATAAAAATTTTCAAACAATTTAGAGACTATTTTATAACTTTTTAAAGTTAAATGACTAAAACTTAAATTTAGTGAATGATATGCACTTTACCCTAATAAAAGTATAATTGTTAGGTACTAAAACTAAACCCACTTCACATAATAATTAAATAAATAAATTTCAACGGATGCATTACATAAAAATTAGATAATAATAATAGTCACCTCTAAATTAAAATTTTCCATCATCTGAATTTCAATTTTGGAAATATCCTTTAATCTTAATTATATATTTTTCAACAAATATTTTAAGAATTGTTCAAATAATTTTCTTTTACTAACTAGTGCCAGTTGCTAGTATTTAAAAACTCCATGTCCACCATAAGAATCTTGTATAGATTTATATATTAACTATATATTATGCCTCATTTATTACGTGGAAGACTGTAAAAAAATATAGATATTTTGGAAACATTTAAAAATTAGTAATATTAAATTTTGATATGTTTGAGATATATTTTATATTGATATTGTATTCGTACTAATAATTGATTGAATTTTAAGTGTAATTTAACTTAAAATCTTATATAAATATATATATATTTATTTATTTAATTTTTCGTCTCTTTTATTTTTTAAATTTGTTTTGTTTGTCAAAAAATATTTATTTATTTTGAAATGATTTGACTAATAATACAAATTTAAAAGATAAAAAGTTAAATAAAAAATTAAAATAAATTTCTTTATAAAATTGGAGTATCAAATAAACTATTATACCAAAATAAAAGCACACAAACAAACAAGCAACAATTTCAACATTAAAGTTCTCTCTCCAAAAGGACTAAGATTAAGGTTACCAACTTTCTAAAAGCAAAAGGTGACCAAATAGGAGCTGTCTCCTAATTTTATATTCTTAATCAACATTAAATCGAATATATGCTAGTTAATTTTATTTATACGAGATAATATTTGATGCGAATAAATTTTATGTATCATCAATTAATAATAATATAATATATTATTATTAGTGCAAAATAAAAATATTGAAGAACTTAAAAATAAATACAATTAATTTTATTTTTATTTAAACATAATTGAATAATAGTATAACTATTTTATCTTTTTTGGGTTTTAAGTTTCAGATTTTGAGTTTTGGGTTTCAAATTTTGAATCTAATACTTTTTCATTTATTTATTTTTAATAATTATAATTAATACTTATTTTAGATCCTCAAAAAATTTTGTTTCACACTAGTCATGATGTGTCATTTTATTACCAAATGATGGTACATTAAAATTATGTATCAACCATACATCAAATATTCTCCATATATATGCCTCCATCTCATAGTTTTGGCTTTATTTTATTTGTACTTTGTAATGAAGTGGGATAGTTCTCACCTTACAAATTAGTTCTTTTTCCCATAAAAACTTCAAAACTTTCATTATATCAAACAATAATTAAGTATCATAAGAACTCAACACCTTACAAAAAACTTGACTACTCAGTGTACGAGAGAGCCACAACTACCTAAATGTAAAACTAGCTTCAATCTCAATTCAAAGGAGGAGCAGGCAATTCGTCCTTGTCCAGAATGAACACCAAAGAGAATGGTGGTTGTCGAGTCCAACCATTGTTGCCCATCCCATTGTAGAATTTGTTAGTTGTTGTAAATATGGTTAGTAAGTTAGGGAGTTAGTTTAGTTTAGTAAACTTTTGTATATAAAACAAGAACTGTAAACTGTAAACTTATTGGATATCATAGAGAGAATTATTCATTTCAGTTCTCATTTAATGATTTCTCCCATATTATCTACTTCATTCATATGTGTTTCAGTCGCTATAAATATGGTATCAGAGTTATTATACACGGTGGTGGTCACGACTGTCAATTATTAGCAACTTCAGTCTTTGGTTTTTTGCTTTCTGCTTCAATTTTGGCTCTCTTTATTTTCTACTTTCTTTGTTCCAGTTTTCTTTGGCTTTAGTCTTCTTGTTATTTTTTTAGGCCTATATTTTAGTTTCTTGGAAAATTTCTGGTTTCTTGTTTTTGCAATGATAGTTGTAGACCTTACAAACTGGGGTGTTGATTTAATAATTTCGTTTATCTCCACCTTCAGACACACCAAGTGTTCAATTGGTTTCTCAACCCTTGACCAACAATGAGAATTGTGTTGTTTGGAGTTCACTCCATACAAAATTGCGTTGTTAGCCAAGAACAAGCTTGGCTTTGTTGATGGATCTTGCATAAGAGAATCTGTAACAACAACCTTTCAACCACAATTGGATCATTGTAATGCAATAGTTCTATTTAATTTTCCAGTGATATCTAATGAATCTTTCATTAAACTGGAAAAAAAGAAAAAAAGAAAATAGTGAGCTGTCTGTTAAGGATAAATTCTGGTTGAAATTAAAAAAGGAATAAAACATTGAAATTGAAGATAAGAAATTGGAAGTTATTTATCCAGAAGCGCTAAGATTAACGTAACCTCACATGACACGGATTCAGCACCACCGGTATTCCATATCGTCCCCCTAATCGATCTAGAAACCTCTTTTGTGCTTGCATCCACCTTAAACTTCATAATTCCAAGATAAGTGAGCAGATATATTCTCACTTAATGAATATATGCCTGTCAATTTCCTTCTTGTTTTTCTTAGGAAAAAAAAAGGGAATATGGAAGTGCCTTCATTCATCATCATCATCATCATCATCATCATCATCATCATGTGCATGTACTTGATTTTGCCTTTTACCTGTATAATTGGAATGTATACATGCGTGTGTGTATATATACATGCTAATTGTCACCATCTTTTGAAGCATATATTCAGCTGCCTGATCAATTTTAGAGGAATATATGTTTGTTAGCATGCAAAAGCATAAAATAGGTTCAAATTTTTATCCTTAATTGATATATTAAATAATTTATTATATATAATTGAAAAATAGATAATATGAATTTTAATATTAAAATTATCATTATATATATAGTTTGGGGTTTGGAGGTATGTGTTTTAGTTTAGGTTTTGAGTTTAGATTTGGGTTATGTAATGGGGTTTGGAGTTAAATTTTTAATTTATATATTAAATAAATTATTATATAATCGTAAAAAGAGATATTATGAATTTTTTATAGAAAATTATCATTATAGTTTTTAAACCTTTTTACTTCATATTTTGGAATTTTAGTTTTTGTTTTGTTACATAAAAAAATTATATAAAACTTATGGCATGTATCTAATTCTTTTAAATTAATATTACTCAAATTAAGTTTGAAAAATTATTTATTTAAAATTGATATGAATTATATAATAATTAATTAAATATAAAATTGTAATAAAAGTCAAGCACTCTTTCATCATCTCGCTTATTATTTAACTAGATTAATTAAAGTTAATATTTGTAGATTCTATCAATTTAATCTTAATTTTAAAAATTCAACAAAATTAGCCCTTAACTTTACACATTTCATTAATTTGATCTTTATTCTTAAAAACGTAAAAAATAAAAACCTAACAAAAACTTAGAAAAAAATATCTATATATATTTGAATGTTTAAAATTAAAATAAAATTTTATATGTTAATTTAAAATTATAAAATCTTCAAAAAATTCCAAATTTTTTAAAAGTTTAATATTCAAAATTTTTAAAAATAAAATTCCAAAAATGATAATCTCAACATAAAAATTTTGAAAGAAAAAATAAGTTAAAAATAAAAAAATAAAATTGAGAATAGTGACGTTTTATAAAAAAACGTCATGAATATGTTTTCAAGGCTCGAAAATACCGACGTTTTATCGAGTTTTAGTGGCGTTTTTAGTAAAACGCCTTAATAAGATATACTATAGCGGCGTTTTTTAAGAAACGCCAATTGTTTGTTTACTTTTTAGTAGCGTTTTATCAAAACGCCGCAATAGTTTGGGATATAGCGGCACTACTCAAAAAAAGGCCGCAAAAATATTATTATATTTTAATTAAAAGGATGTAGTTTAATATATTTTTTAGTGGCGTTTTATGTTAAACGCCGCAATAATTATGTCTTTAGCGACGCTATTTAATAAACGCCGCAAAGCCTGAATTATTTTTGACAAAACATCGCCATTTTGCTCTCCTCCATTTCCCCCAACCATTAAACCCGATTGAATCAATTTTCCCTTCTTCCGAATTTCATTTCCCCCTTCCTCTAAAATCTCTAAATTGAAGCCCAAAATTGCAGAATTTCAACCTTTTTATGTAAGGTTTCCCCCCCAACCTTTTCTCCCTACTATTTTTCCCCTCGAAATCCCTAATTTCAACCCGAAATCAGCAGCCCCACTATTTTCCCCAAATTGCCCCATTTGAAATTCTGCGGTTTGTTTCTCTCTTTTTCTTAGTTTGAAATCAAAGAGTTGCGGAGTGTAAGAACTATATAAACGTTGGGGATAGCTTCAAGAAAGACATGAGAGAGTTGCAAGAACTGTTCTCTAAGCTTAACCCCATGGCTGAAGAGTTTGTGCCCCATTCAATTGCTAACCATGGACTTAATGGAGGGTTTTTCATTAACAACTCTTTTCTGCAAAACAACACCAACATCTCGAGGAATGGTCATGCTATTGGAAATGGTGCCGGTAGGCGGGTATGCCATCAAAAACCCATTTGTTGATTGATTGCTGTGTTTACTGTTTTTTATTAAGAATTTTAGTCATCTTGAGATCAGACCAGCTTCAGATATTTCTCCACCCGCAGAACATTTTCCAAGAAAAGAAACTGGATCACCTTTACTGCCCAAATCTTTGTCTTTAATGGCTTCTACGGCCTGAAAAGTTTCCACATGAACATCTTTTGCAGAAGAGACTTCACTACCTACTTGACTAGGATTTGATTTTTGCCTTTTCCTATTTTTCTTCCCACCGGTTGCATTGACCGTCGACAAATGGTTTTGTTTTACGGATTCAGCATTCAAGGGGTCTACGACAGCCCTCGTATTTTCCAATTTCTGACCTAAAGTACACTCAGAGGTTGCAATATTGAGATCAGTAGCTTGTTCTCCATTTTCTATTAAAGAATTGTCATTAACATTTTTCTTCTCAGCTTTGCGCTTTTTCTTTAATACAGGCCGAGATAGAAAGGAATTTTCTTTTGACTCATGTTCCTAGTCCTTGTGAGCAACATCTTTATGTGTTTACTGTTAGGGTGCTACCTTCGAAAATAGCTATTGCACCAGTTAACCCAACATTTTTGCGTAGGGTGAGGCTCATTTCTTCAATTTATTGTGCTGGAACTCATTTATAACTGGAATAATTGATGCACAAGCCATTCTCCTCTCCTATTCAGTTTGTTAAATGTTTTGTTTTTTGTTTTTTCAGAATGAAGATGAACACCAGATGTGTGCAAGAACTATCTACTGTACAAACATTGACAATAAGGTGACAAGTTTTTGGGCTTTAGCATTCTGGGATGTTGGTTATTAATAATAGTCTTGACTGCAATAAAGGCTCTTTACATTTATTACATGATTTTACACATTGTAGGTTACTCAAGCTGATGTTAAGCTCTTTTTTGAAACAGTAGCTAAGATGTTAAGCTGATGTTAACCCTCTAGTAGTTAAGATTACATGGGTGTACTATATAGCTCACTTCATAGTTTTCGCTTTTAAGTAAAAACTATTGAATTTCTTTCCATATTGATCATAAATTTTAAACATGGTTCTCAATTTCATTTAATTTGTTCTCCATATTTTTAATGCCATTAAGCATTAGAAATTTACAGTGGATAAATTGGCTGACAAACTTTTGTCAACTACTATACATTTTGGTGTAAGTTTGAGAATTTGAATGTCCATTCAGGCCTTTTATTGTGATACTAAGTTATATAGATCCTTCAAAATTAGTCAAATTGATTGACAATAAACCAGTTTGGTGCTTTCTGCTTGTTGTTGCCTTTATTTTATTCCCCCCAAAATGCCTTTTCTAATATACAGAACAAAGAGAGCCAAAATCCCGATACTAAGTTATATAGATCCTTCAAAATTAGTCAAATTGATTGACAATAAACCAGTTTGGTGCTTTCTGCTTGTTGTTGCCCTTATTTTATTCCCCCCAAAATGCCTTTTCAAATATGCAGAACAAAGAGAGCCAAAATCCCTTCATCTTCTTCTTCCACTTGAGTAGCCGACTCTCATACCAAAACCAGCCTTTGGGCTAACACAGCCGCATTTCACCAAGATGGTCAGATTCTGCTTTACTCTTTCATTCTTTGATAAATTATCATTTAAATTTCATTGCTTTACCTTTGCCACTCTCATTTTGATGGTTCTGTGAGCTTCATGGATCTTTTTTTGTTTGCATTTGGTAAATGTAATAGGTTGCTCCACATTAATTTGCTTAATCACTGAACTAGTGAAGTTTTTTTACTTTAAAATCTCGATTAATTGATTTAGAATCTTTTATGTTATCTGGGTTTCGTGATTTCCATTATCCATAATCTAGGAAGCACCGACACGGCAAAAATCCTCTCGTACCGGTGTCGTACCCGTGTCCGACACGGACACGCCGCCGACACGGCCGGATACGTATCGGACACGCATTTGAAGCGTGTCAAAAATGACACTCCGGAGTCTTGAATTTTTTGCGAGAGAATGAAAATCGAGCAAGGCAAAGTTAAATATGATAAATGTGAAAGGAAAAAAGGAGTAAATGGGAAGAAAAAAAATGGGCTGCATAAAAAGATAAAAAGAGAGTTAATGCTGAAAAAGAAGTTAATGCTTAATTTTGAAAAAAAATTAATGCTTAAAATTAATGCTGTGTAAAAAAAAGAAAAAAATTAATGTTGTGAAAAAAATTAATTAATGTATTATTTTATATAATTATAAATTTATAATGAAAAAGAATTAATTATATATTAATGAAAAATACCAATATTTTTATTTACATTGAGTATTTTAACATAAATATATATAATAAAAATATTTTTTATTGCCGTATCATACCGTACCCGTGTCCTTATTTTTTAAAAATTATCGTGTCGCCAGATCAGATCGTGTCGCATTCCGCTTTTGCGTGTCCGTGTCCATGCTTCATAGTCCATAATAGGATCTGGGTTTTGATTCAAACGATCTAATTCTTCATTTAAGATATATTTAATATAAAATGGCAATTTATTGATTACAATTTTGCTTTCTTTTAACTCTGCTTTTGTAGCTTAACCATATTTTTTAATTTGTAGTTTGAACTGTTGGTCACTACTTTTGATTTAAATTTGCCTTCCATTAAAATCTTCTGCAAAAAAAGTTTTCAATTTTATTAAAACTATATTTTTGTTTATGTCGTATTGCAGGCTAGATGGTTGAAGAAACATTTGAAGAGGCTCAATGCCCTTAGGCATTGGATGCTTGACAAGCTTGGTGGTGCTTTTGTATGTTATCGTCTTTGATCAATTCACTTTCGAACTGGCTTATCGGTGTTCTTTATTCTTTCAGCTCTCTTTTTGTACTTAGTTTTAATTTTGTTTTCGATTGTATGTAGGCACCCAAGCCATCATCTGGTCTTCACAAGTCTAGGGAATGCTTGCCATTGATCCTGATTCTGCAAAACAGATTGAAGTATGCTCTGACCTACAGAGAAGTCATTGCTATTCTCATGCAGAGGCATGTTATGGTAGATGGGAAGGTTAGAACTGATAAGACCTACCCTGCTGGTTTTATGGGTATGTTTACTTTTCTTGGCTGTTTTTTGTTCCTAATTATGAAGTATTCAATTGAATGGACTGTTATTTGGTTTGGTTTCTTTGATTTTCACATGGCAAGAGGATCCTATGTTCATATTGTCGAAATCATTTTAAAATCGGGTTTAAAAAATTGGGGATCGACTTTAAAAAACAAAAACGGGAGTCGCCACCAATCTCTTTTACTTAGGTGTGATTGGATCACCTTGTAAAATGTTTTATTTTAAAAACATTTTGGTCCACGAAAACAAGAAAACGAAGTTCGAGTCGACATGATGAGGAAGGGTTAGCACCTCATAACGCCCAATAATTGGTACCAAATCGATAAAATCATGTCCAAATGTTGAAAATAAGAAAATTATAGAATATGATCCTTTTATTTGAAAGAAAACCAAGATTTACCTATCCCCAAAGAAATAAAATACTTTACCCAGTAAGTTAAGATGTAGCACTTCATGACTTTAAAATTAAGCTCGTCTTTATTTGAGGAAATTCCTACCTCGAGACGTAAAATGTCGAACCCAGTAAGTTAAGGTAAAACACTTTGAATTCCCAAGAATAGGTTTTTTATTTTGAAATTAATAAACCTTAAATTTCTTAAAAAAAAGAGATATGTAATACCTAAAGTTTCACGAGAAAAATCGAACCCAATAAGTTAGGGCAAGATTCTTCTCGAAATTCCCCAAATATCACATATCATCATATTTTAAAAATCATTTGAAATAAATTTAGAAAAGGGAGATACGTAATACCTAAAGTTTCACGAGAAAAATCAAACCCAATAAGTTAGGGCAAAATTTTTCTCGAAATTCTTCATTTATCACATATCACCATACTTTGAAAATCATTTGAAATAAAAGGTGTCGATTTAAAATATGTTTTATAAAAGATTGATTTGAGTGAAACATAACATGAATATGTCACAACATATATATTTAATAGCAATTTTACAAAATTACAAATTACACTAACAATAAATAATAAAAGGATAATATAACATAAATATATAATGGACTATGCTAAACAATAATAAATGATCTAAAGAATATAAATAAACATGTAATATAGTAAATATTAAAATTTTCACGAAATAATAAAATTAAATGAAAAATGGAATAACATATTTAAACATTAAAAAATGTGGTGACTTTTAAAATGATTTAATATATAAACATTAAAAGTAAAAAAAAAAACTTATCATAAATATATAAATAATTTAGTAATCTAATAGATGTATTAATAACTATATATAATAAAAAATAATTAATAAATAGTATATAATAGTTTTATATAAAACACATATATAATATATTAATATATTATAACAATTTTAAAAAAATAAAAAAAAGTATGAAAATGATATGGATAAATAAAAAAAGTTTAAAAAACGCATAAGTCAATCTTACTCCCGTAATATGAGGATTCAACAAAATTCCTCCATCGAAATCTAACTCGAACGGAAGCAACTCAAAAAGAAACGAAGATGAGTGAAGAACAGAATAAGAACAAGCCACAAAAAATAAGAACGCAAGAGGGAGAGAAATTTGAGTGAATGCTCTCAAGAATTCTTATTGTTTCCAAAACTCCAGTCTCATTTACAATGAAGGAAGAGGCCTCTATTTATAGTTGAGCCTCCCCAAATCCAACGGTACATATCAATTACATCAATGACTAAGATTAAAAAGTATCTACAAATTAAATCTCTAAGATTACAAAATCATATATTTTAATATTACATACCATATCTTCTAAGATTGCATATCATATCTAAGATTGCATATCCTTGAAGATTGTACTTCCATATAAGTCAAGCTTGTAGATAGACCTTCAATCTTTTTAAGTAATGGGTCATTCCGATCGGGCCAAATGATATATTTTAGACTGGACTTGGACTTTATTTTATTATTTCGGGTTTATTATTTTTGTATGGGCCCGGCTAAATTGGGTTCCTATATTGTAGCTCTTTGCTCATTATTGTGAAACAAGAATAGAGCAAAGACTATAAAGGGCCAATTTTGCCCGGTCTTGGAGGAGCCTTGGACCTCTTGATCCTTGTCTTCTTTAAATGATTCCAACTTCACTGTAGCATCAACGGTGTTGAATCTTTATCTTGATTTGAGTGAGTTTGATAGATTCAACTTCATGAAGGCGTATCCACTATCTTTTGATCTGCTCCACTATAAACTTAGGGAGACCAGATCTGATATTCTCAATCTGATCCCTGTAAACTCAGGGATCACCAGACTGATGTCTTCGATCTATTTCCTACAAACTCGGGAATCATCAGATCTGTCATTTTCAATCTGTTTTCTACAAAGTTTAGGAATGCCAGATTGGTATCTTCGGTCTGTTCCACTGCAAACTCAGGGATGCCATACTGGTGGTTAAATCTGTTCCACTACTGCTTAGGGAGACAAGATTTGATGTTTGATCTTGGTCCTCTCTTGCTTAGGGCGATAAGATTTGATGTTCGATTTTGGTCCTCTATTGCTTAGGCGACAAGATCTACAATTTTTGACCTATTCACTTCTTTGGTCGGGAGATAGGGTGGTGGTTTAAATCTGCTCCATTCCGCTAGGAGACAAGATTTGATGTTAGATCTTGGTCCTCTATTGCTTAGGCGACAAGATCTACAATTTTGACCTATTCCACTCGCTGGTCGGGAGATAGGGGTGGTGGCTTAAATCTGTTCCACTCTCGCTTGGGAGACAAGATCATCGTTTGATCTTGGTCCTTCATCGCTAGGGCGACAAGATCTACAATTTTTGACCTATTCCACAACCGTCGGGAGATAGGACTGATGGCTTAAATCTATTCCACTACTGCTTAGGGAGATAATATTTACTGTTCGATCTTGGTCCTCTACTGCTTAGGGTGACAAGATCTACAATTTTTGACTTATTCCACTGCTGGTCAGAGAGATAGGGATGAAAGCGCTTTTGATATGCTTCCTGCAGTTATTTCCAAGAAGACTTCAATTTTCAGTTTGCTCTACTAACATCCCTAGGAAACAAAATCTGAACCTTTTATTTTGCTTCCTTATTATCTTCAGGAAGACTTCAATCTTCAGTCTGCTCCACTAACATCTCTAGGGAACAAAATCTGAACTTTTGGTTTGCTTCCTCAGGAAGACTTCAATCTTCAGTTTGCTCTACTAATATCTCTAAGGAACAAAATTTGAATCTTTTGGTTTGCTTCCTTATTATCTTCAGGAAGACTTTAATCTTCAATCTGCTCCACTAACATCTCTAGGGAACAAAATCTGAACCTTTTGGTTTGCTTCCTTATTATCTTTAGGAAGACTTCAATCTTCAACCTGCTCTACTAACATCTCTAGGGAACAAAATCTAAACTTTTGGTTTGCTTCCTTACTATCTTCAGGAAGACTTCAATCTTTAGTCTGTTCCACCACCATCTCAAGGGAACAAAATCTGAACTTTTTGGTTTGCTATATCGTCCTCTGAGGGACATATCCTGTAAACCTAAATGTATTATGGATGACTTTTGCATGAATGCAGAATGTCATGAGAATGATGATTAGGATGCATGATTGGAATGAATCCGATGCTTCTAACTAAATGATATTAGGGATGACATTTGCATGAATGCAAGATGTCATGAATTTTTTTTATACAACGGTTAGGACACAATGATCGCCATGAACCAAATGCTCCTAATTTGAAATGAGAGAATGATCTCTATGGGTTGTCATTTCTCATAGTTCATCCAAGTTCTATCACTGATGCGCTCCCGTATTTTCTCATTCAGTTGGTATCTTGGACAGAAAACTCAAAGAAACCATCATTCAGCTCAGCAAGCTTGCCCATTGTAATTCCAGTCGTCACTTGCAACTTGTGGGAATGGCATTTGATTTCTTTCATATTTCTATTACCACTTACAGGTACAGAACTTGTATCATTTTGAATCTGTTACACCATTCCTTGGGTGTAATGACCAGATGTATGTGTCTGTAGGGTATCCCAATAATGATCCCCTTTTATACTTGACCTTATTCGTCATTTTTCGATATGGTATCACCAATGAAATTGTCTTATCCAATGAGAACTTGAAGAGATAATAATTTTCCAATGTTTCCAGCCCTTAGGCTTGGTGAGTTCTGAACAATTGTCATGTTTCAGATTCCTTATATTATTTAGAAGCTTCTAGAGTAATATACGAAACTCCTTTTTATGAAAATTATTATCCCATAAATCGTTATTTCAATAAATGCTTGCAAAAGAACACAAAAATGGATGAGAAAAAAATTAGTCAGGAGCATAGCTCGAAAAAATAATTTAATCAAAGATAACCCAGGCAATAAAAGGAAATTGATTTGGGTGTATCTCAAAAAGAATAAAGCAATCAGAGATAAGGAATTCAAAAATGGGTAGGATAGAAGCTAGGTGCCCCAGATATCGCAGCCTGAGCTTCTTTGTTCCAACTTCTTGAGGACTATTTTAAACTCAATATGTGTTTAGGGGATCCGAAGTACTCTGTCAATGCCCCAAGACGTAACATACTTCTTCATTGTTAATCCAAATGTAGCAAGACTACTATGTGCCCCAATTTTATTCAAAATTTGAGCCGCCCTTTTTGGGTTTTCAATTCAAAGCCCTTTTGGTCTCAAAGCGCCCTTTATGGGTTTTTGCCTTGGCCTCTCTTTTTTCTTTTCTTTTTGTTTTTGAATTTGGACTCAAGGCGCCCTTTGCAGGTTTTCACCTTGACCTTTTTCCTTTTCAGGTAAAATCCTTCTTGACTAAACCTGAATTCACCAGATTGGGCAAGTCTTTGCCATTCATCTCGGTCAATATCAATGCTCCTCCAGAACAGGTCTTCTTTGGCATCTGCTTTCTTCTAAAATCATTTTATAGAAGAAAGGTCCTTTTCAACATTAGGTTCCTTCGTGGAATTCCCTAAGATGAACTTCTTTAATGTAAGCTCGCCTCATCTGGCCGTGACGAATAGTTTTTAATACTTTCTTCAATTAGATTCAATTGGCGAAACTGTTTTTATTCCACTGAGAAATGTGTTGCCCCAACAAAGGTCCTAGCCAACGTTTGATACTCATAGAGAGTAGTGATAGCTTCTTATGCCAATCCTTACAAGTCTTAGCCACCTTTTATTTCTTATTCTTCATTTTTTTTGGCAACTTTTGTTGCACTGTGATATGCTGCTGATCTTTGGACAAACTCTAGACTTTGACTTTGTACAGTTATTTAGACGCGATCCTTTATGGCATTAGATCTTTTTCCTTTATATTTTTCTTTGTTTTTATTTTTATTTTTATGAATTTGATGACTTTGACCTTGTAATATTGGCATATGAAGCTACTTTCACTCTCTTAGTGAAGTAAACGATAACTATGCCGATGAGTCGATATTGACTAAAAGCTTTTGACGAGATTGGCTCCATCACATCCATGCCCCACATATGGAAAATTTGTGAAGAACTGGAGTAGGCATATGAATCCTGTCTTCTTTAATTCTGTATTTGCGGTATGACTGATGCAATCCCCTTCCATGGTAAATCAACAGTGCCTGATCCTCTTTGTTTAGCCTGCTTCTTATTAGCCAAGGCATGTCCTGATATAACCGTGTGAAAATATTTTTGAATAACTCAATAATATCTCGCTTTATTTTTGTGGTGAGCTAAGCTTCGATCCTTATTCCTTTCTTAGGCTCATAATATCCAATAACCCTTTGTAGAGTAATGTTTGTTTTTTCATCTTGTTCTAACATCTTTAACAAATCAGAAGGTAGGTTACAATCTCCGTCGTCTTCAAAATCCTGAGATCCCCTAGACCCATATCTTGCTCAAAAAGGGAGTCAGTAACAATGTCACTCATGATGTTGATATTTGGATACCTATGTACGAAGGCGAACGAATCCAAAGAATAAATGATTCTAAGGGTGATTATTGGTATGGTCATGAATAAAGAATGAATGAATATGATAAAAGAATATACAATAGATAGAATAAAAGAATATTTGCTTAAAAATGCATTTCATTGAAATAAAAATTTAGGACATAAGCCTATTTCACAAAAGGGGTCTTATTGCCTTTAGGCTTAAGGCAACAAGCATATTTTGCACATTATTCTAGATTAGCTCTAAAAATACAGGGATCTCCTCCACAATCCTATTTATTCAAAACATTCCCAAGTACATAACGGTTCAGAAACTTCGTTCTCAATTCTCTCTTTGCTTTCGATTTCTCCAAGGGATCACAACTTTCTTGTCTCCATGAGTAGGTAATGGGTTCTCCACAATAGGTGTATCATCAATCTTGACAACTCTTATCTTAAGAAGTCTCTCAACTACCTTTTTGAAGGCAGTGCAATTTTCTGTTGAATGCCCCGTTACTCCTGCGTGGTATTCACATTGAACGTTAGAATCATACCATTTAGGATATGGGAGTTGTAACGGCTGAAGATAATATGGAGACACTACATGCACGTAAGATAAACTTTGATATAGCTCTTTATACGTCATTGAGATTGGTGTAAATTGGAGCTTTTCAGAGTTTTACTTTGGAGAAACCTGATCGTTGGTAGTTACCGTCCTTGGCTGGTTCATTGCAATTGGCTCCGAATGATTCATTTTCTTTTCCTTCTTCTTCAAGGCTTTTGAGGTCCATTCTCCTCTTTCTTTCGTTTCTACTAGAAAAATCGATTTGGCTTGATCCTTGCTCAAATTAACACCCATTGGAGAGTAAACGATGTCTTTCTCAACATATTCTCTATTGTCCATTGAGCTACTCCTTTTTCCAAGTCCTCCGGTTAGTTGGTCTATGATATTTTTTTTGAAATTCTCGCATTTCTTCTTGAATTTTAGTCAATTGCCCCTGCATTTGTATTTTCATTTGCTCTATTCTTTCCAATCTTTGTTCTATGTTTTCCAGGTTAACTAAAACATTTTTACCTAATTAGAATCCTCTTGTAAAAGTCTAATGCAAAT
Source organism: Gossypium rotundifolium (assembly GCA_025506655.1). Classification (NCBI taxonomy): domain Eukaryota; kingdom Viridiplantae; phylum Streptophyta; class Magnoliopsida; order Malvales; family Malvaceae; genus Gossypium; species Gossypium rotundifolium. The sequence continues at coordinate 20,544,497 of CP106726.1, forward strand.
GATGCAATGTAATGTAAATGCATGAATGCAAAAAAAGAGAGGCGTTGACTCTGAATTCAGTTACATTAGAAAAACTTTACTAGAAAATAAATTTCTTTACACAAAACGGATCGCATACACAACCTTGTTCTCATAGTCCAAGTGAAAACATGAATCCCTTCTTCGTAAAAGTCAAGTCTTGCAAACTTCTAATAGATGCCTCCTCTAGCTCCCTTTGCTTGATCTGAACCACGACTCCTGTTCACTTGTTAGCTTCTTCAAGAATGCCGAGACGTAGTAATCTTCAAATAGTCTTGTCAACTTGAATCCTTAGGTGATAAGGTCTTGTATTCCTTCACGGACTATCAGCCTTCTCTCATTGTATTCACTTGGACTATATTCAAACGACCATATTATAATCCACTTTGTCAAAAAATTCATTTTCTTATGACCAACTTTTCTATTTAGTTATCGAACTTGAAATCAACACCTCTGTTCTATGATGTGAATGCAATGCATCAAAACAAAAAAAAAAAAAACCATTAGCACAGAAAAATAATATAGAACCTATCAAGGTGACCACTAGGGTTTGACATAGTTTTACTTAAAGCGGGTTCTTAGGGTTTACTTCATGTGGTTGAGCTCTAATTTTGAGGTACCCGAACCAGTAGATTCCTCGATCCTCACCCATTATAGGCTCATACGGACCGAGTTCGATTCAGGGGAATACATTTCCCTATGGCTGCATGGAGGTGAAAACCTCACAAAGACATAGGTATGGATGTATCCCGAAAGTGATCCACTATCCTGCACGGAGGTGAAAACCTCACGAAGGAGTAGCTTCTTACTCCCACTTAAGGGTGTGACCACAACGGTCATGCAGTGCAATGCAGAAATATATATTAAAACTACATGCAATAAAAGGATCATATTTTGAAAATCAAAATTTTAAATTCAAACAAGAGGATATAAAATTATCAATTTTATGGCTTGACTCTCTTTGTCCCCAGTGGAGTCGCCAAGCTGTCGAAACCATTTTAAAACTGGGTTTTAAAAAATGGGGATCGACTTTAAAAAACAAAAACGGGAGTGGCCACCAATCTTTTTTACTTAGGTGTGATTGGATCACCTTGTAAAACATTTTATTTTAAAAACATTTTTGGTCCACGAAAACAAGAAAACGAGTTCGGAATTGATTCGTATGAGGTAGGGTTGGCACCCTCATAACGCCCAAAAATTGGTACTAAATCGATAAAATCATGTCCAAATGTTGAAAATAAGAAAATTATAAAATATGATCCTTTTATTTGAAAGAAAACCAAGACTTACCTATCCCAAAGAAATAAAGTACTTTACCCAAGAAGTTAAGGTATAGCACCTCATGACTTTAAAATTAAGCTCGTCTTTATTTGAGTAAATTCCTACCTCGAGACGCAAAATGTCGAACCCAGTAAATTAAGGCAAAACACTTTGAATTCCCAAGAATAGGTTTTTATTTTGAAATTAATAAACCTTAAATTTCTTTAAAAAGAGATATGTAATACCTAAAGTTTCACGAGAAAAATCAAACCCAATAAGTTAGGGCAAGATTCTTCTCGAAATTCCCAAATATCACATATCATCATATTTTAAAATCATTTGAAATAAATTTAGAAAAGGGAGATCGTAATACCTAAAGTTTCACGAGAAAAATCAAACCCAATAAGTTAGGGCAAAATTCTTCTCAAATTTTCCCAAATATCACATATCACCATACTTTGAAAATCATTTGAAATAAAAGGTGTCGATTCAAAATATGTTTTTATAAAAGATTGATTTGAGTGAAACATAACATGAATATGTCACAACTGTAACACCCTAAATTAGGGGCTGTTTGTAATTTAATTAATTTCCCATGCGTATGCTTGTAGAAATAAATACTATGATTTCTTGGCATGTTCTAGGGTCTAGAAATACCCCGAGCTAGGCCTGACTTAGGACTAAAAATTTCTTTTCTAGTGTTAAAAGAAGGGAGCTAGGTGAGATAAGGGGTTAAGTAAAATTTTGGGAGAAACACGACACAAAGAATAGCTTGGCTAAGTGGCTTACATGAATAGCTTGGCTAAGTGGCTTACATGCGCCACTTAGGTGCTATGAAGGTGGCGTCAAAGGGAGCTTCAAGGGAAGAGGTTCGAGTCTTGGGAGTTACAAGGGGATGCATTTTTATTTTGGGCTTTTGGGACGTTAAAGAAAGGGCTAAGTTGGAAAGCCTTAATGATTCAGGGGTAAGGAATGGACATGAAAGTCGGTTTGGTGGAGTGGCTTGGGCGCCACTTAAGGGCCTTGGTGTGTGGACTCGAGTTCGAGTCATGATGGACTATAAGGAATGTGTTTTATTTTTTGGGCTTTTGGCGTTAAAGGAAAGAGGACCAGGTAGAAGGCTTTAAAATTAAATGAGGAGGCTTTATGACATGAAAGTTAATTGGAAGAAATGGCATGGGGTGTTTAAGAGGGCTACGACAGTATGCTTCCACCAGGTCTTGTGTTGAACCAAGTATCAGTTAGATTGGGTTTTATTTTTTGGGAGCTGGTGTGAAGAGGGGGAGGTGATGGCCCGATTATGGACTCTTTAAGTGATGAGATTAAGCTTAAATTTTTGCATATTTTCGGCTGGAAGAGTTGTGATGGTATTCTATATTTTATTTTATTTGCTTAAAGAGGAGATTAAGGGATAATTAAAAGATAAAGATTTATCCCATGGGGAGCAATGGCCGAAATAGGGACTCTAGGGGCTTGAGTTTCGATTTTTGAAGGAGTTATAGGGAGTAGTTTCGGCTAGCACATGATACTTTTATTTTTCTTTCATTGTTACTTAAACCGAAACTCCTCCTTTGCTACCTTTCGGTTTCTTTTCTTTGAAGCATACCATAGTCCTTGTCTCAAAACCCTTCCCCATCCTTGCCGAAGTTCCCTAAGTCTTTCATCTCCTCTCTTACTATTAAGGCCAACCCCATATTTTCTTCTTTCTCTTGAGCCAAATCCCTTAAAGAAAGGTGTTGTCTCACTTTCGGTTCTTTTCTCCTCTTCAAGGGTAGCCGAACCTCCTCACAACACCAAGTGGTGCTGACTTGTGGTGTTTAAGGGCTGATATAATTATCAAGGGAGGCCATAGCCGATTAAAGGAGTAAGGAGATCTTTCGGGATTTGATTCCCCAAGGTAAGGAGGTAAGTAATATTCGGCCATAGGCCTTGATTATGTGTGATTGTGCAAGCCGACTTTTAACATGTGTTTTGGTAGGGTTCTCGAAGACTCAAGTGATAAATTCGGGGTTTCGGTGAGTTTGGTAAGTGGGTAAGCACATTCGGCCAAAGGCCATATTTTTGGTACAAGTGGTCCTTGGGATTTTGGTTTGGCGAATAGGCCTAAATCCTAACCATGTTGTTGGTATATTATAGGTCAAGAGATCTAGCATCGTAGATCGAATCTTGGGATCTAGGATGCAGCGTTAATAACAGTGTGTAAACTCTTTACACACTTTATTAGTAAACTTTGCTATATTGTTGCCTTGTTAATAATTATTGTAGTGATCTATGATATATGCTTGTGGGCTTAAGCATGGATTAGGGTAAGTCCACATGCGTGATCTATTCATATATGATTTTGTATGTCATCACATGCTATTAAATGCCATGCCTAAATACATGATATATGATGATTTGTAAGCATGATGATGGTGGGATTGATGAGAGGAGGGGATGATTTTTATGGATCGTCACCGTGGTTTTGACCACAAGATGGGTTGGCCCCATCAGATTTATTGTGACTTGGTCACGATGGTTTTGACCACACCGATGATAATTGTGACTAAGTCGGTGGTTTGGTACCACCAAAGTGGTTTTGACCACATTATGATATTTTGTGACCTATGGTCATCGGTGGTTTTGACCACACGATGGGTTGGCCCCATCATTTATTTTGTGACACTAGTCACTAGTGGTTTTGACCACCGGTGGTTTTGACCACACGGGGTAGTAAAGGAGTACGGATGGTTAGTTGGGTTGCATGTGCATGTTTATTAATGACTTTTGTATGAGTTACTTTACCGGGTGGGGGATTTCACACTGAGTCTTGGTGACTCACCTCTTCCCTTACCATTTTGCAGATGAGTAGATCGCAGAGATGGAGCCGGAGAGGACTCGAGGCGGCCATGCTCATCGTTGGATTTGAATTTATTTTGTCATAATTAATATTATTTATTTTCTAAGTCTTTCTAGTTTGGGATTGTAATAAGGCCGCTATTATTATTGTTTGGTTGTTTATTGCTTTATTTTACTCATATTATATTACAAATGGAATCTTATAAATATTAAGTGAACCGGTTAAAAGCAACTTTTTCAACTAAGTAACTTTTACGAGTTTTTCAAAGATGTTACCATCGATAACAAAAATAAACCAAGTCAATTATAACCTTGACAAATTTTAATGTTTTACATGATCAAACGTTTTTAAGGGTTCATCAACCCAACCATGTTTTTCAAAATAACCCCAACTGAGTTTTATCAAACCCCGTTTTAATACCCTAGCCACATTTTAACAAGTTTTCACCGGACCCTCAAAGTGTTTCAAAATATTTCACTCCGTGACATATCAGATCCGGTCAGGACTCATGGGCCGGGTTTGGGGTGTTACAACAACATATATATTTAATAGCAATTTTACAAAATTACAAATTACACTAACAATAAATAATAAAAGTATAATATAACATAAATATATAATGGACTATGCTAAACTATAATTAATGATCTAAAGAATATAAATAAACATGTAATATAGCAAATATTGAAATTTTCATGAAATAACAAAATTAAATGAAAATGGAATAACATATTTAAACATTAAAAAATGTGGTGACTTTAAAATGATTTAATATATATACATTAAAAGTAAAAAAAAAACTTATCATAAATATATAAATAATTTAGTAATCTAATACATGTATAAATAACTATATATAATAAAAAATAATTAATAAATAGTATATAATAATTTTATATAAAACACACATATATAATATATTAATATTTTATAACAATTTTTAAAAAAATAAAAAAGTATGAAAATGATATGGATAAATAAATAAAAAGTTTAAAAAACGCATAAGTCAATCTTACTCCCGTAATATGAGGATTCAACGAAATTCCTCCACCGAAATCTAACTCGAACAGAAGCAACTCAAAAAGAAACGAAGATGAGTGAAGAACAGAATAAGAACAAGCTACAGAAAATAAGAACGCAAGAGGGAGAAATTTGAGTGAATGCTCTCAAGAATTCTTATTGTTTCCAAAACTCCGATCTCATTTACAATGAAGGAAGAGGCCTCTATTTATAGTTGAGCCTCCCCAAATCCAACAGCATGATCAATTACATCAACGACTAAGATTAAAAAGTATCTACAAATTAAATCTCTAAGATTACAAAATCATATCTTTTAATATTACATACCATATCTTCTAAGATTGCATATCACATCTAAGATTGAATACCATAACTTCTAAGATTGCATATCATATCTAAGATTGCATATCTTTGAAGATTGTACTTCCATATACGTCAAGCTTGTAGATAGACCTTCAATCTTTTTAAGTAATGGGCCATTCTGATCGGGCCAAATGATATATTTTGAATTTGGACTTGAACTTTATTTTATTATTTGGGTTTATTATTTTGTATGGGCCGGGCTAAATTGGGTTCCTACACATATCTTTGTGTGCACTTGCCTGGTTTATTGACACATCAATTATGGGCTAGTTTCTCATTGCTTTTGACAAGTGCAGTGAAAATGCTTATGAAAAGCTTGATTTATAATTTAAGTGTTTAGTATTGCTCTCAAAAAGTACTTTGAGAAATAAAATGTCCATTTTAGACATGAAGTTGTGAAGTAAAAATATGCATTCAAATAATGCTCAAATTCGATAATATTATGATATTTTAGTAAAAATATAAAAATAATTTATTGTAACTCACTATTAATATTTTAATATATGAAATATAAAATTTTAAAATTTTAAGTAATTAATATTAACTATTTGTAAAATTTAATTTGAATGCATAATTGTATATTTTAATAATAATAATTAAAATATAACGATTATAAAATTAAATATATAATTTTGAACAACACTTTTGAAAAGCAATGAGAAACAAATCCTATTAGCTCATTGGCATATGGTGTTGGGTTCTTGGCGTGTTCCTAGATTAGCTTTTCTTTCTGCATTTTGTTTTATTCCTTTTCTACTTTTTCTCTTTTGAAACTGGAACAAGAATCCTTTCCAAATATACAGAACAAAGAGATCGCCTCAAGTTATAAATAGAAAATGAGGTCCTTTGCTAATGCATTTCTATTTAAATAATGTAAATGAAAATTTAACAGATGCAGTTAATTTCACAGCACATCTAACAGTTTCACAGCACTTGGAGGTGGTTTTTCCCGTTTAAATAGTTTTTTCTTTTGGTTTTCTATTTTTCAGGAAAAATGACGAATACAAGGAGATAACTGTTCCTGCTGGGAAAAGTTATGAGGTTTGTTCTTAAAGCAGTATCATCTCTACATCTGATTACCTGACCTAATCTATCTATGCTTGGTTGCTAGTACCGTAAGTTTGTTTGTGTGTCATTTGTGTTCACATCCTGCAAAAGGAGACTAAGTTAGATTGTCAACTAAACTCACTTTCCTTTTTAAGCTACTCAAATCTGTATGCATAAGGGTGCTTGTCTATTAGCAGGTCTGACTTCTTCAGCACTTCTAAATATCCTTTTACATACTCGTCGCTGTTAGTAATCACTTCATGCACTTTTTCTTGAACAACGCAAGTTTTAAAAATGCTATGTTGCCTCCCATCTTATACTTGTTCTACAACTGCTTTTTGTTTCTTTGAATTCTTTAAATCGCTAATGAGTCTCCTTCAATTGGATAAACATATCAATGTCCGCATTGTTTTCATAATCATCTTAAGCTAGTCTAATTCCTTTTTAATCCTTTCTACATTTACAAGATTAACCCTCTTTGTGGACTGTAGGAGGTATGTGCTCTATCACCAAGGCTAAAAAATGACATCAATGACCTTTTTCTAGCTTTACATGTACTAATCTAGAACTGTTTTGTACTCCATAAGTTAGATGTTGCCCTCCCCTATAACATCTGAGTGGTTTGATCATTATGAAGGCCTTGAAGTCTCTTGTCCTACAAAATAATTTCTTACCTACGTATATCTTTACACCATTGCATGTCAATTGCCTTTCAGCCATTAAAACAAGCTTCCTTGCATCTTCAAGTTTAAATAATCTTTATAGATTAAATCAAATCAACTAGTGTTTATTGTATTTTGACCATGGTTTGTAACTTTTACAAATCAAATTGCATGTGCAATAACTATAGACTTCATAACTGTTAAGTGTTAACGTTTCTATGACCACTATTGCTTGGTGTTGGGGGTTATTGGGCCTGCCTTGAGATACTGGTGATAGTAGAAAATAATGATAACAGCATATTCCCTGAGGTTGTGACATATTCATTACAAATTCTCAGTTTAATGTCGTTTAGGATAAAAAACAACAATAAATTAGCAGATTAGGACTGAAAAACGAGTAGAAGTTGGAATTCTAGAAAACTTAGGGTATAAAAAAACCTCAAGTTTCTTTATATAATTAGCAAAACACTTTTTCTTGCTTTCTTGGCAGTCATCATCTCTCAATGAGCTTGCCATAATAGAAATTAGTAATAGTATTTAAAATTAATAAAAAATATTATTTTATAAAGAGATAAAATTATTTTTCTTTTAAAGGAGCACATATTAAGTCTCTTTTTGCTCAGTTTTGTTTACACTCGCTATGGTTTGGCAATTGTAATATACGTAGTATGTATGAAAATCATGCATGATAAGTTGTCTTGAGATAATTTATCTGTAGTTGACCTTGAAGTTTTTTTTTTTTTTTTTGCTGAGTAATGGATATGGTTCTTGTCTCTTTAGCCATTGCTGTGCTCTGGATAGAGTTTGTTTGAGAAATTCGTTGGTATTGGGAAGAGTCACAGTCATTGCCTAAAATTCCTGCCAATAGATGACTACATCCATTTGTTTGTTAGAAGACCCGTGAGGAGATCTCCTATTATTAACCGTTGTAAGTTTTGATTCATTTGAATTTTTTGTGATTTTTAACTAATTTAATCTTTATGGATTGTTATTCTTTTTTAATGAATTTAATCTAATGAATTGTTTTTTTAATGAATTTAATCTAACATTATTAATTTTTAATGAATTTAATCTAATGGATTGTTATTCTTTCTTTTTGTTCTATTTGGCTGTGTATTTTAGGCTATTTTGCAAGTTGGGTTGCTTTCAGGAAGCTTCTATATTAGTATCTTGATTGTGAGGGATCTAATAGTGAAAAGGGTAAAACAAAGAGGCAGATACTATCACTTGGTGCTAGATTTGACACCACCTATTTTTAGTTGCAGGTGCCTGATTTTTCTTGTGAGTTGTATAGACTCATAACATAATGCATACTTATGAAATTTCTACCTTTACTGTTTAACTTGTGTTGAACACTTGTAACTTAAGTTTTATGTTTCTATTTGCTGGAATTAGTTATCTACTTTGTTTATTTTTCAATAATTATCTAGAGAAAATGCATGTTCCCTAGTATTTTTGTTGCATATTTTGTGTAGTTCTTGAAAAAATTTATATACCTTATGAAAGCCTGAATATTAACAAGTTTAATTGTGCTTTTTGTTTTCTTTTATTCATAGGATGAGGGAAAAGCACCATATCTAATACGTGGAACTGGAATTTAATTGGAATGATGTATGCCTACTATCATCTAAATGTAAGTAAAAAATTCCAATCATCAATCTAGCTCTCTTTGTGCACAATTAATTTTCTCATTGAAATGTTTTAAATCTTAGGTTGAGAAATGGATGGAAAAATTGGAGGAATGTGAAATCAAGAAAAAAATTTCAATCAAAGCAAGTGTTGTTGCAATTGCATTATTTGTAAGTTACCTGATCTCTAGATCTCTATATTGCCATTATGCTTATTTGGCTTTTGATGGTTTTTTTTTCTTTCATTTCTTAACTTCTTCAGATTGGCTATATGTGGTATGAATGTATTTACAAGCTGGACAATGTTACAACAAATACCACCCATACACATCTTGGATTCCCATAACGTGTGTATTAATGCTATCTTTTTTCTAGTTTACTTGGAACACTAGAGGAAGTTTATGTGAAAGTGCAAGGAATATCATATAAATAGAATTTGATTCCCAAGTCTTTTTTCTTTGATTCTAGTGTCTACATTTGCTTGCGGAATTGCACTCAGTAGCTTCGAAGTTATAGTTTGACTCTCTTTGCGTATGTTTTTAGAAATAACTAATAAAATTTTTTATTATTTTTTAATTTTTTATATGAAGAAAAATATTTTTTTTTTTTTATTTTTCATGACTAAATTAGCGGCATTTTTGGGGAAAGCGCCGCTAAAAGTCATAACCTTTAGTGGCGTTTGTGGGAAAAGCACCGCTAAAAGTCATGCTTTTGGTGGCATTTGTGGGAAAGTGCGCTAAAGTCATGACTTTAGCGGCGTTTTTGAAAGCGCTAAAAGTCATAACTTTTAGGCGTTTTTTTACATAAACTCCGCTTAACTTTTATGGCGATTGTTTTAGCGGCGTTTTGTGGCGCTTTTAAAAGCGCCATAAAGACTATTAGTGGCGCTTAAAAACGCCGCTAAAGCCCTAAAAAAATGCGCTAAAAGTCCAAATTAACATAGTGAGCTAAAACAATTTTTAGGGGGTAGGATGAAATTTTAATTTTTTACAGTTTATATCTGTATAATTTATAAAGGATTAAATCGAATATTTATAATTTTAGAGGGGTCAAAGTGTAATTTTATCTTTACTAATTTAAAATTTTTAAATAATTTTAAGAATCTAAATAATAATTTTACATTTTAGGGGGGTCGGGGCCCATGCTAACCCCCCCTGGCTTTGCCCTTGTTTGTTAGCATCCTCACTTATTTATTAAAGTAAGATGTTTAATAAATATGAAATTTATGATACACTTACATTTATAATGTAAATGAAAAAGAAAGTTATTTAACAAATATATTTATTAAAAATCCACATAAAAATCAATTGATATTTTGATTATAGTTGTAAAGTTAATTGTTTACTATTCATGGATTTAGTGCTGCCTAAGGGTTAGGTTATCCGCCTGAACTCGAAGGCTTGCTCAAAATATGGGAGAGTTTAGACAAGTAGATAAAGCCCAAAAATGAGTTTGGGACAATGTACAGGCCCGTTTTCTATTCGAGTCGGGCCTCAGGTAGAGTTTTTAAGCCCGAGCCAGACCCAACCCCAATATCTATATCTATATCTATATCTATATCTATATCTATATCTATATCTATATCTATATAATTTCCATATTGATTCTATTCCTTTGATGGGTACGAAGGATTTGAAGGTGTGGGATTTACTTAGTGAGACTAGTGATGTATGGGATAATTTGATGGTAGTCACATTTATAATATCTCGATAGCTCTGCAGAAAGGTTCGGATTAGATGATTTGGCATTGGTCTGATTGTAACGCCCCAAAAATTATAAGTATTTGAATTGTTAGAAATTGTCAAGTGAATTAATCAGCTCTGTAGAAAGGTTCGGATTAGATGATTTGGCATTGGTCTAATTGTAACGCCCCAAAAATTATAAGTATTTGAATTGTTAGAAATTGTCAAGTGAATTAATCTCTTTTTGTGGTTAAGAGTGTTGCTTGTGTCTTTAAGGTTTTGGGTTTGTAACACCCCAAACCTGACCTACGAGTCCTGACCGGATCTAGTATGTCACGGAGTAAAATAATTTGAGTCACTTTGAAAACTTGATGAAAACTTGGTAGAATTTGGTGAAGTATGAAAGCGGGTTTGAAAACTTAGTTGGGCTTTTATAAACATAGTTGGGTTGATAGACCCTTTTGAAAACATTGATCATGTATCATTTAAAATCATCAAAGTGATAGTTGACTTAGTGAATTTTGTTACCCGATGGTAACTTCTTGGAAAACCGTTAAATTTTGTTAAGTTTGAAAAGGTTACTTTTAGGTTCAATTAATATTTATAAAATTCCATTTGTAACATAACTTAGGTAAAATAAAACAATTGAAACAAACATCCAAAATAATAATAGCGGCCTTATTACAATCCCAAAATAAAAGACTTAGAAAATAATTAATTTTAACAATAGCAAAGTATATCGAATCCAACAATAAGCATGGCCGCCTCGAGTCCTCTCCAGCTCCATCTCCGCGATCTATTCATCTGCAAAATGTTAAGTGAAGGGGTGAGTCACCAAGACTCAGTGTGTAAATCCCCCAACCGGAATGTACTCATACACAACATATTAATTAACATGCAAATATGCACCCAACGTAACCATCCATACTCCTTAATTACCCGTGTGGTCAAAAACCACCGATGACTTAGAGTCACAATTTAAATGATGGGGCCAACCCATCGTGTGGTCAAAACCACTGATGGCCATAGGTCACATTATATCAAATGTGGTCAAAACCACTGGTGGTACCAAACCACTGGGACTTAGTCGCAAATAATCAATCGTTGTGGTCAAAACCATGATGACCATAGGTCACAAATAGTCGATGGGGCCAACCCATCTTGTGGTCAAAACCACGACGACGATCCATAATTCATCCCCTCCTCTCATCAATCCCACCATCACATGCTTATACATCAATCATATATCATGTCATAGTATTAAACATCATGTGATGGCATGCAAACATATATCAAAAATTACAAGTTAGGGGACTTACCCGAAATCCATGATTATGCCACAAGCTAACCACAACCAAAAGATTTAAGGAAAACAATAATGTCATGTGAATTAATAAAGTGTGTAGAGAGATCTTACATACCTGTTACTATCGTAATTCCTAGATCTCGAAACTCCGATCTACAACGCTAGATCTTGACCCTACATTCGGCCAATCATCTTTGTTAGTACTAAAAGCCTATTCGGCCAAACCAAGATTGTACCAAAGGGTTTCACACGAACCCGAAACCTTACCTACACGTCCTTTGAACACTAACCACCTCACGATATGAAAATCCATTTCACTTCCCTACAATCGGCAACCATACATATTAGTAGCCTTCGGCTTTTCGATCACTAAAAATATTGTCTATTAAAATAGATCCTTACCACCACTTACCTTAGGGGAATAAATCCTGAAAGCTTTCCGTAATGGTTATGGCTTCCCTACAATCGCTTTAATCGTATTAGTAAGAGTCATAGGCCATAACTTTAATTTTAAAGGAGAGGATTACCCCTTACCACACTTATTGAAAATCGGCAGCACCCTTTTCCTCAAGGGAGATTCGGCCTAAGCACAATTGGAGGGCTGGAATTTTAGAGATAGGTTCGGCTACTAGGGAAAGAAAAAGAAGGAAATTTTTGAAGGGTTTTGGGCAAAGGTTGGAGTGGTTTTACCAAAGATAAAATGAAAAGAAGAAGAAGTATTTTCGGCTTAAGAAGAACAAGAGAAGCTGGAAATTTTCTCTTAAAAAGGGGTATATTAAGCTAAAAAGGAAGCAAGAAAAGTGGAAGTTTTGAATAATTTTGGCTAGGAAACAATGGAGAATTCGGCGTGACAAATTTAGGGAGAAGAAAAGAGTTTTGGTTGAACTTTTGGCACTTCTTTGCTATACAAAGCGATTATAGTCACCCCAAAGAGTTCTCAAATCAGCAAACACCTTGTTTTGTGATAATTCCACCTTGAATTATCCAAGATAATGCAAGGTTTAATCTTCCATCTATCTCCTAATCTTCCTTGAACAAATTAAAAGCAAATAAACCACTAATTACTCCCCCCTTCCAAACGAAATTAAGCAAAAAAAAAAATAAGCCTTATCTTATCACTTAAGAGTCCTATATCTTGCCAACATCCCCTCCTTCACGCCGAAGAAAAAGAAAAAGAAAATCAAACCAAGGTGCATTACAGGGTTCGAACGGCGACACAGTGAAGGCAACAGCAATGACCTCCTTAACGCCCCTTTCCAACTCTCCCAATTGACTTTCATGTCAACTTACCCCACCATTTAATTATAAGCCTTCTTCCTGGCCCTTACTCCTTTAACGCCAAAGCCCAAAAATAAAACTCCTTGCTTCCTTCATGTCTCGGAGCAGAGACCTCACTGCAGACCCTCACTCTCCAATGCCCTTTGCCACTTCTCCCCGTTAAACTTTCATGACATAAGGCCTTCACCTTTTAATTATAAGGCCTTCCTAGGTCGATTCCCCTTTTCAATGCAAAATAAAATAAACTCCAAGACGCAACCTTGGCAGTTCGAACCCGTGACCTACCCAATTTCCACCTCCAATGAAACACCCCAAACCCGGCCCAAAAAACCTGACCGGATTTGATATGTTCCTCGAGTAAAACTTTAGCAAACTCTCACTTATTTAAGAAAAACTTGAAGATTTTGAATAAAATAGATTAAGTTAAAGATTGGGTTGAAATTTAATTGTAAAGTAAATTCGCATCTTCTTAAAACATTAATAATAAGTTAATAAATAAAAAATTTATTAATATTGTGGAAATATATTTTGTTTTCAAAAGCAGTTTAAATTATTTATCAAAATCCATTTAGTTATTTAATTAATAATTATTCATGGCAAAATAAATCCAAACACAAAATTTAAAAGCAGGTTTATAGTGGCCTTATTACATAAAAATAGCAAAACCCATAATAAAGTCTAAGAGGTAAAATTTAATAAGTTTAAATTGGAAAATCTCCAAAATACTTGATATGAGCATTGGCCACCACGGAGTCCTTGTCGACTGATCCATCGCACTACTGAATCATCCGAAAAGTTATCCCACAAAAGGGTGAGTTATAAACTCAATGTGTAACACATACATTAAAAAGCCCATTAATCATACATATATCCATAGGCCCATTTAAGTCATATTTAGCCCATAAGCCCATTTTCATAGCAGATTAAATAATAATCATTTAAATTCACATGAATATACACATATAATGAAATGCAAACCCGGCCCACCTAATATCCATCCGCTACACACCACCGTACCAACCAATCACAGTGAGGGATTAGTAAATCGACCCTCCATCCGCTACACACCATCAAAGCGATTCTTTGCATCAACATGCACATCGCCCTTATAATTTTGTGGCAAGGCCACCGGTGTGACCAAGTCACGGATTTCAAATATGTGACCGAAGTCACAGATTCACATATGTGACCGAATTCACGGATTTCAAATATGTGGTGAAGTCACCGGATATTGTGGTAAAACCACGAATACTTCCCTTTATCAAATTCACCCATATGCCCATGCACATACATATTATTTATTTTTTCATGCTATTTACCCCAAAATCATAATATAGTCATACTTATTTCACATTTATGCATATAGCAAAATTAACGAAATATTGGGGTAAACATACAGAATATTGTATACCAATGAATGGTATCCACAATCATTTTCAAACACATTGTCATATAATCACATTTAATATATAGATCTATGAGATTTTATTGTAAGGTTACACACCTTATGATTTGTGAGAACGATACCTTCTCGCTCGTCAACACCTAGTTAATTATCACACTTGGTTAGAATATACTATTACTAATAAAATTATACTTATTGACGAGAGATCTAAATCCTTACCCTCGGATTCTCAAACGACCGATATTTGTGGTTTTTCTCCGCTAGATGGATCAAAACCCCGATAACCCAACGAAAAGTGGTTCGGTTGTACGCACTACTTCAAATAACCGATCTTCGCTAGCAGAGGGTCCACAACCCGGTGGAAAATCTCTTATCACTGATACAGCCCTTTGTTTGAAGTTCGATGGTAAAACAGTGCCTCCTCTCTTCCAAACACTCCGTACTGCTCTTTTCTTACCTATCTTGTTAGTCTCAAATCACCCCTAAAAATAAAATTGATTAATAGTCTATCCAAAGAAATTGATATAAACGAAAGTGATATTCTTACCTTGGATGATTTCGAAAGGTTCCTCTTAAAACGTTGGTTTCCAAAAAGATTCTTAAAAATCCCTTCCAAGGATTTGGCCTAGGAGAGAAAAGAAAAATAAAAGAACTATGTTTCTAAATCGGCTATAATAAAAAGAGATAATGAAAACAATTGACAAAAACCTTACTTGACCACTTGAAGATTCAGCCTTGATGATATAGAATAAGAGAATTTGTGATTTCGAATTGTACAAAAAGAGAAGAGAAAAAAATAGTGATTTATGGCTAAAATGGTTTCGGTTTTCAATAAAAGAAAAGAAGAAAGGAAATCGAAATAGAAGATGATTGGTTGACAAAGAGATGAAAATAATGTTGATTTTGGTTTTAGTAGAAGGTAGTTTGGTTGAGAGAAGGAAGAAAGAAAATGAAAAATGAAAGAAGAGAAAAAGAAGATGAAGAAAAGATGATGATGAAGGTGATTCCAAAAGAAAAGAGATAGGTTTAGGGACCTATGCACATTTCTGGCCAAGAGGAGAAATGAAGAAAATAGATTTATGATCTTTGGGACTTTCGGTTACAAGAGAATGAAAGGTGTTTTGCTTAAAAGAAAAGAATTAGAAGGGCTTCTCAAACCGAATGGTAATTTGCAAAAAGACCAAAAGAAGAGAAATAAAACTTCTCTTTTGAGTAGATAGGCATTCGGCTATGAATAATGGTTTTGGAGAAAATTGGTCAAAATGAAAGCCAAAACAAAGTAAAGCTTTTACCTAATGTCAATAGCAAAATTCGGCTAGGAGGAGAGCTTTTGGAAAAATGAGAAAAGATGTACAAAATGCTAGAGTTTTTGGCCAACTAACACCCCCTAACTCAAGGTCAAATTCGGCCAACTAGAAAGCCAACATAATCCCCTTTTCCTCCACATTTCTTCCCCATCAACCCATAGATTGCTATCACAATTAACCATCCCTTTAGCCCTAAAGCGACTAGATTCATGGTCAAATGACCATGAAAAGCTTCAAAACATTGCCCTTACTTAAGCCTTATGTCCCCTCATCTTACCATGCTTTCATGATTCCATGCCATATCTTCTAGCTTACCTTTTCATATGGTCAATTAACCAAAATTAAAAAGATGCTCATCCATTCTAGAAGAGTCTTGGCCGACACTATAGGAAGGAAACAAAATAAAATCCTCCCATTTGCTAGCTAGGGATTCGAACCTCTCCCTCAAGCACTCATCCATGCATCCTAACCACCTTGCCAATTACTCATCTTATGCTTAAAACCTCTTGTCATTATTTCTTAAAGCCTATCTTGCTTAGCTCCATCTTAATTATTAAAATTAATATTTCACTAAGCAATCACTTACATAATGAAGTTCAAAATAAACTTCCAAAACACACTCAATCATAATTAGGCATGCAATAACATTCAATTAAGTAAAGATGCATAACCCCTAATTATCGGGATGTTCTGATTCTACCCCTTAAAATAATTTAGTCCTCGAAATTACGGTTGGAGCAAGTGAGGGTATTTACGTCGCATCGCTTCCTCCGGTCCCACGAATCTTCTTGATCCATGATTACGCCATTATACTTTGTGAGAGGAACCGACTTTCTCCGTAAAACCTTTACATCTCGCTCGAATTTGAATTGGCTCCTCTTCATAGGACAAATCTGGTCTTAATTCCACCTCCTCAAGCGGCACTACATGAGATGGATCGGCCGAGTAGCGTAACATTGAAACATGGAACACATCGTGCATTTGCTTTAACTCCGAAGGTAATTCTAACTGATATGCCACAGGTCCGACCCGCTTCAAAACCCGATAAGGTCCAATGAACCTGGGACTTAACTTTCCTTTGCGACCAAATCTCATCACCTTTTTCCAAGGTGAAACCTTTAGGAATACTTGATCTCCCACAGCAAACTCTATTTCCTTCCGCTTTAGATCTGCGTATGACTTTTGTCTGTCAGATGCTTCTTTTAACCGAGCCCAGATTACCTTAACCTTTTCTTCAGATTCAGTCACTATTTCTGGACCCAAAATCGGCGTTCCCTAATTTTGTCCAACACGTAGAAGTGCGACACTTAGTCCATATAGTGCTTCATATGGTGCCATCCAGGTATCTTGGCTTAGTAAGCTGTTATTATACGCAAATTCGCTATGGTGAAATTCCTCCCAACTTCCTTGAAATCTATCACACAACCCTTAACATATCTTCTAAAATTTGGATTAATCGTTCAGATTGGCCATCAGTTATGGATGAAATGCCGATTGAAATCAATCGGTACCCAAGGCGATGCAATGCTTTCCAAAATCAAGGCGTATACCTCGGATCCTATCCAGAAATAATCGACAAGCACTCCATGCAATCTCACAATCTACCACATATAACTTCGCCAATTTACGCAAGAGTAATCAACCCGAATCGGGATAAAATGTGCGATTTCGTCATTCGGTCCACTATCACCCATCTTGAGTCTTTCTTAGTAGGCGTAAGAGAAGCCCACTAACAAAGTCCATGGTGATTTTCTCCACTTCCTTTGTGGAATCTTTATCTTTGAAGCAATCCAGAAGGTACTTGATGTTCACCTTGACTTCTTGACACGATAAGCACTTTCCTACATACTCCATAACTTCTCGCTTAAGACCGGGCCACCGTAATCGATCTCGCAAATCTCGGTATAACTTACTTCCTCCGGGATGCATAGTATAAGGGCTACTATCGACTCACGAAGAATCTTTGCCTCAATTCACGATCCCCGGCATCGAGACTTTACCTTTGAAACACAATACCCCATTTGTTAATACTATAATCTTCTAATTTCCCATTACATGCACTGTCGTAGCTTTACACTCGAGATCTTCGTCTATTAAGCATCTCTCTTTCACTTGACTCAACCATGTCGGTATAACTTGTAATTCTGCCAACAAGCTCCGTCATCGTAAAGACTAAGATGTGCAAACATCGTCCTTAAATCGACACCACTTTCCAGGCTTAGAGCATCGCCACCACATTCGCCTTGCCGGATGGTACTTTCGATAGAACGGTCATAGTCTTTCAATAATTCTATCCACCTTCGCTGCCTCAAATTCAGTTCTTTCTGAGTCAGTAGATATTTCAGACTTTTGTGGTCCGTGTATATCACTAACTTTTCCCCATATAAATAATGTCTCCAAACTTTAAGAGCAAAGACTACTGCTGCCAACTCCAAGTCATGCGTCGGGTAATTAACCTCGTGAGGTCTTAACTACCGAAACGCATACGCAACTACCTTCCCGTCTTGCATCAGAACACATCCTAATCCCGTGTGAGAAGCGTCACAATACACGACGAAATCCTTCCCTGCCTCAGGCTGAATCAAAACTGGAGCTTCAGTCAAAACCTTCTTAAGATTCCCAAAGCTCTCTTGCGCTTATCACCCCACACGAAAAGGTACCTCCTTTCTCAACAATTTCGTTAAAGGTGCATTATCGATGAGAATCCTTGACGAATCTTACGTAGTATCCGCTAACCCCAAGAAATGTAAACTTGGTTATGGACTTAGGTGGTTTCAATCTAGCACACCTCAATCTTCCGAGGATCCACCTTATCCCTTGCGGACACCACATGGCCTAAAAGCAAACTCTTTCAAATTAAAATTCACACTTTGAATTTGGCATACTGACTTCTTCTCCTTAAAACTTCATAACACAATCAAGAAGATGCTCATCATGTTCTACCTCGGACTTAGAATACACTAGGATGTCGTCTATGAATACCACAACGAGGCCCGATCCAAGTAATTGGAAAATCCGGTTCATCATATCCATGAATGCGGTTGGGCGTTCGTCAATCCGAATGGCATTACGAAATTCATAATGCCCATATCTAGTTCGGAAGCCGTCTTATGGATATCCACTTCTTTCACTTTAAGTGATGATACCCGACCTTAGATCAATCTTTGAGAATCTGCGGCTCCTTGGTGATCGAACAAGTCGTCGATCCTTGGCAAAGGATACTTGTTCTTGATGGTCGACTTATTCAACCGCCGGTAATCTATACACATCCTCATCGATCCGTCCTTCTTCTTCACAAATGGGGATGGTGCTCCCCATGGGGATACACTAGGTCGGATAAATCCACGATCAAGCAACTCTTGAATCGAGCCTTAAGTTCAACTAACTCCTTGGTGCCATTCTATATGGAGCAATAGAAACTGGCGCCATTTAGAATGTAATCATCCCGAATTCTACCTCACGATCCGGAGGCAAACACGGAAGTTCTTTCGAAAAAACATCTACAAATTCATTCACGATCTGACTCCTCAGATTGCTTCCTTAGCCTCCAAGGCACTCACCAACATCGGAAGGCTACATCCCTTTCTAACCATCTTATCCGCCTTAAGGCGGATACTACATTAGATAAGTAGTTAGTCTCTCGCCCATCACTACAACTTCTTTGTCGTCAAAAGTTCTTAAGGACATTCATTTAGCGGCACAATCTACATTTGCACGATACTTCACAAGCCACCCATGCCTAAGATCGGTCAAATTCCCGAATGGCAACTCCATTAAATCGATCGGAAACTTCGTCCCTTGAACTTTAAAGGTACTTCCTTAAAAGTTTGTCTATAACTCATCGTTCATCCTAAAGGACTAAATACGATCATCTTCCTAAATATGATCTCGAAGTCACATGCAGCGTTCCGGATACTTCACTAGCGATATATGAATGAGTTGACCTATATCTATCAAAGCAATAAAGGGCAACCGAAATCGAAAGCGTGCGTGATAACATCAGTGCGTCATCATCTTCTTCTCTGATTTAACGCATATACGAGACTGGCATCTCACCTCGAGCTACCACGCCTCTGCACGAAGTTCCACGACCTTTACGAACCATTACCCTTCCATTTGGACCACGGCCCTTATCATTCTTTGTTCACCTCTGCCCGACTGATTAAGCATACGACTTCTTTGGCGGTTCTTTTCAATTCATCGGGCAATCTTTGATCATATGGTCTTTGGATTCGCACTTGAAACATCCCCCGGTCTTTTTCCAACATTCTCCCGGGTGCATCTTAGGAGTGAGCCACCACTGGTAGGCCTCATCACGGAGTAGTGAAATAGCACTTTTAATTTTTCTTGACGGTGCGGTCTAAATCGTCCATGATTCTCTCGATTGCCTCCAACCGATCTCATTACATTTGGAGCTACTCCGGATACTCCCCGAAAACCTCGGCTCCATTTGATCTTAGTCTCTCCACTCGACTTTCGAGACCCATTTCGATTAGCTTCGCTACTCGTTCCAATACTCGAAATGCGACTTTGATCTTGCGTCACCTCCTCCATTTTGCTCTTGAAAATCCACCCAACAGGTAGGTGGTGAGCTTCATTCTCGAAACCTTGACCAGATCTAACTGGTTGAAACACGACCATTCTTCCTCTTCCACGCCCACGATGACCACGTCCTCTAGAACTCATGTCTACTACGCGTCTTATCATTTTTTTGAAAAAGTATTATGTATTAGAGTCTTTTACTTCTTATTAAAGAAAGTTTTATAAAGCAGATATTGATTGGTTTTTCAGTAGTAGTACACAAACACCTAGGGTCTATGTCTCTAAAGTATAGTTTCCTTAGGCTTATCATACACTCATATCACTTATCAATAAAGGTACTTACGATGGATCTGGTAGAATTCGAAAGTGCCATGCTCTTATAAAACCATTTTAACTTAAGAAAACTTTTAAAAGTCATTTGGGCCAACTTTTGAAAATGTTGTGGGCTTCAAAACCCAAGCAGAGAGTTTAAAACTAGGCTCGATACCAAGTTGAAACACCCCAAACCCACCAAAAACTGGCCGGATTTGATATGTTCCTCGAGTAAAACTTTAGCAAACTCTCACTTATTTAAGAAAAACTTGAAGATTTTGAATAAAATAGATTAAGTTAAAGATCGGGTTGAAATTTAATTGTAAAGTAAATTAGCATCTTCTTAAAACATTATTTTAAGAGGAATAATAAGTTAATAAATAAAAAATTTATTAATATTGTGGAAATATATTTTGTTTTCAAAGCAGTTTAAATTATTTATCAAAATCCATTTAGTTATTTAATTAATAATTATTCATGGCAAAATAAATCCAAACACAAAAATTTAAAAGCAGTTTATAGTGGCCTTATTACATAAAAATAGCAAAAACCCATAATAAAGTCTAAGAGGTAAAATTTAATAAGTTTAAATTGGAAAATCTCTAAAATACTTGATATGAGCATTGGCCACCACGGAGTCCTTGCTGACCTAATCCATCGCACTACGAATCATCTGAAAAGTTATCCCACAAAAGGGGTGAGTTATAAACTCAATGTGTAACACATACATTAAAAAGCCCATTAATCATACATATATCCATAGGCCCATTTAAGTCATATTTAGCCCATAAGCCCATTTTCATAGCAGATTAAATAATAATCATTTAAATTCACATGAATATACACATATAATGAAATGCAAACCCGGCCCACCTAATATCCATCCGCTACACACCACTCGTACCAACCAATCACAAGTGGGATTACTAAATCGACCCTCCATCCGCTACACACCATCGAAGGCGATTCTTTGCAGTCAACATGCACATCGCCCTTATAATTTTGTGGCAAGGCCACTAAACAAAATTGTGACGAAGTCACGGATTTCAAATATGTGACTAAAGTCACAGATTCACATATGTGACCAAGTCACAGGATTTCAAATATGTGACCGAAGTCACGGATATTGTGGTAAAACCACGAATACTTCCCTTTATCAAATTCACCCATATACCCATGCACATACATATTATTTATTTTTCATGCTATTTACCCCAAAATCATAATATAGTCATACTTATTTCACATTTATGTATATAGCAAAATTAATGAAATATTGGGGTAAACATACACGAATATTGTATACCAATGAATGGTATCCACAATCATTTTCAAACACATTGTCATATAATCACATTTAATATATAGATCTATGAGATTTTATTGTAAGGTTACACACCTTATGACTGTGAGAATGATACCTTCTCGCTAGTCAACACCTAGTTAATTATCACACTTGGTTAGAATATACTATTACTAATAAAATTATACTTATTGATGAGAGATCTAAATCCTTACCCTCGGATTCTTGAGCAACCGATATTTGTGGTTTTTCTCCGCTAGATGGATCAAAACCGGCGATAACCCTGTGAAATGTGGTTCGGTTGTATGCACTACTTCAAATAATCGATCTTCGCTAGCGGAGGTCCACAACCGTGGAAAATCTCTTATCACCGTCTGACCCTTCGTTTGAAGTTCGATGGTAAAGCACAACCTCCTCTCTTCCAAACACTCCGTCTTGCTCTTTTCTTACCTATCTTGTTAGTCTCAAATCACCCCTAAAAATAAAATTGATTAATAGTATATCCAAAGAAATTGATATAAACGAAAGTGATATTCTTACCTTGGATGATTTCGAAAGGTTCCTCTTAAAACGTTGGTTTCCAAAAAGATTCTTAAAAATCCTTTCCAAGGATTCGGCCTAGGAGAGAAAAGAAAAATAACAGAACTATGTTTCTAAATCGGCTATAATAAAAAGAGATAATGAAAACAATTGACAAAAACCTTACTTGATCACTTGAAGATTCGACCTTGATGATATAGAATAAGAGAATTTGTGATTTCGAATTGCACAAAAAGAGAAGAGAAAAAAAATAGTGATTTATGGCTAAAATGGTTTTGGTTTTCAATAAAAGAAAAAAAGAAAGGAATTCGAAATAGAAGATGATTTGGTTGACAAAAGAGATGAAAATAATGTTGATTTTGGTTTTAGTAGAAGGTAGTTTCGGTTGAGAGAAAGAAGAAAGAAAATGAAAAATGAAAGAAGGGAAAAAGAGAAGATGAAGAAAAGATGATGATGAAGGTGATTCCAAAAGAAAAGAGATAGGTTTAGGGACCTATGCACATTCGGCCAAGAGGGAGAAATGAAGAAAATAGATTTATGATCTTTGGGACTTTCGGTTACAAGAGAATGAAAGGTGTTTTGCTCAAAAGAAAAGAATTAGAAGGGCTTCTCAAACCGAATGGTAATTTGCAAAAAGACCAAAAGAAGAGAAACAAAACTTCTCTTTTGAGTAGATAGGCATTCGGCTATGAACAATGGTTTTGGAGAAAATTGGTCAAAATGAAAGCCAAAACAAAGTAATGTCAATAGCAAAATTTGGCTAGGAGGAGAGCTTTTGGAAAAATGAGAAAAGATGCACAAAATGCTAGAGTTTTGGCCAACTAACACCCTAACTCAAGGTCAAATTCGGCCAACTAGAAAGCCAACATAATCCCCTTTTCCTCCACATTTCTTCCCATCAACCCATAGATTGCTATCACAATTAACCATCCCTTTAGCCCCTAAACCGAGCTAGATTCATGGTCAAATGACCATGAAAAACCTTCAAAACATTGCCCTTACTTTAAGCCTTATGTCCCCTCATCTTACCATCCTTTCATGATTCCATGCCATATCTTCTAGCTTACCTTTTTCATATGGTCAATTAACCAAAATTAAAAAGATGCTCATCCATTCTAGAAGAGTCTTGGCCGACTATATAGGAAGGAAACAAAATAAAATCCTCCCATTTGCTAGCTAGGGATTGAACCTCTCCCTCAAGCACTCATCCATGCATCATAACCACCTTGCCAATGACTCATCTTATGCTTAAAACCTCTTGTCATTATTTCTTAAAGCCTATCTTGCTTTGCTCCATCTTAATTATTAAAAATTAATATTTCACTAAGCAATCACTTACATAATGAAGTTCAAAAATAAACTTCCAAAACACACTCAATCATAATTAGGCATGCAATAACATTCAATTAAGTAAAGATGCATAACCCCTAATTATCAGGATGTTACATCCAAACCCAAGCCACTCCACCAAGTCACTTTCATGTCCGATCCTTACCCGAAATTTATTTAAAGTCTTCCTAGCCCTAACGCCCAAAAAGCCACAAGGAAAAACATTTCCTCCTTGTAACTCCCATGGATCGAACCCAAGACCTCCCTTACCAACCACCTTAGGCGCTCCAAGCCACTTGTGCCAAGCCTATTCTTTGTGTCATAATTCACCCAAATCTCCCCTTAACCCCTTTCTCACCTAGCTCCCTTCTTTAAAACACTTAGGAAGAGATTTTTAATTCCAAATCCGACCTAAATCGGGGTTATGACTAGACCCTTAAAACATGTCTAGCAATTAAAATATTTATTTCTTCAAGCACACATGGAAATTTATTTAAATTACAAATAACCCCTAATCAGGGTATTACAGTTCTACCCCCCTTAAAAATAATTTCGTCCTCGAAATTACTTACTAACGAATAGTCGTACATCTTAACTCACCGTACTACGCTTATGCTACTTTTCGATCTTAATAAAACTATCTTACTTCCTAGGCACAATCTCTAAGTTCACAACCAAGGTTTGGGCACTTCCTAGTAAAACAAGAAATCTCTACAATAATCAAAGCAATTAAGGGTATTCGAAACAAGGAACATACCGTTGTCACATCGGCACATCTTCCTCCTCATGACGATAGCTGCATAAACCAACCTTTGTTGCCTCGCCTCTGCACCTTGACACCTCGGCCACGCTTGTTACCATTTCCATTACCCCTAAGCGCACCTCGACCCCTCTGTGGTTCTTTGGTTATCCCTCATTCGGTGCACGATCCTCACCTCGATCTCGGTCTTTGCCTTTTGGACGGTCTCTAACTCGATGCTCCATAGACCCACATTGAAGCATCCACGATTACCATTCCAACACTCCCCTTGTGAAACTTGCCACACCTATCACCAAGTGGCGGCCATTGAGGATTAGCGGCCAGAGCTAGCGACTTGATCCGACCCATCAACCCTCGTCCTCTTCTACTCATTACCTGAGAACCTTAAAGGTTTCGAGCTCCTTTTATTCTAATTTCTATCCAGGTTCCGTCTAACGGACTGCCTTACCCCTTCAGCAACCTTAGATTTCTCCACTAGGACAGCAAACTCCTTTTCCTGCTGTGGAGCTATCATCATTCTCAGCTCATCTCTCAGGCCATCTTCGAATCTCACACAGCGTTCATGCTCGGTACCCACAATACCACGAGCATACCTACTCAACCGGAGAAATTCGGCCTCATACTCCGCCATCGTCTTATTGCCTTGAACCAGGTTCAGGAAAGCTTTCCGCTGTGCATCTACGTAACTAGTTCCAATATATTTCTTCTGATAAGCTTCCCTGAAGAACTCCCAAGTGAGATTTTCTGCCATCGTTCCATCCCTTACGGTGAGCCACCACTGATATGATTCATCCCGTAGCAGAGAGATGATACCCTTTAGCTTCTCCTCAGCGGTGAAATCCAAATCACCCATAATTCTTTCGATGGATTCTAGCCAATATTACGCGCTTTGGCGCTACTCGGATACTCCACGAATACTTACGCCCGTTAGCGAAGTCGTTCGACCACGATTCTGAGTTCTGCACCGCGCTTGACCTCGACTACTCGTTCTAACACTCGTGTCTGACTTGTGATACCACATCGTTACCACCGTCGATCTTGGAACTTAGTCTCCATGCCAAACGGATCCGGCATCTCATTTCAGACCCATGGCCGGACCTTCTTTGGTTCGAGACAAGGTCATCCTACCTACCACGGCCGGTGGCGGACGTCCACGACCTCTTGAACTCATTCTAACGATCGCGTTTATCTATTTAAGAATTTTATGCATTAGTATTTCACTTGGTTATCATGAAGAAATTTTATGATAGGAGTTTTAGAAGTGGTTCTTTCGTAATCAAACAAGCACACAGTCTTTCATTCATTCATTCCAAAGAGACATTGTTGATTTCATGGTGATTGTTTTTCCACTACCCGTGGGTATTTTCGTAATTTATCCTACAGGGGTATTTTCGTAATTTTTCAAAAATAAAATTTTCAGATGGTTTTGTTAAAAAGCATTTTGAAACTCTTAAATTTCTGGTGTATTTTGAAAAATTTTTGAAATCCGGGGGTATTTGGGTAATTTCAAAGTTCAGGGGCATTTTGGTAATTTTTCACAAATCAGGGTAAATTTGTAAAATTTATCAAATCAGGGATATTTCAAAAGTTGTAAAGCTTTGAGGGTTTTTTTTTTATAATTGTATTTTCCAAAATAGTGATGTTGCAAAAATTTTGAAAGTCAGGGGTATTTTGGTAATTTTGTAGGGTAGGGGCAATTTTGTAATTTTCCTAAAATTATGACGTTTTTGCAATTTAAGGTTTTGAGCACTTTTATGTGATGAAATTTTGATTAAAACCGTGAGTATTTTGGGAATATCATAGATCGAGGCGTTTTAGTAATTTTACCCCCAGGGGTATTTTTAGTAGTTTCACAAAATCGGGGCATTTTCACAAAATGATTTCCAAAATTGGGTTCTAGGTGATTCTACAAAGAGGATATTATAAAATTCCTATTTGAAAAATTTTCACGGAGGTATTTTGGTCTTTTTTAAAAAACTAAAGTTTTATTTATTTCAAAAATCAAAGCGGCTAGTCCCTTTCGGGTTTTAGTTATCAAGTTTAGCTTTGTGAGCTCATCGTCTCACTAGGATGGTATTACTATGCACCGGTAGGATTCAAGTGAGCGGGAGGTGAGTCACGAGGCTGCTTAAATACCGAGCCCCAAGAATCCAATCCTAGACATGCGATATACGATTGCCACATCCTTTGCTCGGTGACAACTCACGGGGTTTGTTTAGGAATTTATTAAATCTTATGCAATATCTGTTGGAGTATGCTAGCCCAGGGTTCAGCAGTTCTACTCTAATAGTCTCGTTCCCATTTTACCCTTCTACCCCACATCAAATATTCACGAAATGGATAGAAGTACTTACAGGCGGATAGGTGTGGAGACTCGGTGCCATCTTTGTTCAAGCCAAACTAGTTTCTCAAAACATCATAATAAGGCCTACTATCCAAAAACCAAACATTTTGGGCCTTGGGCCCCCTACAGCCGAGTTTTGAACCTGGCTCTGATACCAAAAATGTAACACCCCAAACTCGACCCACGAGTCCTGATCGGATCTGGTATGTCACGGAGTAAAATAATTTGAGTCACTTTGAAAACTTGATGAAAACTTGGTAGAATTTGGCTGAAGTATGAAAACGGGGTTTGAAAACTTAGTTGGGCTTTTATAAACATAGTTGGGTTGATAAACCATTTTAAAAACATTGATCATGTATCATTTTAAAATCATCAAAGTGATAGTTGACTTAGTGAATTTTGTTACCTGATGGTAACTTCTTGGAAAACCCGTTAAATTTTGTTAAGTTTGAAAAGGTTACTTTTAACCGGTTCAATTAATATTTATAAAATTCCATTTGTAACATAACTTAGGTAAAATAAAGCAATTGAAACAAACATCCAAAATAATAATAGCGGCCTTATTACAATCCCAAAATAAAAGACTTAGAAAATAATTAATTTTAACAATAGCAAAGTAAATCGAATCCAACAATAAGCATGACCGCCTCGAGTCCTCTCCGGCTCCATCTCTGCGATCTATTCATCTGCAAAATGTTAAGGGAAGGGGTGAGTCACCAAGACTCAGTGTGTAAATCCCCCACCCGGAATGTACTCATACACAACATATTAATTAACATGCAAATATGCACCCAACCTAACCATCCATACTCCTTAACGACCCCGTGTGGTCAAAACCACTGATGACTTAGAGTCACAATTTAAATGATGGGGCCAACCCATCCTGTGGTCAAAACCACTGATGACCATAGGTCACAATATATCAAATGTGGTCAAAACCACTGGTGGTACCAAACCACTGGGACTTAGTCGCAAATAATCAATCGTTGTGGTCAAAACCACTGATGACCATAGGTCACAAATAGTCTGATGGGGCCAACCCATCTTGTGGTCAAAACCACTGACGACAGTCCATAATTCATCCCCCTCCTCTCATCAATCCCACCATCACATGCTTATACATCAATCATATATCATGTCATAGTATTAAACATCATGTGATGGCATGCAAACATATATCAAAATTACAAGTTAGGGACTTACGAAATCCATGATTATGCCACAAGCTAACCACAACCAAAAGATTTAAGGCAAACAATAACGTCATGTGAATTAATAAAGTGTGTAGAGAGATCTTACACACCTGTTACTATCGTAATTCCTAGATCTAGAAACTCTGATCAACAACGCTAGATCTTGTCCCTACATTCGGCCAATCATCTTTGTTAGTACCAAAAGCCTATTCGGCCAAACCAAGATTGTACCAAAGGGTTTCACACGAACCCGAAACCTTACCTACACGTCCTTTGAACACTAACTACCTCACGATATGAAAATCCATTTCACTTCCCTACAATCGGCAACCATACATATTAGTAGCCTTGGATTTTCAATCACTAAAATATTGTCTATTAAAATAGATCCTTACCACCACTTACCTTAGGGAATAAATCCAAAGCTTTCCTTAATGGTTATGGCTTCCTACAATCGCTTTAATCATATTAGTAAGAGTCATAGGCCATAACTTTAATTTTAAAGGAGAGGATTACCCTTACCACACTTATTGAAAATCGGCACCCTTTTCCTCAAGGAAATTCGCCTAAGCACAATTGGAGGGCTGGAATTTTAGAGATAGGTTCGGCTACTAGGGAAAGAAAAGAAGGAAATTTTGAAGGGTTTTGGGCAAAGGTTGGAGTGGTTTGACCAGCGATAAAATTAAAAAAGAAGAAGTATTTTAACTTAAGAAGAACAAGAGAAGCTGAAATTTTCTCTTAAAAAGGGGTATATTAGGCTAAAAGGAAGCAAGAAAAGTGGAAGTTTTGAATAATTTTGGCTAGAAACAATGGAGAATTTGGCAGACAAATTTAGGGAGAAGAAAAGAGTTTTGGTTGAACTTTTGGCACTTCTTTGCTATACAAACTGATTCTGATCATCCCAAAGAGTCCTCAAATCAGCAAACACCTTGTTTTTGTGATAATTCCAGCCTTGAATTATCCAAGATAATGCAAGGTTTAATCTTCCATCTATCTCCTAATCTTCCTTGAACAAATTAAAAGCAAATAAACCACTAATTACTCCCCCCTTCCAGCCGAAATTAAGCAAAAAAATAAGCCTTATCTTATCACTTAAGAGTCCTATATGCTGCCAACATCCCCCTCCTTCACGCTTGACAAAAGAAAAAGAAAATCAAACCAAGGTGCAGCCCCTGGGGTTCGAACCAGCGACCTGGTGAAGGCAACAGCAGCAGCCTCCCTTAACGCCCCTTTCCAACTCTCCCAATTGACTTTCATGTCAACTTACCCCACCATTTAATTATAAGCCTTCTTCCTGGCCCTTACTCCTTTAACGCCAAAGCCCAAAAATAAAACTCCTTGCTTCCTTCATGTCTCGAACCCGAGACCTCACTGCAGCCCTCACTCTCTAACGCCCTTTGCCACTTCTCCCCATTAAACTTTCATGACATAAGGCCTTCACCTTTTAATTATAAGGCCTTCCTAGGCCGATTCCCTTTTCAATGCAAAATAAAATAAACTCCAAGACGCAACCTTGGCGATTCGAACCGTGACACCTTAATTTCCACCTCAAACCCAAGCCACTCCACCAACTCACTTTCATGTCCAGATCCTTACACGAAATTTATTTAAAGTCTTCCTAGCCCTAACGCCAAAAAGCCACAAGGAAAAACATTTCCTCCTTGTAACTCCCATGGATCAACCAAAGACCTCCTTACCAACCACCTTAGGCGCACCAAGCCACTTGTGCCAAGCCTATTCTTTGTGTCATAATTAGCCCAAATTTCCCTTAACCCTTTTTCACCTAGCTCCTTCTTTAAAACACTTAGGAAGAGATTTTAATTCCAAATCCGACCTAAATCGGGGTTATGACTAGACCTTTAAAACATGTCTACTTAATTAAAATATTTATTTCTTCAAGCACACATGGAAATTTATTTAAATTACAAATAACTCCTAATTGAGGTGTTACTGAGGTTTGAATCCTTTTCCTTGTAATTTGTCAATTTTGTAACACTGTAACTTTGGGTATCCGATTTAAGAAATATTTCACTACATCAATTTAGACTTTTAGCGGCGTTTTTTAGGCCTTTAGCGGCGTTTTTAAGCGCCACTAATAGTCTTCTGACTTGCTTTTAGAAGCGCCACAAAAATGCCGCTAAAACAACCGCCATAAAGTTAAGCGGCATTTATGTAAAAACGCCGCTAAAAGCCATGACTTTTATTTGCATTTTAGGCCTTTAGCGGCGTTTTTAAGCGCCACTAATAGTCTTTGCTTTTAAGCGCATAAAAAAGCTAAAACAACATGACAAAAGTTAGCGGCATTTATGTGAAAAACGCATTAAAACCATGACTTTTAGCGACGCTTTTACCACAACGCCGCTAAAAGCCATGACTTTTAGGCGCTTTTCTTAAAACGCCGCTAAAAGCTATGACCTTTAAAAATTAATTAAATAATATTTATTTCTATGATAAATATTATATTATGTTTTATTCTTGAAATTTGAACTTTAAACTATATACTTTTAAGGATAAATTAAAAAATATTAATTAAATTAAATTTCTATTAAAATTATAAATTTAAAATAAAATAAAAAATTAATGAATTCAAGTTCCAACTAACACAAAACCCTATTTCAATAACACAAAATTCAAGTTCCGACTAAGATGAATGACCATGGATTGCAACATTAAATAACACGCCACTTGAAGAAATGCAATGCCTTGGCTTTTCTAGCTTGAAGAGATTGAATCCTCTGCTGCACATTCAATATCTAAAGGATGCAAAACCAAATGATCAGATTCATCGTCACTTTGGCAAATAAATCTAGTTATAATCTATTATCCACACTGAGGTGCAAAAGACAAAATCATATGGATTGTAAAAAGCGTATGGTAAATGCTAATAGTATTAAAAGAAAAAGTTAGTATAATCTCATACATTAGTACTCAAGTATAACTCGGAGATGCAAAAGATAAACCAACAAACTTGGTAAACAACAAAGGTGTTAAAATAAAAAATATATATAGCCATTAAGGCTAAAAAATATAACCATGATTCATGATCAAACAAAGCAAATGTTCTAAAAGCTTGGAACCAAGCTTAACAATTATGTGCAACTTTAGTAGCAGGTTGAACCATACTAACAAACAATCTCAATCATAGCTCTTCCATGTGTCACAAATAGGCATTCTTTCTAATGATTGTCTAAACTATTCAATTGTTTAACAAGGAACAATAGTATTTATTTGTAAAAAGTAGAAACGAAACATCTTTGCCTCTTGTTGTTTAACGTAATATAGAAATGTCTTATATAGCATAAAAGAGAACAATTAAGGCACATAAAGAAAAAGAACACCAATCGCATCTCCCTTGCTGTGTTGTTTCTCTTCCAAATCTTGAAGAGATAAATCAAGTAAACTTACGAGGACAAAGAAACAAAGTTCTAAAGTTATAAGTATGATAGTTACAATGTCATAGGTAATTAAAGCTTCCTATTAGTCAAGGCTGATAAATTATAAGTGGTTCAACACATATAAGACTACAAATTGTACATTCTCAGTCAGTGCTTCATTTGAGAAGTGCTTCATTGAGAAAAGGGAGATAAATTAGAATAAACAGAAGCCACAGCAGGTACTGAAATGAAAAGTTTAAATATATATAAAATATATTCAAATCTTTATAAGCGTATTCTATCCTATTTTTCTTGCTATATGTTATCTTTAAATGGACTTTCTTTTCTTCCTCATCAAATGATGCCTACATGATGAAGTCTGGCGATAAGCATCAAAACAATGATAGGATTAGCAAAATAATCAGATTATATTATTAATTACGCAAACAAGCTAATGTTTCCCAAAAAACAAGGTGTTTCCATTTGAAAGCGGACAAATACGATCAAAGAGACCAAAAACTTCATCTTGCTCTAAATAAGCGTGAAAATGAGAGTACATCCTATGCTTGTAAGTTTCTTGATGTTACCATCATCAGCAGGGTAGAGACCTTTGAATAAAAGCGAATATTATCTATAACAAAATAAATAATGTTGATTTTACGGAAAGTAGATGGCAAGCCAATCGGAGAGTAAAACATTGTAAGGCATGCAAGAGGCAGGGAAAAAATAAATAAAACAACATTAAGAGTTGAATTAAAATACCAATAAATAAATAAGCTACCTATCAAGATGATAAAGAGGCTCATCTATAAATAAGATATGTGGCCTCATCGAAGCTCGAGCAATAGAAACACGCCTTCTTTCACCACTAGGAAGTCATTTCATAAAACAATGATCACCAATCGGTTGTTCGCAAAGTCACCCAATGACATGGCATGGATGGCTTCCTCTACAACACTCCTTTTACGGCTGAAAATCAGGAAGTTGGAGCACGCAGAGTAGTATAGATACTCTCGGATGTGAGTGAACCAATTAGAGTGGTTTCAAGTCAACAAATCCACATAGATTGGATGTTTCAATTTAAAAAAAAAACCTAACGAGAATGGTTCCTTGCAATTTACATTCAACTAAAATTGAATAAACTTTTAGAAGGTAAAGAACAAAAACTAGCACGACTCAAAAGCGTGGAAATGATAGAATCCAAATTAGTGAGGCTTGAGTAGGAGTGATTAATCACTTAAGAGTATTTACACAATGAGATTTTCCTATAATCTATGATACAAAAGTGGATGAGACTTGTCTAGAAATTTCGGTATATTTCAACTTCTGTATGGCTGTTGGGCATAATATAATTCAAAATGCCAAATGCAACTTTTTACTAGAGGCAAACTAAATAAATAATGAACATCAATTTTGACAAGAAACATGTTATGTAGTCACTTTTACCAAAAAGTGACCATTTTGTCAACCTAAGGATAGTAGGAAGCAGCGAAAGTAACATGAAAAGTTTCACCCATCATGAAAATGCAACTAAAACTCACATATGAACCATAAGGTATGTGCATTTTCGCCCCATTCACGAATATTTCGCCATACATAAATTCTAGAGGTGGAACTAAAGGAATCAATGTTCAAACTGATGTTGAAACTTCATTTCGACAACTCATATTGTTTATTTTTTAAACAATTAAAGGAAGGCTAAATTTGCTAAGATGATTGGTGTCTTGGAGAAGACCATATGGTGAGGGGTGTCCCTTCTGCATCTTTGCTAAAAAAGGGGGAGGAGGAGTACTAACTGGGAACAAGTGAGGCTTTTTCATAATTGAACAGCAAACCAAACGTTAAATAATTCCAAAATCTTCCCCCACCCATTATGTAATAATCACGATCCATCTCCCATAATAGATATGGAAAAATATAGATATATGCAAACCTTACCTTTTGATCAAATCCACAAACACCTTAAGTTCATCAACAGGCCACTCAAATCCCTTAAATTTCGTCCCCAATTTTGCCTTCTTTGAACCGCTTATCTAAGAATCAACATGAGAAGAAAAATAATAAAGACAAATATAAAGAAAGGAAAAGAAAAACCAAAAGGAGGGAAGAAAGAAAGGGGATTACACGATGGGAAAGGGAATATCGGACGAGAAGGAGAAATCATTGGGAAGAAAGAAAAGAAAACCTAGGCGAAAAGGGGTTTTGAGAAAATAAACTTAGTGAGAAAATTGAGAAAATAAAAGCAGCCTTATTCAATTCAATTTAATTTCTTTTTATGCGTTTTGAAAAAAATGCCACTATTACCCTAATTTGCGGCGTTTTTTATGTCTCTAGCGCTAAATCCCCAAGTAAGCAGCGTCGTTTTGTTTAGTAATTTACTTTTTAGCTAATACCTTCAATATTAAAATAATATTGTTTAGTAATTTTTATTTAGTAATTTTTAAATTGAATTGATATTAAAATAATATTAAATCTTTTCAATAATTTTGAAAAAGAATATATGTTTTAAATTTTTTGAATAAAATAACTTTTAAATTATTACAATTATAAGGACTTCTTTTAAAATTAATCTTATTGTTATTATTTTCATAATAAAATTCTTTACATTACGATTAATTATAATTAATTTACATAAATTAATTTGTTCATTAGCACAAATTTCTTCTATTTATTTTAACATTTGACATCTCTATTTATTATAATCATTTTAATTTACTATTTTAAAGAATAAAATATATTTTTTATACTACTAATATGTATTATTGATTTTTTAAGTTAAGATTAAATTTTTATTTATTTTTTAAATAATTACATTGACAAACACTATTAGCTTTGTATGTCATATGGGTATACAAATTAGTTATACATATACTATAGCAATATGAAGTTACAATAAAGAAAATAAATAGTTATTATTCAATATGGTTTAAGCACTAAACCCAAAACCCTATAACTCTAAAATAATAAAAACTAAACTATAAACCTAGCCCAAATTTTAACCTAACCCTTAATCTTAAATCCTAAATCTTAAACCTAAAACATAAACTCTAGACCCTAAACTATAAAGATTAATCCATAAACTATATACCTAAATTAAACCATAAACCCCAAATTATCATGAGAATTAATTCAATATTTTAAAATTAATATTATCTCTTTTACGATTATATAAGAAATTATTTAATTTTTTTTCATTTTAACAAATATATTTCTCTTAAATAATTTAAACTAGAATAATAATTTTAATGTATTAAAATTAATGTTATCTCTTTTACAACTATATAATAAATTATTTAATATATAAATTAAAATACACTAATTTAATCTAAACCCATAACCCCTATCCTCTACCCATAAACCTTAAATCATAAACTATAAAACCACAACCCTAACCCCTAACCCCTAACCCTCAACTTATTAACCCCAAACCCTTAACCATTTACCTTTCAACCCATTAACCCTAAATTTTAACCCATAAAACCCTAACACATCCCCCTTAAACCTTAAACCGCAAATCATAAATCATAATCCCTAAACATTAAAATAGTAACTCCTAAACCTTACACCCTAAACTATATATGCTAAACCATAAACCCTAAACAATCATGAGAATTAATTCAATACTTTAAAATTAATACTATCTCTTTTACGATTATATAAGAAATTATTTAATTTTTCATTTTTAACAAATATTTTTCTCTTAAATAATTTAAACTAGAATCATAATTTTAATGTTTTAAAATAAATGTTATCACTTTTACAATTATATAAGAAATTATTTAATATATAAATTTAAAACAATCAGTCATATATATCCAAAAAACTTTAAAATTATTTTGGCGTTTTTCAAAAGCTAGCTAATGCTCAGACTTTTAGCGACATTAGCGGCGTTTTGGAAAAGCGCCACTATCTCGAACTTTTAGCGGCATTTTCCAAAAAGCGCCGCTAATGCTCAGACTTTTAGCAGCATTTTTCTAAAAGCACCGCTAATGCTCAGATCTTTAGCGGCGTTTTTCTAAAAGTGTCGCCAATTCTCTGATCTTTAGCGGCATTTTTCTAAAAGCGCCGCTAATGCTCAGATCTTTAGCGTTTGGAAAAAAACGCCGCTATTTCTCCTTTTTAGCGGCGTTTTGGAAATAAGCGCCGCTATTGCTCAACTTTTTGTGGCGTTTTGATCGCTGCAAAACAGTCTAGTTTTAATATTTATAATAGAGTGATCAAACACAGAGGTCGATTGCGACAACGATAGAGGCAAGCGCACCTATCGAGCGATGAGTATAGCTCGAGCAAGAATATCTTATCGAACCCAAGGAACCTAAAAGTACTACTACTCACTTTCTTTCTATTATTTAGCCTAAAATATGGAGTGATTGGTTTAGTCATCTAAAACAAATGAAATACTTAAACTTAAATGCAAAGACAAAAGAACAAAACTAGGAAAAGACTTTGAAGAAAACTTGATTGATAAAGACGATATCTTCGGGAAGAATCCACCTATGACTTCACTTATTATCTAACTTTCAATTTATATGATTTCTTTTACTTAGCTTGATCCGTGAGACTCCCTAACCTATTGTAACATCCTGAATAGGGCCTATGCATTTCCAGTTTAATTGTATGAAATGACAAGTTACAAGTACTATGAATAAATTTTTGATACTTTTGGAAACCTAGAAATGCATGAAAATGGAAATGAAAATGGAGATGGAAATGAAAATGGAAATGGAAATGGAAATGAAAATGGAAATGGAAATGGAAATGGAAATGGAAATGGACATTTTTGGAAACCTAAACATTTTGGAAACCTGAACATTTTAGGAAACTTGGATATGTAAGAAAAATGGCAAGTTACAGAGCCGCGCGAAAATTTTAGGAAACTTAAAATTGACCCCGGAATGCCAAATTTAAGAGCCCAAAGGGGAACTTAGGGCCAAGTGACCCTAAAAATATAAAGCACAAGAAATTTGACCCAACAACGGACTTGGAAATGTGGCCTGAAGATGCCACCTAATGCCTTAGGAAATGGCCCAAATACAAGAGGCTTTTGGGCTTGAGTTTGAGTCATCTAGGAAGCAAATAATGAAGGCTTTATTTTGCTTCCAAGGCTAGAAGGTGGGACGGCACAAGCTTCTTGAAATTAGAGGAGTTTTACTTCGGTTAAAACTTGTTTAATTAAGTGTTAAGTAAAGGGATTTCTTTTAATAAAATAATTAAGGAGATAAAGGATGGATAAAATACTCCTAATTTAATTAAAGTGATAATTAAATGATAATATTATCACTTGTGGGGGGAGTGGTGGCCAAGTCAAGGACTCTTGGCATATCAATTTCAGTTAAAAGAGGAAAATCAAGGCCATTCTCTCATCTTTCCTAGTGTGTGCCGAAATTTTCATAGCTTTCTTCTCCCTCCCTTTTGCCGAATTCTCCTTGAACAAAATACCATCTTCTTTTCTTCTCTTTTCTCCTCTGTTTCTACTATCAAGGCCAAATCCCTGTCGATTCTAAGTAAAGGAGAAGTCAGTTACAACATCAAAAAGGGTAAGATCTAAGATCAATCAACTTCTATTCTTTTCTTTTTACCAAAATTCGGATACTAACCCTCCTCATGTTCATGGCGAATAGCATAAGGGATTTTTTGGGATTGAAAATGAGATAAGTACATCAAGACACATTAAAAAAAGATCCCTTTCATAGTCAAACAATAGATCTAATCTAACAAGTGATTTGGCGAGAATTTGAAATAAAGATCAACCGGGATCCGAGGTAAGAGAGTCTATACATTGACCAAGGTTCATGTGATTACCTAGATTAGATCCATAATTATTAGAAAGCGAAAACTAATTTTTGTGAAGTTTTAAGGTTGGCGAACAACAAGTAAAGGAAAATGAAGTTTTTGGGATTTGTGTAAACACCAAATCGGCAAAGGTGAGCTTTTTTACAAATCCTACTAGGATTTGGTTTTGTCTAAAAAGGGTTTATTAATGTGTTTTAATTGGTAGGCCGAATATAGGAATTATTAGATCTAAAGATTAGATCGGGATTTTCGACATCTCAAGGAACTTTTATTTAAGCAAATAAGGTGTGTACCCTTACTATCCTTCGATATCTTATGGCTAAATATTTTAAATATATGATATGAATAATAATGTGAATGTGGCTATGTACCACAAATGTGGCAAAAGTACCCAAGTACGTTTCCTACTTACGATAGGATTGTGAAAATGTTATTTTAATAACATGCGAATATATGAATATGAACATGAAATTAAGTTATGCAATATATATGTTTTTGGGGCATTGGGTTTTATGTGAAAGGGGAGAACAGTGTTGACTTGGTCTCACCAACGAAGGTGTTGACTTGGTCTCACCAACGAAATATGTTGACTACGGTCACATTGCGAAATTTTGGTAACCGGTTACAATAGTGTCTAAAGACACAACGTATAAATTTGATTATAGTGTCTAAAGACACAACGTGGAGAGTAGCGGATGGAGGGTTGACTTAGTAGTCCCACGATGTGAATGGCGAATGCGGGTGGTGTGTAGCGGATGGACCATTAGGATTGGGTTTGGGTTGCATCATAATTTCATTATTATAAGGACTTGATGATTTAAACATGAATGCGATTTATTGAATGATAGTATTGTGTGCACATTGAGTCATTGACTCACCCCATTGTGGGAACTATTTTCGGTGATGAGCGGTGACGGATCGGTAGGTGAGCGTTGAGGTGGCCATGCTACATTCGAGATTTTATTTAGTTTGGACTTTTACTTTTATTTTATTTTGGGTTTTACTTGATGTAATAAGGCCATAAGGCCCGATGGATTTCTCTTTATTTTTGCTTTACTATTAAGTTTTATGCTAAGAACTATTTTGGATGTATTTAATTAAATGGGTTTACAAGTATAAATAAATGGGTTTACAACCTATTGACTCAAAACAATAGTTTTTCTAAAATTTACAAATTTTCTCTAAGTGTGAAAATGTTTGAAACGGTTTACTTTAGGAACATACAGATTCGGTCCATTCTCGTGGTAGGGTGAAGTGTTTGATTTAGTATCGAGCCAGATTTTAAACTCTCGGCACGTGGGCTAAGGCCCAAAACATTTTCAAAGCGAGCCAAATGATTTTCTCTGAAAAATAAGCGGGCTTTTGGCATGGCCCCTAAGTCTCAAACCATGATCCACCCGGTAAGTACCCCAACTATATGTGTGATTACGTGATTTATATAAGGGTAGAAAAGGCATGGAGCGTAGAATAGAATGATAGGAACTTGAACCCTAGGATTAGTCTACTCAAACACAGATACATAAGACTTAATGTACTAAACCAACCTATGGCTAAGTCATTTGAGCTAAGGTGTGGTAACCCTTATACGCATGTCTAGGAGTGGATCCAGGAAGAGCTTGGTATTTAAGCAGTCCTAGTGACTCACCTCCTCTTGCAGAATCCTACAGTGCGTAGCTTCGGTTCACCATAACTCGGAGGACTCGGTGGTGTGGCAACCTCATGCGCATGTCTAGGAATGGTTTGGTGGGAGCTTGGTATTTAAGCGGTCCGTGACTCACCTCCTCTCCACGAATCACGCCTGCACAGTGCGTAGCTTTGGTTCACCACGACCAAGAGGGCTCGGTCATAGGCTAAACATAATGACTAAAACCCGAAAAGGAACTAGCCATGTTTTAAAAAAAAGAGAGAAAACAAAACAACAAACCCTAGATTTTTCAAACTTTTAGAACTTTCCTTTAAATCTGAAAAATTATTCTTACAACATTTTACGAAAAACTCTTGATTCTGAAAATTACAAAATGCCCTTAGGGTGAAATTACCAAAGCATACTTGGTTTATAAAATATTCAACTACTCAACGACTTTACCAAAATTTCAACATTTCATAAACATTCAAAACCCTAATTTGTAAAAGACCAAAATCCGTGATTTTGGAAAATTACAAAATTACCCCTAACTTACAAAATTACCAAAATGACCACGATTTCCAAAATTTTTGCAACATCCCTATTTTTGAAGGAACCATTTTAAAAGAACACTTAAAGTTTTACAACTTTTGAAATACCGAAATTTATTAAATTTTACAAATTTACCTGATTTGTGAAAATTACCAAAATACCCACGAGGTCAAAATTATCGAAATACCCTGGACTTCAAAATTTTCCAAATTACCTCGAGATTTTGGATTTCCAAAATAATTTTGACAAAATCACCAAGGAACCCTATTTTGACAAATTACAAAAATACCCATGGGACAAAATTACGAAAATACCCCGGGTAGTGGAAAACAACAACAAACAACAAAAACTACAACATTTCTCTGAATGAACGAAAGTTCATACTTGTTTGGTGAATGAATGGAAGAATGAAAAGGACTGTGTGCTGTATGATACGAAAGAACCACTTTTAGAATCCCTTTTCATAAAACTCCTTCGCTGATAAATAAGTGGAACAAATAACTAAATCCATAAAATTTCTTAATCGGATCCCGCGCTAGAAAATGAGCTCTAGAGGGCGTGGTCGTAGTAGTCGAGAAGAGGAAGGATGATCGTGTCGGAACTTGATTAGGTCGGTCAAGGGTCAAACAATGAGATGCCACCGCCACCACCACCCATTTATTAATGTTGAGCGAGGCTCGGGCGGGGAAGAGGCATGTCGCGTTGTCTTTGTGAGTTTTGGAATTGGTGGTGAATGCAGTGGAAATGGAGGAAATCGAAAGTCGGTACTGAGCGGCTTTGAGCTAATGGAGCGAAATGTTTGAGGTATCCAATGTGGCACCCAGTCAATTTGATCTTGGTTGGAAGCAACAGAGCGTATAATGGATGAGCTTGATTTGACTCGGAGGAGAAGTGAAAGGATGGTGGCATTGTTAGCGATGAAGCGTATCAATGGTGGTTATTGTTCGTGATGGTACCATAGTGAAAATCGACACAGGAATTCATTAAAGAGGCCTTTCGGAAGAAGTATGTGGGAACCGGTATCTGAGATGAGCGAGAGGAAGGCTTTTCTAGAATTAGTACAAGGGAGTAAGTCCGTCATGAGAATATGGCGGAATTTACGAGGTTGAGCCGCTATGCTCGAGGGTAGTGGCAATCGAGCATGAATCTTGTGTCCGTTTGAGGACGGTGAGAATGATCTAAGACTATTGATAGCACCGCATCGGAGCGGGAATTCTCGCTTTGGTGGATAAGGCTAAAGTGGTAGAGGAATTAAGGATTCCATCAAGCGAACAACGATCGAAATAAGTAGGAAGAGGTTTTGGATCATCGGGAATAAGAGGCCTAGGCGATGGGCCAAAGGATCAACAAATTTGATGCAGTGAGCGATTCATCCTTGTGAGTATTGTGGAAAGAGGCATCTAGGGAGTGTTGAAAAAGATAGGAGCATGTTTTAGGTGTGGGTCCAAGGACCATATGTTTAGGGATTGTCCCAAACAATCGATGAGAGCCGACC
This sequence comes from Gossypium rotundifolium, assembly GCA_025506655.1. Classification (NCBI taxonomy): domain Eukaryota; kingdom Viridiplantae; phylum Streptophyta; class Magnoliopsida; order Malvales; family Malvaceae; genus Gossypium; species Gossypium rotundifolium. The sequence continues at coordinate 20,585,473 of CP106726.1, forward strand.
GGTAGTTAGAATGCTAGCAGAATGGGTAGAGGTGGACCATGACCTCAGCGGGGTCGTGGTTGAAATGAGAGGTAATGGTTAAGCCAAGGTCATTGGAGCACCAAGCGGAGATGTTGAAGGTTAGAAGCAAAGCGACCAAGATTAGTTTATGCGATCGGTAGTCGCGAGGATAGTGACGCCAGACGAGACAACAAGTAAGTTTCTTATTTATGGATTATACTTCATTACTTTTCTCGCTATAAGATTAGTTCGATCTTATGTTGCTAATGAAGTATATGGAACCTTGATTGTGAACTTAGAGAATGTGCACGGAAAGTAAGATAGTTCTTTAAGATCGAGTCTTGTGACAATAGCGTGAGTGTGGTGAGTTAGACCATACGGATGAGCGATAGTAAGTAATTTCGAGGACTAAATTATTTTTAAGGGGGTAGAAGCGTAACATCTGAATAGGGCCTATGCATTTCGGTTTAATTGTATGAAATGACAAGTTACAAGTACTATGAATAAATTTTGATACTTTTGGAAACCTAGAAATGCATGAAAATGGAAATGAAAATGGAGATGGAAATGAAAATGGAAATGGAAATGGAAATGAAAATGGAAATGGAAATGGAAATGGAAATGGAAATGGACATTTTGGAAACCTAAACATTTTGGAAACACGAACATTTTAGGAAACTTGGATATGTAAGAAAAATGGCAAGATTCTGAATGTGAAAATTTTAGGAAACTTAAAATTGACCGAATCTAGAATTTAAGAGCCCAAAGGGAACTTAGGGCCAAGTGACCCTAAAAATATAAAGCACAAGAAATTTGACCCAACAACGGACTTGGAAATGTGGCTGAAGATGCCACTAAGGCCTTAGGAAATGGCCCAAATACAAGAGGCTTTTGGGCTTGAGTTTGAGTCATCTAGGAAGCAAATAATGAAGGCTTTATTTTGCTTCCAAGGCTAGAAAGGTGGGACGGCACAAGCTTCTTGAAATTAGAGGAGTTTTACTTGGTTAAAACTTGTTTAATTAAGTGTTAAGTAAAGGGATTTCTTTTAATAAAATAATTAAGGAGATAAAGGATGGATAAAATACTCTAATTTAATTAAAGTGATAATTAAATGATAATATTATCACTTGTGAGGGAGTGGTGGCCAAGTCAAGGACTCTTGGCATATCAATTTCAGTTAAAAGAGGAAAATCAAGGCCATTCTCTCATCTTTCCTAGTGTGTGCGAAATTTTCATAGCTTTCTTCTCCTCCTTTTGCGAATTCTCCTTGAACAAAATACCATCTTCTTTTCTTCTCTTTTCTCCTCTGTTTCTACTATCAAGGCCAAATCACATCGATTCTAAGTAAAGGAGAAGTGGGTTACAACATCAAAAGGGTAAGATCTAAGATCAATCAACTTCTATTCTTTTCTTTTTACCAAAATTGGATACTAACCCCTCCTCATGTTCATGGTAGAATAGCATAAGGGATTTTTTGGGATTGAAAACGAGGTAAGTACATCGATATACATTAAAAAAGATCCCTTCCATAATCAAACAATAGATCTAATCTAACAAGTGATTTGGCAGAATTTGAAATAAAGATCAACCGGGATGCGAGGTAAGAGAGTCTATACATTGGCCAAGGTTCATGTGATTACCTAGATTAGATCCATAATTATTAGAAAGCGAAAACTAATTTTTGTGAAGTTTTAAGGTTGGCCGAACAACAAGTAAAGGAAAAATGAAGTTTTTCGGGATTTGTGTAGACACCAAATCGGCAAAGGTGAGCTTCTTTTACAAATCCTACTAGGATTTGGTTTTGTCTAAAAAGGGTTTATTAATGTGTTTTAATTGGTAGGCCGAATATAGGAATTATTAGATCTAAAGATTAGATCGGGATTTTCGACATCTCAAGGAACTTTTATTTAAGCAAATAAGGTGTGTACCCTTACTATCCTTGATATCTTATGGCTAAATATTTTAAATATATGATATGAATAATAATGTGAATGTGGCTATGTACCACAAATGTGGCAAAAGTACCAGTGCGTTTCCTACTTCGATAGGATTGTGAAAATGTTATTTTAATAACATGCGAATATATGAATATAAACATGAAATTAAGTTATGCAATATATATGTTTTTGGGGCATTGGGTTTTATGTGAAAGGGGAGAAACAGTGTTGACTTGGTCTCACCAACGAAGGTGTTGACTTGGTCTCCTGTGAAATATGTTGACTACGGTCACATTGCGAAATTTTGGTAACCGGTTACAATAGTGTCTAAAGACACAACGTATAAATTGATTATAGTGTCTAAAGACACAACGTGGAAGTAGCGGATGGAGGTTGACTTAGTAGTGCCTACGGTGTGAATGGCGAATGCGGGTGGTGTGTAGCGGATGGACCATTAGGATTGGGTTTGGGTTGCATCATAATTTCATTATTATAAGGACTTGATGATTTAAACATGAATGCTGATTTATTGAATGATAGTATTGTGTGCACATTGAGTCATTGACTCACCCCATTGTGGGAACTATTTTGGTGATGAGCGATGTGACCGGGCGGTGAGCGTTGAGGTGGCCATGCTACATTCAGAGATTTTATTTAGTTTGGACTTTTTACTTTTATTTTATTTTGGGTTTTACTTGATGTAATAAGGCCATAAGGCCCAAAGTGGATTTCTCTTTATTTTGCTTTACTATTAAGTTTTATGCTAAGAACTATTTTGGATGTATTTAATTAAATGGGTTTACAAGTATAAATAAATGGGTTTACAACCTAAGCCCAACTCAAAACAATAGTTTTCTAAAATTTACAAATTTTCTCTAAATGTGAAAATGTTTGAAACCGGTTTACTTTAGGAACATACCAGATTAGGTCCATTTTAAGTGGTAGGGTGAAGTGTTTCACCTATATTAAGCCTTCTTTCGAAGCGAATAACGTCTAACCTTATGTTAATTAGTGGAACTCTCGTTCTCTTATAATAACCCCCAAGGAAGTAGTAAATCGATCAATAGACTCCCATATTAAGTTTAATATAGGTTAGACGTTATTATAAGAGAACGAGAGTTCCACTAATTAACCTAAGGTTAGACGTTATTCGCTTCGAGAGAAGGTTTAATATAGGTTAGGGAGTCTCACGGATCAAGTTAAGTAAAAGAAATCATATGAATTGAAAGTTAGATAATAAGTGAAGTCATAGGTGGATTCTTCCCTAGGGTATCGTCTTTATCAACTTAGTTTTCCAAAGTCTTTTCCTAGTTTATTCTTTTTTCTTTGCATTTAGTTTAAGTATTTCATTAGTCTTAGATAAGTTAATTAATCACTCCATATTTAAGGCTAAATAATAGGAAGAAAGTGAGTAGTAGTACTTTTAGGATCCTTGGGTTCGATAAGATATTCTTGCCAAAGCTATACTACTGTTCGACAGGTGCACTTGCCTCTATCGTTGTCATAGTTAGTCTACAGGTTTGACTATCCTTTATAAAATTTAAAACCAGACTATTTTGCAGCGATCAAGTTTTTGGCGCCGTTGCCGGGGACTTCTAAAATATTACTTAAAGCTCTATTTTTATTACTTTAGCCACTACTTCTAATTTTTATTTTTATTAAATTTCTAATTTTACTAATTCTCTTTCTTTATTAAACTTGCAAGGTACCTCTAGTTTATGACTAGAAGAAACCCTAGAGGACCATTAGAATATGATAGTGATATTAAAGCTACCACTCACAGAAATCGCAGAGAAACTAGATGAGCTCTAGACTACCAAAGAGAAGAACAACAAAACAGATATAATCCTACTGAAGGGATGGTAGAAAATAATCCACGATGCACAAGATCGAATGCTCGCATACTATGTATGATTATGCTAAACCTAATTTGTGGGAGCGAATCTAGTATTGTTAGGCTTCATTATAGTGCTAATAATTTTGAATTAAAACCTAACACAATACAAATGATTCAACAGTTTGTTCAATTTGATGGGTTGCGGGCGAAGATCCAAATACTCATATAGCTAATTTCTTAGAGTTCGTGATACTTTCAAAATAAATGTCATTTCGATGATGCCATATGTCTTGATTATTTCCTTTTCATTAAGGAATAAAGCAAAGCGATGGTTGAACTTCGTTACCACGAGGGTCAATCATCACATGGGACCAAATGATGAAAAATTTCTTTTAAAGTATTTTCCACCACCAAAATGGCCAAATTTAGGAATGACATATCTTCTTTTGTGCAAAATGACTGAAACATTAAAAGATGCATGAGAAAGATACAAGGATCTCCTAAGAAGATGCCCACACCACGGATTACCTTTGTGGCTTCAAGTCCAAACTTTCTACAATGGTGTGAATTTTTCAACAAGGCAAATGATTGATTCATCAGCCGGTGGAACTCTAAACAACAAAACTCATGAAGCGGCCTATGATTTTATTGAAGAGATGTCATTGAACACTTATCAATGGAAAATCACAAGGGCAAAGCCGACAAAATCAGCCGGAGTTTTCAACATAGACGCAATGACAATGCTGTCAACACAGGTGGAGTTAATGAATAAAAAGCTTGATAATTTATGTTCTTCGCAGGTACATCCAGTAATGCAATGCGAAGCAAGCGGGAATGTGGCGAATGCTGAGTACCCACCCTATCAACCAGGAGCAAAAAACGAGCAGACAAACTATATAGGTAACAATTTCAAATCCAATAATAATCCTTATAGTAATACTTATAACCCAGGTTAGAGGAACCACCCAAATTTTTTGTAGGGAGGACAAGGAAATCAAGGAATTCAAAGGTAGCAACCTCCTCTAAATTATCAAAATTAGCCCTACCCACAGGAAAAAAATCAAGCCTTGAAGAGATGCTGACAAAATTCATGGCAGCCACAGAATCTCATCTTCAAAAGACTGATACAAACCTTGATGAACAACAGAAGTCGATGAAAGGACTTGAGAATCAAGTTGGAGAACTTACTAGGTCAGTGGGACACCTCACAAAGCTAATTTCTGAACACCAACAAGGACATCTACCAAGCAACATAGAAATAAACCTAAAAGAGCACCATGTGGAATTAAACACAACATGCTCATCAATGCTACTGAACAAGCTACCACAAAAACTAAAAGATCCAGGGAGTTTTACGATTCCATGCTTAATTGGTAGTTTGACTATTGATAATCGTTAGCTGATTTAGGGCAAGTATAAATGTTATGCCTTATGCATTGTTTAAGCGACTAAGTCTAGGAAGCCCAAACAAACTAGGATGAGTATTCAACTAGGCGATAAAGCATTAGAATCCCTAGGGGCATTATTGAAGATGTTTTAGTCAAAATTGATAAATTTGTTTTCCAAGAGACTTTGTTGTTTTAGACATGGATGAGGATAATTCAATCCCTTGATTTTAGGAAGGCCTTTTCTAGCAAGCTGCTAGAACTAAGATTGATGTTGCCACGGAGAACTCATACTTGGTGTGGGAGATGAATCAATAAATCTTCAAGCTCTCAACTCAGCCAGAGCCATGAATGATGAAGGTACGAAAATTACTCTAGTCGATAATCAAATTATTCAACCTTCATTGCAGGAAACACTACACAACATCAAATCTGAGTCAAACCATAGCATCTTAGTCGACACAGAAGAATCACGTACACTTAAGGTCGACAAATTAGAAGAGCAGAAGACACAAGCAAAGATGGATCCACACGAAGTAAAGTCAGAGGGACCGCCAGGATAGCTTATAGGGACATCGAATCGCTTTAAAATAAAAGATGAGGTACACGAAATCTTCCCCCACAACACGGTCAATGTAAGCAATCCAATGTTTAGAAATTCCAAGGTAAACACTTCTCGACCCCAATTTTTTCATGAAAGAATAACTACAGACATGAGGGAAGATATTCAAACCTTTAAACCTCCTTGAAATCTTCAACACAAGGATAGTCTAGCTTAAGACTATAAACGAGCGCTTTTCTGGAGGCAACCCAAACACTAAAAATTTGTATTTTCAATTTCTTTTCTTTCCATCTTTCTGTCCTAATTATTTCATTGAAAACTAACATAAAAGTGCAGATTTCCAGGCCACACGGCCTTACACACGGCCGTGTCTATGGCCGTGTGGACCATCGGAACCACCACACTGACAGGAGCAGGGCCGTGCAAGTCAGTCCAACCACCCCCCAACGTCACGGATCCAACCACCCATAGCACGGGCACCAACAAAAATAGCACGGCCGTGCCTCACAGTTGTGCTAAGATACTAACTTATTTAGTATGGGTAGGCCACACCCGTGCATTCCAACCATGCTCCAATACTGGCTTTTTAGGAATGGGCATGCAAACCAACAAAATGGGCATGGAAGGACAACACACCCCACAACACGGCCGTGCAATACGGCCGTGTGAATCGACACACCCTCGATACACGGGCGTGGGAATGTGCCAGATTTGAAATCCTATTTAAATCCACACAGCTCGTCCTCTTTGTCCCATCTTCTTTCTTATTCCTTCTTTATTTTTTCTTTCAAATTTTTCTTCCTATTCATAGAAAAGATCCAAGACACTTGAGCAACACAAAGATCATGCCGAAGAAACGTAAGCATCATCTCCTTAGAGGAGACCTCAACATGAGTTCATGCCGGCAGCTTCATTTAATTGACACGCCAAAGGTCTCGAAAACCTTTTTGGTTCTATTTTTCTTTTCTCGCCTCCTTTATTTTCCTTATCTATACTTCTTTTCTACTTAATTTAATTTATTTCATATTAGTTTCTTGGTTTTAGGTTCTAAAGGCTGCTAGGGAATCACACACCATAGCCTTCGAGGTCACACCCACTTCGTAAACCATCCAAAAATAAGGACTCCTTAGTCCATTAATCTTTTCTTTCAATTTCAGTTTTCTTCTTAGTCTCCTTTTATTTCCTTAATCTTTAAATTTATTATTAGTATATTATTATTATTTCTCTAGATCTCTTGGCTATATCTTCACACAGCTACCCAATTTCTTCATCTAGCAAATTGCTTCTGTAGCCACTCCACCGCCCATAGAAAACACCATCACCGCCACCAAAGGCACCGGGGATCATGCAGTTTGTGGAGTATTACTTTCCCACTTCTCTTTTTGATTTGGCACATAAATTTCATTATCTATCTTTGTTACATTGAGGGCAATGTACATCTTAAGTATGGGGTAATAGTGTCTAACTTTTTGCATAATTCTCAAAACCCTGAAATTAGTCTTGATCTTAAGTATTATCCTCATATTATTAATTAGGATGAAATTTCTATGATTTATGATTTTTATTGATATGTTTTAGAATAAATCATAGTTAATTGTGCATTGATGATTAAATTTGAAGAATACTAGAGAATCAAGCATGATAAGTCTATTTTCAAAAATAACAATTGATAGGTTGTTGAACTAAATCTAAGTATTACTTTGAAATTTGAAATCTATAGGGATTGATGTCAAAAACACCCATAATTTCTATGAGATATTGAGCCTTATAGGGCATATATTATTTTTCATGCTCACTTTTATTGATTATGAGTGTATCAACTTTGAACTGTTATTCTAAAACTTGCCTCGTTTATGCATGTCGAGACCACAATAATGATTTGATATACTGAGATGATAAAGGCACCTAGGTTTTAACCCGTTCACTCCACTAAAAAGCCTACCTATATAAATAACTCCTAGTGAACCCGTTGAATCCTAACAACCTTTTATTGACTCACCCACTAATATTAACCCAAAATCCCTTTGTATTTGTTATCAACATTCTTTTGACTACCCTCTATCGAGAATTGACTTGATCAATTGCCAAATTAGGTTATTTCAATTATCAAAGTTCCTTCTATTAAGTTTTACTTAGTTTGTTCTTAAAAAATCCAAGTTTATTCAATAAAAGAGCTTAGAGCAATTAAACTCCAATTGTTGAAGAAAAGCTCAGATTAAAGTATTATCAAATTTTAAAGTGAAGAAAATACTCTTTATTATAGAGTAATTATCAATAGTGGTATTATTACTTTTCATTCGATATAAATATTCATATTTAGTTCATTATTTTAGATAAGGTAATTAGTCAATTCAATCTCGATTTTAACCCTCTAATTCAGCCTTTATCCACACTTTTTAACCCAAGCCCCGTTACAACCCTAATAAAGACCTTTTGATCTGTTTATCATCTCATATACGGTGGTGGAGATTTGATTTTCAGGCAAGCCTATGGGATTAACTTTTCAAGTTCGACTTTTGAGTGTTTTTTCTTGATCCTTAAACACTTTGAATGCTTTGAGTGAATCTTTAGTGAGGATGTCATTCCTTATCGGTTTTGAATCAATGGTAATTATTTAAATAAGGAGAGACACCTATGTTTTCATGCTACAAAATCATGACTTATCTCGTTTGAATCTTTAGGGCACTTCGAGCTAAATGATCCATGTATAAATTATCTATGAATTATGATGAGGCATTGTCAATGGGAATTATGAATTTTAGAAAGTACGTTTTAATTGTAAGTTGAGAATTTTGCTTGAGGACAAGCAAAAGCTTAAGTGTGAGGGTATTTGATAAACCGTGAAAGTAACATATTTTAATCCCGCATTTAGTATGCTTTTGGATGAATTTATCCTTAATTTATGTAAAAGGTGCTCTTAATCCTTTCTTTTCATGTCTTATACTCAGGAAAGCACCCAAGTATAAAAAGGACACAAAATGGGTTTAACAAGGACCACCCAAGAAGTCGGGAGGCTGGACTTCATGCCACACGGTCGTGCCCCAATATTTAGATTGCACACGATCACACCCTGATTTACATGACCGTGCCTCATCGACAAAAAAATCCAACACGGCCTGACCCCAATGTACACAGCCGTGCGCCAATTTGCAGACCCAAAGCACGACCTCTACCTAGATATTACACAGGCGTGTCAAGGTCGTGCCCCTACCATGGGAAGAGCAATTTCACTCAGAATTGGATGCTTGAAGCCCAAGAAACACAATCCTAAGTCCACTCAAACACTTAGGATGAATTTCATTTGAATTACGAGTACTTAGGAGCCAACAAACGTCTATATGAACAATCCAAGGCAGAAATTTAAGGGCAGAGGTTTTAGTAGAGTTTTCTGCCAGAGCTTTACTCGTTTAGGGAATTACTCGAAGATAGCGAGTTGATCCATCTTGAAGAGTCAAAATTCTACTCAAGACGGAGGATCTCTCCTTCAATTCCTTCAAGGGGTTTTAGGGATTTCTTATGTTTTGTTTTATCTTTTCTCTTGAGATGTTTTATTATTTTATTATGAATTAGATCCTTCAGATACCTGAAGAGGATAAAACTTATGATGGATTTTGTTATTTGATTTATTGGTTTATATGATAAATACTTAGTTTGCTATTAATTATGTTGCTTAATTTAATCTGATGTGCTTAGGTGGAGGAGGAATAGACCCTGCCTAAGAGTAGATTTAGCATAATTAAGCAAAGTTGATCGGACACCTAGAGATAGGGTTACGAGATTTTTTTGAATTAAAGTGAAACCTAATATGGGAGTCCATTGATCGATTTACTGCTTCCTTAGGGGGTTATTATAAGAGAACGAGAGTTCTACTAATTAACCTAAGGTTAGATGTTATTCGCTTCGAGAGAAGGTTTAATATAGGTTAGGGAGTCTCACGGATCAAGCTAAGTAAAAGAAATCATATGAATTGAAAGTTAGATAATAAGTGAAGTCATAGGTGGATTCTTCCCGAGGGTATCGTCTTTATCAATTGAGTTTTTCAAAGTCTTTTCCTAGTTTATTCTTTTGTCTTTGCATTTAGTTTAAGTATTTCATTAGTCTTAGATAAGTTAATTAATCACTCCATATTTAAGGCTAAAGAATAGGAAGAAAGTGAGTAGTAGTACTTTTAGGATCCTTGGGTTCGATAAGATATTCTTGCCAAAGCTATACTACTGTTTGACAGGTGCACTTGCCTCTATCGTTGTCATAGTTAGTCTACAGGTTTGATTATCCTTTATAAATTTTAAAACTAGACTGTTTTGCAGCGATCAAGAAGATATCCTGTACCTTAAGAGGAATTTCCTTGATTACATTCAGGTCTGTTGTGATGATGCGAGGATCGGCTTTGTCGAACAGCAGCTGGTCTCCTATTTTGAAGTGATTTGATGTTCCTACAAGTTCTTCTGGTGTTATTCTTGTGGGTCCGGTTGTTCTTTGTCATGTGTTTTCTGCTCTTCTAGTTTGTCAACCCTTAGCCTTCGTTCCTTTTGTAATTCTTTTTGTTGCGTTGGGGTCTAAGATTTGGCTCGGGGTTGTATCCTTGTGGTATTTCCTACGATAAAAGTTGAACAAATTATTTATCAAATGAATTATCTTTCTTACCTTCATCGATTGTTGTCCTGGCCGAATCAAGAGCTTGAAGACTGATTGATTCGTTACCTATACAAAGTATGAGTTCACCTGTGGCAACATCAATTTTAGTCTTGGCAGTTGTTAGGAAAGGTCTTCCTAAAATTAAGGGAATTGAATTATCCTCATCCATGTCTAAGACAACGAAATCTACTGGGAAAACAAATTTTTTTATTTTTATAAGAATATCTTCGATAATGCCCCTAGGAATTCTAACAGTTTTATCAGCTAATTGAATGCTCATCCTAGTTTGTTTGGGCTTCCCTAGACCTAGTCGTTTAAACAATGTATAAGGCATGACATTTATGCTTGCCCCTAAATCAGCTAACACATTATCAATAGTTAAACTACCAATTAAACATGGAATTGTAAAACTCTCTGGATCTTTTTATTTCTGCGGTAGTTTATTCTGTATCATTGTTGACCATGTTGCGCTTAATTCCACATGGTGTTCTTCATCTATTTTGCATTTGTTCGTCAAGAGCTGCCTTAATAATTTCCTCGAGTCTGGCATCTGAAAAAGAGCTTCAAGAAGAGGTAAGTTGATTTGTAATTTCTTCAAGAGTTTAAGAAACTTACCGAACTGTTCTTCTAAATCGTCTCTTTTATTGCTTCGGGATAAGGTATGCGAGGTTGGTACTCTTTGACTACCAGTTTTGGCTTTTCTTGTGTTACCTCTATTTTACCTTTGTCTACCTTGTTTTCTGGAATTGTGTTTGGTTCATTCACTGTCTTGAGCTGTGATGGCTTGAATTGCTCCTTAGGGTTAATCTCGGTGTTACTTGGTAGACGTCCTTGCGATCGTTCAGACATTAGCCTTGCGAGTTGCTCAACTGCATTAGTAACTTCCTTGATCGACTTAGTAATTTCCCCTATTCGGGTCTCGTTACCTTTAATTGTTCTATTAGTTTCTTGGAAACAGTTTTGCTGTGTCTGCCGTGAATTTTGTTAGCATCTCCTCGAGGGTTGGTTTTTCTCTTGTAGATAGGGCTAATTTTGGAAGTTTTGAGGAGGTTGTTGCCTTTGATTTCCTTGGTTTCCTTGACCTCCCCACAAAAAATTTGGGTGGTTCCTCCAACCTGGATTGTAAGTATTACTATAAAGATTATTATTAGATCTAAAATTATTACCTATATAGTTCATCTGTTCGCTTTCTACTTTCGGTTGGTAGGGTGGGTACTTAGGATTTGCCACAGTTCCACTTGTGTCGCACTGCATGACTGGATGTACCTGTGAAGAACACAAACTATCAATCTTTTTATTCATCAATTCTACCTATTTTGATAGCATGGTTACTGCATCAATGTTGTAAACTCCGGCTGATTTTGTCAGTTTCGTTCTTATAACTTACCACTGATAGTTATTCAGTGACATCTCTTCAATGAATTCATAGGCTATTTCAGGATTTTTGTTGTTTAGAGTTCCACCGGCAACTGAATCAATTAATTGCCTCGTTGAGGGATTTACACCATTGTAGAAGGTTTGGACTAATAGCCATTAGGGTAGACCATGGTGTGGACACCTCCTTAAGAGATCCTTGTATCTCTCCCATGCGTCGTATAACGTCTCTAGATCCATCTGCACAAAAGAAGAGATATCATTCTGTAATTTGACCATTTTGGTCGGTGAAAATACTTTAATAAAAATTTTTCGGTCATCTGCTCCCATGTAGTGATTGACTTTTCGGTCATCTGCTCCCATGTAGTGATTGACCCTCGTGCTAGCGAGTTTAACCACTATTTGACTTTATTTCTTAATGAAAAAAGGAATAACCGAAGACGTATAGCATCATCAGAAACACCATTTATTCTAAAGGTATCACAAAACTCCAAAAATTAGCTATATGAGTATTTGGGTCCTCGTCTTGTAAACAATCAAATTAAACAAACTGTTGAATCATTTGTATTGTGTTAGGATTTAATTCGAAATTATTAGTAGCTATAGCAGGCCTAACAATACTAGATTCCGCTCCTGTTAAATGTGGTTTAGCGTAGTCAAACATGGAGCATGGAGTATTATTTTCTCTCACATCAGGTGGTGGTGGGTTATTCTCATCCATCCCTTAGAAGGATTGGATCGGTCTTCTTGGTCTTCCTCTATGTAATTTAGGGCTCGTCTAATTTCTCTGCGGTTTCTATGAGCAGAAGCTTCAATATCACTATCGTATACTAGTGGTCCTCTCGGGTTCCTCCTAGTCATAGACTAGAGGTACCTGCTAGGAAAAGAAAGAAAGAAAATTTAGTAAGTAAAATAAAATAAATTATGAAATTTAAAATTAAAAAAATGGCTAAAGTAATAAAAATAGAGTTTTCTTAATATTTTAGTTCCCGACAATGGCGCCAAAAACTTGATCGCTGAAATCAGAGCTTTAAAATTTATAAAGAATGTGATCAAACCTGGAAACCAACTCTGACAACGACTAAAGGCAAGTGTACCTATCAAACAATAGTATAGCTTAGGCAAGATCGAATTGTCGAACCCAAAGGAACTAAAAGTACTAATACTTACTTTCTTTTTATTATTTAGCCTAAAATATGGAGTGATTGGTTGATTTAATTTATCGACTACTAAGCTAAAGACACAAAGACAAAAAGAACGAATTGGGAAATAACTTGAAGAAAACTCAATTGATCACGATGATACCCCCAGGAAGAATCCACCTAGACTTCACTTGTTATCTAACACTAAACCATACGATTCATTCACTTAGTTTGATCCGTAGGACTCCCTAACGTATATTAAACACTCTCTCGAGGCGAATAACATCTAACCCTAGGTTAATTAGTGGAACTCTCGTTCTCTTATAATAACCCTCTAGAATAGCAGTAAATCGATCTATGGATTCCCATATTAGGTTTCACCCTAATCCGGTAAAATCTCGTCACCCTATCTCTAGGCATGCGATCAACTTCTCTTAATTATGCTAGATCTACTCTTAAGCAGGGTCTATTCCTCCACCTAAGCACATTAGATTGGTTAAGCATGCATAATTAAGAACAAACTAAGTATTTATAATATAATTCAGAAAATAATAACAAGATTCATCTAGGTTTCATCCATTTTAGGTATATGAGGGGTTTAGTTCATAACAAAGAAAGAAAACATCTCAAGAGAAAAGATAAAACAAAACATAAGAAATCCCTAAAACCCCCTGAAGGAATTAAAGGAGAAATCCACTGTCTTGAGTAGAATTTGGCTTCTTGGGATGGATCAACTGGCTATCTTCAAGTAATTCCCTCAATCTGATCTTCTCGGCTTGGCTCCTTGGCCTAGCTTTGACGCCTCCCAATAGGATGCACTTAGGATGTTTATATAGATTTTTAGAATGCTTTACTTGGTCCCTAAGTGTCCTAATTTGAGTATAGTTCCTACTCATGTTTGATTAAGCTTTGGAAAGTGTTTCTTTGCCTCAAAGTATCCAAATTCGAGTGAAATTGCTCTCTCCCGTGGTAGAGCACTGCCAGGGCACACGCTTGTGTAAATCGTAGTTGGGCCATGTTTCAATTTTTGTTTGAGGCACGACCATGTGATTTTGGGGTCAGGTCGTGTGAAGTATTTTGACGATGCATGGCCGTGTGTCTTAATGTTCATGTCGTGTCGATTTCCTCTTTGGCCCAAATTGGCCCATTTTAAGCCTGTTTATTATTCTTTTCGTTCTCGGGTGCTTTCCTGAGTATAAGACATGAAAAGAAAGGATTAAGAGCACCTTTTTACATAAATTGAGGGGTAAATCATCCAAAAGCATACTAAATGTGGGATTAAAATATGTTATAATTACAGTTTATGAGTGATGAAGGTTAGAAATTGTTTTCAATGAAAGCAAGTCTAAATGGCTTTGTTGATGACGCTATTAGAAAGGTAGCAACTAAAATCATTAGAAAATGCCAAGGTTTTCCCATTGCTATAGTTTTGTTGGGAAGTGCTTTGAAAGGTAAAAATGTCATGAGTGGAAAGCGGCATATCGGAGACTCAAAAATCATAGATTAATTGAAATTGAAGATGTTAATGAAGAAAATGCTTATCTATGTCTTGAAGCAAGCTTTGATTACTTGAAGGGCATAGAGGTGAAGACTTGTTTCTTGTTGTGCTCTTTATATCCCGAAGATCATGAGATTTATATGGAGGACTTGGTAGGATATGCATGGGGATTGGAGTTGTATAAAGGCATCAACTCAATTGAAAAATTTAGAAGCAAAGTGCTTGCATCGACTGAGATCCTCAAGAACTCTTGTTTGTTGTTAGATTGTAGAAAAAAAGGGCATGTCAAAATGCATGATGTGGTTCGTGAAGTTGCTTTATGGATCACATTCTCCAGATAGGAGTTTTCTTTTGCGAGTGTTGGAACATTGTCGATGGATGAAAGTTTCAAGAATTTCATTGCAATCTCCTTCAACACGGATCAAATGGGTGAACTTCCCAAAGGATTGGTTTTCCCAAATCTCAAATTTCTATTACTTGGTAGAACAGATGAAGGTCACATGGAGACTTTAAGTGAATTCTTTGAGGGTATGAAAGCATTAAAAGCTTGTGCTTTGGATGATCTATTGATATCTCCAGTTGCAATTCAATTTCAAATGAACCTTAAAACTTTGAAGTTGTGTTACTGTAGATTCTCTGACATCTCAATGCTTGGGAAGTTGAAGACACTTGAGATTTTTTCTTTAAATGGATCTCGTATCTCTATTTTGCGAACAAAATTGGTGATTTAGAAAATCTAAGACTATTGGAGTTGTCAAATTACAAAGAACTATGAAGAATCCCTCATCGATTAATACAAATATTGTCCAATTTAGAAGAACTATACTTGCATGGTTGTTGGTCAATAAAATGATCGACTGAGAACACAACTGAAAAAGAATGCTATTCTAGCCTATCGGAGTTGAATTTATTGCCCAAGTTGGGTGTACTATCATTAGATTTGCATCCTCAACATCTTCTAGATGGCTTTGTGTTTCCTAAATTGTTTTCATTAGTTTTCCTAGGACGTCATTTGAACCTTGTCCAATCTCAATATCATTGACAATATTTAATGAGTCCATAGATGCATGCAAGCAACTATTTTAAGATGTAAAATCTCTTCACCTGAAAATAGTGTAGGGCTATCCAAATCTTATTCCAAGCTTGAAGTTGGAATTTAGTAAGTTGACTTCTTTAGGTCTTGATAGTTGTGATGGTAT
This sequence comes from Gossypium rotundifolium, assembly GCA_025506655.1. Lineage (NCBI taxonomy): Eukaryota > Viridiplantae > Streptophyta > Magnoliopsida > Malvales > Malvaceae > Gossypium > Gossypium rotundifolium. Next base: position 20,601,042 of record CP106726.1, read on the forward strand.
GAAATGCCTAATTGATGCATCAAAGCAACAGGTGCCAACCACTTCATTCTCTAATTTGAGAAGCTTATCATTAGCATATATGCTTACTTTAGAAGAGATGTGCAATGGGCCTCAACCACAAGGTTTCTTACAAAAGTTAAAACCTTGTCCTTACGTAATTGTAATGAGATGATTGGTGCAATTCCAATTTCACAAAATCTTGAAGAGCTTCAAGTTCATAAATATGGTAAAATGCAAGTGCTATTCCAGATAGTTGAATTGATGTTGAGCTTTGGCCTGCAATGCAACAGGAGACCATCTGTAGCTCAACCAGCAGACCAGCATGGATGATGATGAACCAAGTGCAGCTATCTATTTTGTTCATTTTGTTCCTATGTAACTTAGTTTAGTTTCTTTGTAATTTGTCCACAAAGTTAGTAGGAGTAGATTTTGATGTGAATTTGATGTAATAGCTGGTATGTCAGCTCACCTTTGTGTGTAATTCAAGTTTGTATTAGTCATGCATTAGTGGGAGTAGTTATGTCATTAGGTAAGCTGTCCAATTATAATGTAACCTTCATATATTTTCAAATTTTCAATGAAAATGTTATTAAGTTTTTAGTTATCTTTTGTTCAAATTTTTCTTTTCTGTTGTTCAAGTTTTTACTCTCTCGTTTTGCTTTCTTTGATCACATAGCAAGTTTAAGTTTGTTTTGCTATGTTGCTGCCAATATCCAACAAATGGTAATCAGAGCCTATCATCTTTGAGGGCCTCTGTTGTTGGTTATTTTTGTGAAAACAAAAGCTTGAGAAGAAAGAAATTGAAAAGCTGTTGAGTCTGTTTCAGTACAATGAGCTTTACACCACCTTCACCACTAGTGTTTGTTGGAGAGAACTACTACATTTGGGTGGTTAAAATGAAAACATACCTTCAAGCACACGATTTGTGGAATGTAGTTGAGAATGATGTTGAGCCATCACCATTGAGGGTCAATCCAACCATTGCTCAGATCAGGCAGCACAGTGAAGAATGTGCCAAGAAGCACAAAGCAATGGCTTGCTTACAGAATAGGGTATCTGATGTGATCTTCACTAGGATAATGGCCTGTGAATCACCTAAGCAAGCATGGGAGAAGCTGAAGAAGGAGTTCATGGGATCAGATAAAACAAGGCAGCAACAAGTGATCAATCTCATAATAGATTTTGAAAACCTGAAGATGAGAGAATCAGAGACCATCAAGCAATACTCAAATAGAATAATGGCCACTGTCAACAGCATAAGGCTCCTTGGAGAAGACTTCAGCAATAGCAGAGTTGTTGAAAAGTTCATCACCACACTTCTTGAGAAGTTTGAGTCTAAAATCTCATCACTTGAGGACTCAACGGATTTATCAGCCATTTCATTATGAGCTGATAAACTCATTGTATGCACTTGAGCAAAGAAGGGCCAACTGGTAGGAAGAGCATCCAGAAGAAGCTTTCCAAGCAAAGGTCAAAGAAGGCTCAGGTTCAAGTCAGAAAGGAAAGAAGCCTTGGTTTGATAAAAGGGAGAAACCAAGGAGAGATTTAGGCAAAAAGTGGTTTCCACCATGCATTCACTGTAAGAAAACCATTCATTTGGAAAAGTACTGCTGGTATAGGCCAGACATTCAATGCAGAAGCTGCAAACAATTTGGCCATATTGAAAAAAGTATGCAAAAACAAAGGGAAAGCACCAACTCAGCAGCAAATGCAAGCTCAGGCTTCAGGGGACCTTCAAGCTCAAGAGGAGTATGTCTTCACAGCATCATGCTTTGCAACCTCAAGCAAGGCCAAAATGGAGTGGCTAGTGGATAGTGGCTGCACATACCATATGGCAGCTGATGAAAAGCTGTTCAAGGACCTTGATAGAAATTTTGCCTCAAAGATCAGAATTGGCAATGGGAATCTGATTGAAGCTAAAGGTAGAGGCAATGTGGTGATTAATACTAGTTTAGGCAACAAAGTAATTTCTGATGTGCTTTTTGTGCCTGACATAGATCAAAATCTGCTTAGTGTTGGACAATTAGTAGAAAAAGGTCACTCACTTGTCTTTGAGAATGGTTCTTGCACTGTTAAAGACTCACATGGTCAGGAGTTAGTCACGAAGAGCAATGGTGATAGGTGTTTTATGCTTGATGTAAATCTACTTAAGAAGAAGGCTTACACCGGTCTTGTTGATAGTTTGGCCTATGGCACAAAAGGTTAGGCCATGTCAACTATAAATCACTTGACTTGCTACATAAATTGAACCTAGTAGAGGATATGTCTAAGGTTGAGGTCAAAGACACTGTCTGTGAAGTCTGCCAGCTTGGTAAGTAAGCTAGATTGCCTTTCCCAGTTAACAAGGCATGGAGAGCTCGAGAGAAGCTTGAGTTGGTTCATTTTGATATATGTGGTCCAATGAAGACTCCTTCCTCGAATGAAAGTAGGTATTTTGTGCTATTCATTGATGATCTGACTAGATTTTGTTAGGTTTATTTCCTGAAGCAGAAGTCTGAAGTGTTTGAAGCCTTTAGCAAGTTCAAGGCTCTAGTTGAAAATCAGACAAGTTACAAGATTAAGGCCTTGAGAACTGATAATGGCACTGAGTACCTATCTGAAAGGTTTCAAAAATTGTGTATACACTATCAACTAACTACAATTTATACTCCTCAATAGAATAGAGTATGTGAAAAGAAGAACCGAACAGCATTAGACATGGCCAGTTGCTTGCTATTTGAGAGCAAGCTGCCAAGCAAATTTTGGGCTGAGGCTGTCAATACCTTAGTATACCTACTCAACAAGTTGCCAACACATGCTGTTAAGGACAAGACCCCTTTTAAAGCCTGGCATGGACTCAACCCAAGTATTTTATACTTGAAAGTGTTTGGTTGTGTCTGCTATACTCTCATTCCAGCTGAGAAGAGAACCAAGCTTGAAAGAAGGGCTATTCCAAGGATATTTATTTGTTATAGTAGCACAAACAAGGGTTACAGGGTGTTTGATCCTGCAACAAAGAAGATTTTAGTGAGTAGGGATGTAAGGTTTGATGAATAGAAGGTTTGGAGTTGGAATGATTCAAATGCAAGTCAGATTGAAGAAGAACAACTAGACAACAACTTGGAAATAGCTGAAAATGAGTCTAGCAATGAAGACTTTGATGATGCTCCTTTGAGAGGCACCATAACTATTGCTGACATATACCAAAGATGTGATGTTGAAATCGTTGAACCTTTAGATTTTGAAGAAACTACCAAAGACAAACATTGGAAGAAGGCCATGGAAACTGAATTAGAAATGATCCACAAGAACGACACTTGGGAATTGGAGGATAGACCAACTTATAAGAAAGTTATTGGTGTCAAGTGGGAGTTTAGAGCCAAGTTTACTGCTGATGGCTCACTGAATAAGCACAAGGCAATGCTTGTGTTCAAAAGCTATAGCCAGCAATATGGCATAGATTTTATGGAGACATTTGCTCCAGTAGCAAGGCTAGACACCATCAAGCTTCCGTTTGCCTTAGCTGCTCAGAAACAATGGAGGGTTCACTAGTTGGATGTTAAGTCAGCATTTCTTAATGGCTTTCTTAAAGAGGAGATTTTCATTGAACAACCAGATAGGTTCAAGGTCCTAGGAGAAGAAGACAAGGTTTATAGGCTGAAAAAGGCACTGTATGGCTAGAAACAGGCACCAAGGGCCTGGTATGACAAGGTAGACACTTACCTGTCTAGGCTCGGGTTTGAGAAAAGTGTTAGTGAAACAACACTCTATGTGAAAAAGTCTGAAGGTGAAACCTTATTGATTGTATCTCTCTATGTTGATGATTTGCTTGTAACAGGAAGCAAAGATGAATTTATTTGTGAATTCAAAGTGCAAATGCAAGAAGTTTTTGAAATGACAGATTTGGGAGTCATGACATACTTCCTTGGTATGGAAGTGAACCAATTTGATCAATGCACTTTTATTAGTTAACATGCCTCTGCATTGAAGATTCTTAACAGATTTTGCATGTTGAATTGTAAAACAGTCAGCACACCAGTGGCTCTAGGAGAGAAGCTGACCAGTAGTGGGGATCAAGTAAGGGTTGATAAGAAGGAATATCGAAGTCTAGTAGGTTGTTTGCTATATTTGACAGCAACTAGGCCTGACATTATGTTTGGTGTTAGTCTCCTATCGAGATTCATGCACTGCTGTGGTGTTATTTGTAGGAGCCCAAATTTGCCCGGGCCCATTAGCCAAACCATATTAACCAAATATTAACCAAAAACCAAAAAACAAATTAATAACAGTCCAATAGTAGTCCATTTACACCAACAAGCCCAGTTATTAAACTAAACCCTAACCCAATTACAAGCCATGGCCCAATGTTTGGAACGACTCAATTGGCCCAAACTTTGGTATCAAAATTTGAAACCCTAAGACCTAGCTAGCCAAGTAGCACCGCAAGCCACCCCGTGCCACGTCACCACCGTACAGCCTCCGTACACCACCCTCGTGCCTCCATGTCGCCTCGTACCTATGCAAGAGAACAAAACAAAAGCAAATGCGAGCAAATAACAACAAAGAAAAAAGCAAAAGACCATTGTATTTTTGTTTATTTTTTTTATTTTTCAATTTCGGCTTTAAAAAGCCTAAAATCAACCACTGTAAACCTGCTGGTACACGTTCTTACAAACGAAAAAAGATATCAATACGAAATACATAAAGAACAGATTCGAAGAAAAAAAGGTTGCTTTTTTATTCTGATTTTTTCTTTTTCGTTTCGCTTTTGTTTGCAATAAAAGTAAAATAAACAAAAGAAAAGTTTTTTTGGTTTTGATTTTCGATTTGAGTGAGGGATTTGAGAATTTAAAGTTTAGATCAGGGTTAAAGAGGATTTACCTGGGTTTTCTCCCTAAATGGCGATAATGGCGGAGGTGCTAGGCATCGGTGAAGCCCATGCGTCGACTGAGGGGATGGAGAGCTGAAGAGTTGTGGAAAGGGGATGAGGTTTTTTTTTTATTTGTTTTAAGAGTGTTCTATGTTTTTTTGAACAGAGAAAGGGAGGAAACAAAGTTTCAGGAAAAAATTTTGACTCTTATATCAACTAAAACGACAGCGTTTTTGTCAAGGTTTTTTTATATACAAAATGGCGTCATTTCATGTTAGCAGTGTGCATAACCCGACAGAAGATAGGATCCGCGCTTTCCTTTGGATGGGATAATTGCTTGGGGTCCTTCTTCCCTTTTTAATGCTATTACTATTTTATTTACAAATCTACCCCATAATTTGTGCGCTATCTCGATTTGGTCCTCTCTTAAATGCTACGTTTTGTGCCTTGGAAATATTTGCGGTTTAGCCCCTGATCATTTATACGCATTTCGTTTGATCCCCATATGTTTAAATGATTTTCTTCATTATAAAATAGTCTTTTAATTTTGTTTTGTTTTAATTAATTTTTTTTTTTTGTTTTCGTACACCATCTTTGCATTTTCATCAAGTTTAATTCATTTATTTATTTAGTTTTAAACTATTTTATTACATAATATTAAAAACATTTATATACTATTTGTTTTTAAATTATTCTTCAAATGCATTATTTATTTTAACTTATTTTAAAATAAGGTTTATTATACTATTTATTTAAAATGACTTTATATATTATTTATTCTAAGTTTTACATATATTGTTCATTTTAGATGTGTTTTGTTTTCATATTATATAGTTTATTTCTTTCTTTGTATATATTATTCTTTTAAATTATTGTCTTTTATTGAGTTCTTTAAAATATATATATATATATTCTTTTACATCATTTATTTTAAATCTATTTATTATTTTAACTTGATTTAGGCTCATTTCATATAATTGGTTATATTATTTTGCCCCATTTTCTTCAATTGCTAGTATCGAAATTGTTTTATATGATTATTGCCAACATATGAATTGTAGTTTGTTAATTTGTGACTATTAATTATATGTTGGATGTATGGATTAATATATTTCTTGGTGTATTAATATACCATCATATCTTAGGAAAAATGTAGCGTTTTAATGTCATTCTGGTTTTAAACTCATAAGGCAAGGCTCGTGTTAGAGGTTTCGGGAAAATCGTGCTCTAACTTACTGAGTTCCGATCCTCCTCGTTTAAAACCTAACAATCGAGTATCCTTTCTCTTTTAAATCAAAATACATAATATTTTAAACAAAAAAAACTTATTTGGGAATTTTAAGAAATAGTGCCCTAACTTACTGGGTTGCGATTTTTCATTTGACCCAAATAAGGGAATATCCTTCTTTTTTTTAAATATACAAGTATTGAATGTCGATGGATAAATCCAACTTCAAGAATATAAGATGTTATGCCCTAACTTACTGAGTATGGCATTTTATTTCTCCGAAATAGGAAATTTTGGCATCCAACATGATTCTGCTCAAATGTATTCCGAGTAAATGGATCGTAATCTAGAGTCTTTTCAAATTTTCGACATCAAGACATTAATTAATCAATTAGGTACCAATTTTGGGCGTGTCGAGGGTGCTAACCCTTCCTCGTACGTAACTGACTCCCGAACCCGTTTTCTGGATTTCGTAGACCAAAATTATTGTTTTAATAAATCAAAAATGTTTTATTAAAATAATCCATCTTAAGGTGATCCAATCACACCTCGAATAAAAGATCGGTGGCAACTCCATTTCCATATTTTCAAAGTCGATCCCCCTTTTTTCTAAAACCCGATAAAAAAATGGTTTCGACAGCTTGGCGACTCCACTGGGGACCAATAAGAGAGTCAAGTCGCAAAATTGATTAATTTTTGTCCTTTCGTCGAAAACCGAAAATTTGATTTGGAAAATTACGATCCTATTATTGTATTTATATTGTTGTGATTACTGTAGAACATGTTTGCATCATATTGCATGACCGCCAGGTCACACCTTTTAAGTGGGAGTGAGAAGCTACTCCTTCGTGAGGTTTTCACCTCCATGCAGGATAGTGAGTCGCTTTCGGGATACATCCGTACCTATGCCTTCGTGAGATTTTAATCTTTGTGCAGCTATAGGGAAATGTATTCCCCCGAACCGAACTCGTTCCATATAAGCCTATGATGGGTAAGGATCGAGGAATCTGCTGGTTCGGGTACCTCTCTTTATAACCAAACCACATGTAAAAGACCCTAGGAGCCCACCCTAGATAGAGCCGCGCCAAACCCTAGTGGTCACCCGGTCAGGTGTTCTATGTTGTTTATTTCTCTGGCACTAACGTGTTTTCTTTTGATTGCATTACATTGCATTCATTCCATGTATTTTTATATTAGAGAGAGATGTCGATTTGGGTTCGGTTGCTAAATTAGGGAGCTTGGCATGGAGAACGAATTTCTTGATAAAACGGAAGACAATACGGATGTTCCTATATTTGTAGTCCATTTCATGTAAAGAGCTTGGTCCTCTAGTAAAGTTTCCTAAAAGAAATTGAGTTAGAATCGACATCTCTTTACATTCATTTCATGCATTCACATAGCATTACATCACATGCATTAGATTTCATGAGATAACCCTGATTAGGCGAGATATTTTCAGTTAACCTAGAAGACATGGAACAAAAGTTGGAGAGAATAGAGCAAAGACAAATACTGATGCAAGAGTAGTTAGCCAAAATTCAACAGGACATGCGAGATCAAATGAATATGATGCGCCAAATAACCCAAGTACTAGTTGGAGGGCTTGAAAAAAGGAGTGGCCCAGTGGTCAGTAGTATGGATAATAATGAAGACATCGTTTATTCCCCAATGAGTATCCCGACTCAATTAGACATGCATTCACATGGAAGACCCGTCATTATTGGACCCCAATGTCAGACTTATGCTCTGGCCCCGTTCAAACTCTCGATAGGTTTAGGTTTTAACCCGAAGGATGATTGAGCCAAATCGATACTAACAGAAATGAAAGAAAAGGGAGAGTGGACTTCAAAGGCCCCGAGAAATAGGGAAAATGAAGTGAACAGCTTGAGCAAGCATCCCAAATTAGTCGCTGTAGGTCAACCGAGGGTTGTGACTACTGATCATCAGGGCTCATCAAGACGAGAATTTGGTGCAAAGAAACTCCAGTTTACACCAACTTCGATGTCATATAGGGAGTTGTATCAAAGCCTATTTGATGCACACAAGGTGGCTCCTCACTACCCAAAATCGATGCAACCTTCATATCTAAAATGGTATGACCCAAAGGCCCAATGTGAGTACCACGCGGGGATCACAGGGCATTCGATAGAAAATTGCCTTACTTTCAAGAATTTGGTGGAAAAATTCATCGGCATGGGTATCGTGAAATTAGATGACACGTCAAATGCAGAAATATGAACCTGGAAGTGTTTTGAGCAATAGGACTGTAGAAGAGACATGTATTTTTTAAGGCTAATCTAAAGCAATATTCAAAACATGCTTGTTGCTTTAAGCCTAGAAGCAACAAGAATCTTTTTGTGAAATAGGCTTGTGTCTAGAATTTTTATTTCAATAAAATGTTTTTTAAGTAAATATTTTTTTTCATTGTTTACATTTTATACAATACATTCTTTGTAACATCCCCAAACCCGGCCCACAAGCCCTGACCGGATCTGGTATGTCACTGCGGAAAAACGATTGGAAAATCTTTGACTTTAGAATAAAACTTGAAAAATTTTGTTAACTTCTGGAGAGTGTGTCCATTAAAAATTATTTAGTAATATAAGCTCGATATAAAATACGTGAATTAAAACTTTATTATAATTTATTATATTATAAATCATTTGAAGAAAATATATCTAAGTATGATATAAACTTTGATAATCGTAAATAGAATACTTTAAATAAAAGTGGCCCTTATTACATCGAATAAATACCCAAACTCATCGATGATATAAAATAATTAAAACAAATAAAACATCTCTCGCATAAAATCGCTTTTGCATGGCCACCTTTGTCTCGCTCCAACCCGGTCCATTAATCACGAATCACTGCGATGTTGGATAAATAATTGGGTGAGTCACACGGACTCGGTGTGTAATTAAACCATCGATATCCACCCACATGTTAGCCACAAGTCAACCCAATTATCAAATGCAACATGTAAACATAATCATATAGACATTACCACGATCCGGCTTGGCCCATAATCAAATCATATTCAAGCAGCTGGGCTAGCCCTTTTCTCATTAATCCACTGATTACTGGGCTTGGCCCATTTCCACGTATGTTCTCAAAACATACCTATTCATATTCCATATTGGGCTTGGCCCATTTCCATATCAATTTATAACAAAACCATGCAATCATGATACCCAACCCAATCCTAAGGTCCATCCGCTACACCCCTTAACCAAACCTACCACATACCGGGGACTATCGAGTCACCCTCTCCTTTATCTCCAAAAGGCAACCAATGCCATCCACGATGTAGCGTGTAGCTAACATCAAGCCACGATGGAGCACACGGCAATCCATCAAGCCACGATATGGCATAAAGCCGATATCAATCAAGGTAACCACGCGAACTAAATCGCAAAGATCCACAACGCGACCTCGGATCGGCGCCAATCCACGATGTAGCACAAAGTCGACATCAACCACGCACTCAAGTACACCGTACCTTCTTTCAAAAACCCACCCATGCACATGTAACATAATATAATGCGGAGATGATGCATGTGCATGATATTCACAATTATAGGCATACTCACATATTAAAATCAATTATCACATTTTAACCAATTTGCTACTAACTGGTCATCACCATACCCCTTCAAGGGTATCAATTTCACATTTATCGCACTTGTTAGCAAACATATTAAAGGCAAATATCACGCAAATCCCTAAACAATGGCTAACTACACACCTTATAACTCAAGCTCTAAACCTCGATCCTCGACGCTTATCGTTTAGCGAGACTACAGTTATCGCCTATCATTTTACATTGCCGCCCACACCCGTTGGCCAATCTCGTCTGTAAATCGATCTCTTTTGAACTTCGGGATGGGAGCTTTCCCTTTCTCCTCTTGATCGCACTTTCGCATCCATCGACGATACTTAATCGAACCACACGATTAATCAACAAAGTCATAATCTACTATTAACGAATCTAAGTCACTTACTACTCATCCTTATCAAATAAATTGAAATCCTCAAGGCTTCCTTTGCTTCATCAATTGCCCTGTAAACCATAGTCACCATTCGGTCAACACCAAAACACAACCAATGGCCTAAGACCGAATATCAAACCACTTACCCCTTTTAATTGAATCCCGAAACACCAATGGAATTGCCGAAAATCCCACCACCTTATCTGATGATCTAAACTCGAGAGAAACCCCTCTTAGCTCCTTGGTGCTGGCTACAAACAACACAAAACACAACATCATCCTGGCCCTAGAGACATTCGGCCACACCAAAACTAAGGCCAACCATTCGGTTTTGGCCACTAAAACAAGTAACTAGGACACTTACCCACAAGCTTTAGATGTCGTGACACCACACTTCACGTGTTGACTTCAAGCTTGGTAAAATAGAAGAGAGATGGAGGGCTAAAGGTTTTGCTATGGCTTCCCAGAATAAAAGAAAAAGAGGAAGTGTTTTCCTTGACTTGGTTTCGCAAGAGGCTAAGGAAGAATTAGAAATAATTTGGCATAAAAGAAATGGGGCTAAAATTAGGTTAAGGGATGAGCACACCCTATTTATAGAATTGGCACCCCTCCCTTGAAGACTCCAAAATCCGGCCACCACATACTAATTCAAACTAATTTGAATTAGTCCACTTCTCAATTTATCCCATATTTTATCTCCTTATCAAATTCAAATAAACCAATAACAACTCTTATTTACTAATTTAAACTAAATAAAATAATCCTACAATTATCTAAAATAAATAAAATAAAGTAAGCTTATCACTTACTTACCAACCGAATTTAAAAAAATTAAACAATGTTAGCTTTAATCCATTGCGACTCCACGGTGCCATCCACCTTCACGCCACCTCTTCATGTCAAGAAAGAAAACCCCACCGCAGCCTCCATGGTTCGAACGCAGGACACAGTGGAACAAGTTGCCGAGTAGCGCCTCGAGCCATTCGGCCAAGGCGTTGTTTTGTGCCATAAACCCATAATATATATTTTTAAGCCTTACTTCCTTAGTCCCTTCCTTTTAACGCTCTAAAACAAAATAAAACTCTTTATCACTGCTACCGGATTCGAACCCAGTCCTTAATGGCGTCCTCCCAAGCTCTTAAGCGGCCTTGCTTGAGCCACTTTGCCAACCGGTCTTTCATGTCCAATAACTGCCATTTATTTTAAGGCATAATCGGCCCCAGCCCCTTATTGGCATAAAAATAAAACAAAATTGCTGCCTTTAGCAACTCGAACCCTGCTCCTTAGGCGTCACCTTCCTGTGCTCCAAGCGGCGCCTCCATGCCACTCCACCCAACCGTTTCTTGTGTCCTAAATTCCACCAATTTATTTTAAGGCCTTCTTGCCCTATTTCCCCTTTAGACCCTAAAAATCAAAAATTTTCCAAAGCCTTTCCCTTTCATCCAAGCATTCTTAAATCCTCTAAACACATCCAAGCACACCCAAAAACCTTCCAACACCTAAATTATTCTCAACTGCATAGCCCCTAAACCAGGGTGTTACATTCTTTCATGTCTTGGAATATTCTTTCATTCTTTATTCATGACCATACCATAAAAATAATCATCCTTAGAATCATTTATTCTTTGGGATTACCTTTGTAACTAAGTACCCAGATATCAATGACAGGAGCGACATTATTACTGACTCCCTTTTTTAAATGAGATATGCGTCTAAGGGATCTCAGGACTTTGAAGATGACAAAAAATTGTCACCTATCTTCTGATTTGTTAATACTGGAAGAAAAACAAATCCTACGTCGTGAGCCAAGAAAAGAGATGAAGATCAAAGCCTAGCTCAATGCAGAAATAAGATTGCCTACATGTGGGGCATGGACGTTATCAAGCCAATCTCCTCAAAAGCTTCTGGCCAACATTATTCATTTTCGTGGACGTTGATTTCTTCACTAAGGTGGTAAAAGTTGCTTCATATGCCAATATTACAAAGTCGATAGTCATCAAATTAAAAAAAGAAAGAAAGAAAGAATATTGACAAAAAAAAAGTGGAAAAGATCATATTTAACCGCACAATGTCAAATGTTTGCGGTCTGTTCAAGGATCAGGTGCCACATCACAATAAAGGTTGCCAAAAAAAATGACTGAGACTTGTAAAGATTGGCATACAGAAGTTACTATGTACCCTCCAGGCTTATCAAACATTGGCCAGGACGGTCACTGGGGCAGCACATTTCTCATTGGTTTCGCCCATTGAAGTCAAGTTTCATTTTTCCGAGTCTTATCAGAACTGAAGTTGGATGAGGTAGAACGCGTTTAATCTCAATGTGATCAATTGAATTTGAAGAGAAAATGTTAAAAGCTATCTATCACGGTCAGATGATGCGAGCTCACAACAAAAATGATTCGTCCTAGAAAATTTCATGATAGGGCTTTGAAGAAGATTCTTTCCTTTGCAAAAGGGACTTCAGAAGAAAGAGGATGTCAAACCGAGAAGGACCTTAGGCAATAAAGAAGGCCTGCTCTAGGGAAGCATGGATATTTTCTAAGATAGATGACAAGGACTTACCCAATCCGGAGAATTCAGATTCAAAAAAAAAAGAATTCAAAAAAAAAGAATTCAAAAAAAAAAGAGAGAAAAAAAAATTTTCAACAAAAAAGAAGAAAGAAAAGGAGAGGCCAAGGTGAAAACCCGCAAAGGGCGCTTTGAGACCAAAAGGATTTGAGTTGAAAACCCGAAAAGGACGGCTCAAATTTTGATCAAAGGGGGCATAAAGCACTCTTTCTATGCCTGAATTAACAATGAAGAAGTATGCTACGTCTGGGGGTATCGACAAAGTACTTCGGGTCCCTAAACACATATTGAACTTAAAATGGTCCTCAAGAAGTTGGAACAGAGAAGCTCAAGCTGCGATATCTGGGGCACCTAGTTTCCATTTTACCCATTTTTAATTTGTTATTTGTGATTATATCATTCTTTTCAAAATATGTTCACAATAAATTTCTTTCTTGATTGCGATTGCTATCTTTGCTTAGCTTATTTGTTTTGAGTTATGCTCCTAATCAATTTCCTTCTTGTCCATGGTTATGATCTTTTTCAGGAATTTTGCATTGAAATAATGATTAGTGGACTAATAATATTTTCATAAAATGAGTTTTGCATATTACTCTGGAAACTCTTTGAATAATACGAGAACCTGAAATAGGACTATTGTTTAAAACTCACCAAGTTTAAGGAAGAGTCTAAGTGAAGGCTATCTCATTGGATTTTCTGTTAAAAATAGTTGGTGATACAATCTCGACGAAAATGGGCATTGTTAACCCAAGTGTAAAACGGGAATCATTCTCGAAAGAAATTGATATTCCGCATTCACGATAGCATCATGCATACACATCTGGTTGGGTCACCTGAGGAGTGATCAGTTGATGGAACAAGCTACAGGCCCTATACCCTCGAGTTATAGTGGGATAGGTGGAAGATAATACAGATCTTATACCTTTGAATAGAAATGTGATGAATTGAAGAAGAAGCAAATCCTACATTTCAAGGTTGCAGTGGGATAGATGGGAAGAGATTCAGATCCTATATCCCTAAGTCACAATGAGATGAACCCTGAAGTTATAACGGGGCAAATCATCAAGCGATTATAATTGTTTTCCGAGTTTTCTATCGAGAATACCAAATTAACAAGATGGCGAAAAATCGTCGTGATAGAGCCACGATAAACAATGAGCAATGATGATTTTAAGCAGGATCATTTTCAACACATTTAGTTAGGGCATTAGATTCATTAGATCATTGCATCCTTAAGCTTTTAAAAAGGAAATCATTCTCATAGCATCCTGCATTCATACAAATGTCATCCATAAGACACATCTCTTTAGGGGCATTTGATTCATTCCGATCATTGCATCCTAATTGTTATAAAAGGACTATCATCATTCATGCAAATGTCATCCATAATACATTTCGTTAGGATCATTAGATTCATTCTGATCATTGCATCCTAACCATTTTACATAAGCATAAGCACAAAACTGATTTTACAGCTCAGGTCCACTAAAGGACGTTGTCGCAGCATCAGAAAATTCAAAAATCTTGCCTTCCTTAATGAGGCGGATCGAAGACAGCAGATCTGGCAACCCTAAAGTTACAGAAATAGGTCGAAGCCAAATAATTTTTATCTCCTCGAAGCTCCAGTGGAGTAGGTGGAGGTTACAAATCCATCCTCCCTGAGTTTGCAATGAAGACCAGTCAGTTTTTCTTCAGCAAAGAAGATGGAGGTTCTTCTCCTTGAATTTCTAGTTCCTCGAAGCTCCAATGGAGTGGCTGGAGGTTACAAATCCCTCCTCCCTGAGTTTACAATAAGGACCAGTCAGTTTTTCTTCAGCAGAGAAGATGGAGGTTACAAATCTCTTTTCCTTGAATTTTTAGCTCCTTGAAGCTTCAGTGGAGTGGGTGGAGGTTACAAATCCCTTCTCCCTAAGTTTACAATAAGGACCAGTCAGTTTTTCTTCAGCAGAGAAGATGGAGGTTACAAATCTCTTCTCCCTGAATTTCTAGCTCCTCAAAGCTCTAGTGGAGTAGGTCGAGGTTACAAATCCTCCTCCCCGAGTTTATGATGAGGATCACCAAGATTCCTTGAAGTTTTAGCGAGAGAAGATGGAGGTACAAATCTCTTCTCCTGAATTTCTAGCTCCTCAAGCTCCGTGAGTAGGTGGAGGTTACAAATCCTCCTCCTTGAGTTTACGATGAGGATCACCAAGAATCCCTCTAAGTTTTAGCGAGAGAATATAGAGGTTACAAATCTCTTCTCCCTGAATTTCTAGCTTCTCGAAGCTCCAGTGAAGCAGGTGGAGGTTACAAATCCCTCCTCCTTGAGTTTACGATGAGGATCAATCAGTATTCCTTCGAAGCTTCAGCATAGAAGATAGAGGTTACAAATCTTTTCTCCCTGAATTTCCAGCTTCTCGAAGCTCCAGTGGAGTAGGTGGAGGTTACAAATTCCTCCTCCCTGAGTTTACGATGAGGATCAGTCAGTATTTCTTGGAAGTTTCAGTAGAGAAGATTGAAGTTACGAATCTCTTCTCCCTAAATCCTTATCACCATAAAGTTCCGACGAAGCAGATTGAAGCTACAAATCTCTTCTCCAGGAAATTACATTGAATTGGATCGAAGCGCTAGTTTTCACGCCCTTGAAGATGCAGTGGGTTGGAATAAAGCCACTCAAAAAAGAAAAGCACTGAAAGAGGCATGACCGGACAAAATTGGCCCTTTTTGAAGTCTTTGCCCTATTCTCGTTACACGACAATGAGCAAAGAGGGGCAGCTGTAGAGCCCAAATTTGCCCGGGCCCATTAGCCAAACCATATTAACCAAATATTAACCAAAAACCAAAAAACAAATTAATAACAATCCAATAATAGTCCATTTACACCAGCAAGCCCAGTTATTAAACTGAACCCTAACCCAATTACAAGCCATGGCCCAATGTTTGGAACGACCCAATTGGCCCAAACTTTGGTTTCAGAATTTGAAACCCTAAGACCAAGCTTGTGAAGCGGTATAAGCCACCCCATGCCACGCCGCCACAGACGGCCTCCATACACCACCCTCGTGCCTTCCGCCGCCTGCACTGTGCAAGAGAACAAAACAACGACAAATGGGAGCAAATAACAACAAAGAAAAAAGCAAAAGACCATTGTATTTTCTTTTATTTTTTTATTTTTCAATTTCGGCTTTAAAAAGCCCGAAATCAACCACTGTAAACCTGCTGGTACACGTTCTTACGAACGAAAAAAGATATCAATATGAAATACATAAAGAACAGATTCAAAGAAAAAAAGGTTTCTTTTTTATTCTGATTTTTTTCTTTTTCGTTTCAATTTTGTTTGCAATAAAAGTAAAATAAACAAAAGAAAAGGTTTTTTTTTCGGTTTTGATTTTCGATTTGAGTGAGGGATTTGAGAGTTTAAAGTTTAGATCAGGGTTAAAGGGCTTGCTCCCTAAATGGCAACAATGGCGGAGGTGCTAGGCACCAGTGAAGCCCATGCGTCGACTGAAGGGACGGAGAGCTAAAGAGTTGTAGAAAAGGGGTGAGGTTTTTTTTTATTTGTTTTAAGAGTGTTCTACGTTTTTTTGAACAGAGAAAGGGAGAAAATAAAGTTTCAGGAAAAAATTTTGACTCTTATTTCAACTAAAACGACAGCGTTTTTGTCAAGTTTTTTTATATACAAAACGGTGTCGTTTCATGTTAGCCGTGTGCATAACCCGACCAAGACAAGATCCGCGCTTTTCTTTGGATGGGATAATTGTGTCATGGGTCCTTCGCCATTTTAATGTGTTATTATTTTATTTGCAAATCTACCCCATAATTTGCGACTATCTTGATTTGGTCCTCTCTTAAATCTTGCGTTTTGGAGCCTTGGAAATATTTTGGTTTAGCCTGATCATTTATACGCATTTTCGTTTGATCCCCGATATGTTTAAATGATTTTCTTCATTATAAAATAGTCTTTTAATTTTGTTTTGTTTCAATTAATTTTTTTTTTTGTTTTCGTACACCATCTTTGCATTTTCATCAAGTTTAATTCATTTAGTTATTTAGTTTTAAACTATTTTATTACATAATATTAAAACATTTATATACTATTTGTTTTTTAAATTATTCTTCAAATGCATTATTTATTTTAACTTATTTTAAAATAAGGTTTATTATACTATTTATTTAAAATGACTTTATATATTACTTATTCTAAGTTTTACATATATTGTTCATTTTAGATGTGTTTTGTTTTCATATTATATAGTTTATTTCTTTCTTTGTATATATTATTCTTTTAAATTATTGTCTTTTATTGAGTTCTTTAAAATATATATATTCTTTTACATCATTTATTTTAAATCTATTTATTATTTTAACTTGATTTAGGCTCATTTCATATAATTGGTTATATTATTTTGCCCATTTTCTTCAATTGCTAGTATCGAAATTGTCTTATATGATTATTGCTAACATATGAATTGTAGTTTGTTAATTAGTGACTATTAATTATTTGTGATTCATTGTTATAATGTTGGATGTATGGATTAATATATTGCTTGGTGTATTAATATTCCATCGTATCTTAGGAAAAATGTAGCGTTTTAATGTCATTCCGGTTTCAAACTCATAAGGCAAGGCTCGTGTTAGAGGTTTCGGGAAAATCGTGCTCTAACTTACTGAGTTCCGATCCTCCTCGTTTAAAACCTAACAACTGAGTATCATTTCTCTTTTAAATCAAAATACATAATATTTTAAACAAAAAAAAACTTATTCGGGAATTTTGAGAAATAGTGCCCTAACTTACTGGGTTGCGACTTTTCATTTGACCCAAATAAGGGAATATCCTTCTTTTTTTTTTAAGTATAGAAGTATTGAATGTCGAAGGATAAATCCAACTTCGAGAATATAAGATGTTATGCCCTAACTTACTGATTATGGCATTTTATTTCTCCGAAATAGGAAATTTTGGCATCCAGCATGATTCTGCACAAATGTATTTTGAGTAAATGGATCGTAATCTAGAGTCTTTTCAAATTTTTGACATCCGGACATTAATTAATCAATTAGGTACCAATTTTGGGCGTGTCGAGGGTGCTAAACCTTCCTAAACGTAATCGACTCCCGAACACATTTTACGGATTTCGTAGACCAAAATTATTGTTTTAATAAATCAAAAATGTTTTATTAAAATAATCCATCTTAAGGTGATCCAATCACACCTCGAATAAAAGACCAGTGGCGACTCCATTTCCATATTTTCAAAGTCGATCCCCCTTTTTTCTAAAACCCGATAAAAAAATGGTTTCGACATTATTCATTTCAAGGCTGCTAAGAGTATACTAAGATATGTGAAAGGTACTTTGAACTATGGAGTTAAGTTCAGGAAGGAGAAAGAGCTTAAGCTAACAGGATTTTCTGACAGTGATTGGGCTGGCTCAGCCGATGACATGAAGAGCACCTCTGGCTACTTCTTCACCCTTGGCTCAGGAGTTTTCTGCTACAGTTCAAAGAAGCAACAAATTGTTGCTCAGTCCACAGCTGAAGCAGAGTACATTGCAGCAAATGCAGCTGTTAATAAAGCTATTTGGCTTAGAAAGCTTCTATGTGATTTAAATGAAGAACAGCTTGAACCAACTGAAATCATGGATGATAACCAATCAGCAGTTGCCATAGCCAAAAATCCAGTTTTCCATGGCAAAACAAAACATTTCAAGATTAAATTCCATTTTGTGCGTGAGGCTGAACAAACAAGAGAAGTAAATCTGGTCCATTGTAGCTCAGAGAATCAACTAGTTGACATTCATACCAAGCCACTTGGAGCTACAAGGTTCGAAGCTTTAAGGAGCAAAATTGGTGTATGTTGCATACAGTCCAAGGAGGAGTTGAGCTTTGGCATACAATGCAACAGGAGACGATCTGCAGCTCAACCAGCAGACTAGTATGGATGATGATGAACCAAGTGCAGCTGTCTATTTTGTTCATTTTGTTCCTATGTAACTTAGTTTAGTTTCTTTGTAATTTGTCCACAAAGTTAGTAGGAGTAGATTTTGATGTGAATTTGATATAATAGCTGGTATGTCAGCTCACCTTTGTGTGTAATTCAAGTTTGTATTAGGCATGCATTAGTGGGAGCAGTTATGTTATTAGGTAACTATCCAATTATAATGTAATCTTCATATATTTTCAAATTTTCAATGAAAATGTTGTTAAGTTTTCAGTTATCTTTTGTTCAAAATTTTCTTTTCTATTGTTCAAGTTTTTGCTCTCTCGTTTTGCTTCCTTTGATCACATAGCAAGTTTAAGTTTGTTTTGCTATGTTGCTGCCAATATCCAACAACTGAGGAGCATAGAACAGTGGCCCAATCATTATTTAAGCCTATGAAGTCTAAAGGTTGTACAAATAAGTGACTGCAACAGTTTGAAATATCTCTTCCCAATATCAGCTGCTAATAATAGCCTTAGACAATTGCAATTGCCAGATATATGGAGATCACAATTGGAAGACATAATACAAGGGACAAAAGTGTTAAACATAAGCCCCCAAAGTCTAAGGAAAATAAGAGTAAGTGAATGCAATAAGTTGACATCTCTTTCCTCATTGTCCCATGGTCACAAGTTGCAGGAGTTATCAGTGGAAAATTGTCCCGGTTGACACCTCTTATCATTTCTGCTAAAATACAAGATTTATTAATTATTCTTTTTTTTCCTTGTTAATAATTTGTGATCTAATAGAGCAAATGCTTGTATATCTGTTTAAAAGATATATAGTTTTCATTTTATAATTTTGGTCTACAAACTAATCCAAATTACAGCTAGCTGACTATAATACCATTTAATAACTCAGATAAAATTTCCTTAAGAGACTTTTTATGATTTGTAAGAGAAATTATTTGATAAAATGATAAGTTGTTCACTTTCTTTAAACATTTTGAAATGATTTGTTTATAGAAATTAGAGCTACAGAGAATAACAAGTGAGCAATTGAGCAATTTAGATATATGTAATTGTGAAGAAGAGGAGCAGATTACTGAGAAGGATCAAACTTAATCACATGGTCATCGACTCCAACTTATTTGCTTTCCTAATTTGACTCTGATTAGTATCTTCAATTGTGAAAACTTAAAATGTCTCTTCCCGATTATTGTTGCTCATGGAGGCTTTCCAAAACTTCTAAATGCATCCAATTTGCAAACTCTGGAGATAAGGAACTGCTCCCAGTTGGAAGAAATAATCCAAGAGCCACAAGTGTCAAACATAAGCCTTCAACATTTAAGGGAAATAAAAGTTGAAAACTGCAATAATTTGAGGTATCTCTTCCTAGTGTCTATTGCTAATAGCCTTGGGGGATTGCGAACTCTACAAATAAGTCGGTGCTTTGGATTGGAAGAAATAATCAAAGCAAAAGAGGCACCAACGTATGTCTCCATAGTCTAATGGAAGTGTCTGTACGTAAATGCAATAAGTTGACATCTCTTTCTTCATTGTCCCATAGTCATATATTGAAAAGTTTGACAAAACTTGAAATTTACTATTGTCGTTGATTGGAAGACACTTTTCCAATCTCAATGATTCAAGGCCTTCCACTATTAAATGAGGTTGTGTTGAAAATTTTACCTCAATTCAAAGGAAGGGATGTTGAGTTTTTAATCACTAAACAAGAACAAAAGAACTAAAATTTGAGTTGAAAGATGAAAAATGAAGCAAAAAATAGATGTTGAAGGAGAAAAGAAGTTGACTTATCTCATTACTTAATCCAACAAAAATAACTTTTACATATAGTTCTATTACATTGAAAGAACAATAAATTTTTGCTTGTACAAGTGAACAAGTTGTAACATCAGCTGAATGGTAACCTAGGACCTGTCTAAAACTACTTAGAACTTGACTAACTTTATCCAGTCAAAAAGTTACAAAAAAAAGTACTTCATCCAGACAACATCATAGACATTTGCATGCTTCTGTATTTCATCCAGATTTCTTGCATACTGCTGCTTGTGGCCAACTATTAACACTCCTCCTTGGCCACAATACAGTATACTTCAACTTCCTTCTTCAAATACTCGAACCTTGTGGCAGCTAATGTCTTGGTCAAAACGTCTGCCAATTGAACCTCTGATAGGTGCATCATCGAAACATCTTCAGCATCAGTTTCAATTTCAACCTGCTACAGATCAGGATCATGCTGGTCTTGCTCAGACAAGCTTGCATTTGTTCCATCCCATTTCCAATAGCTCCTTCATTGAACTTCACATCCCTACCCACAACAATCTTCTTGGTAGATGGATCGAAGACCTTATATCCTTTTTTTTCATTGTTGTAGCCAACAAAGGCTCCTGGTATGGACCTCTTTTCTAGCTTGGTCCTTTTTTAGCTGGCACCAATGTATAGCATAAACAACCAAACACTTTCATGTGTGAGACATTTGGTTTTTAACCAAACCAGGCTTCAAAAGGTGTTTTGCCTTTGACTGCATTAGTTGGCAACTTGTTTAGCAAATACACAGAGGTATTTACTATCTCAGTCCAAAAGTTGTTAGGCATCTTGGCTTCAAATAGTTGGCACCGCCATATCAAAGACAGTCCTATTCTTCCTCTCACAAACACCATTTTGTTGCGGTGTGTAAATGGTGGTCAATTGATGCTGAATTCCAGCTTCAACACAAATCTTCTAAAACTTTTGAGACACATACTCAGTCTCACTATCAGACCTCAACATCTTCAGCTTGCAACTGGCTTGATTATCAACTAATGCCTTGAACTTACAAAAGAAGTCAGCCACATCTGACTTTTGTTTCAAGAAATTCACCCAGCAAAATCTGGTGCAATCATCAATAAATAGCACAAAATACTTGCTACCATTAAAGATGAGGTCTTCATAGGTCCACAAATGTCTGTATGGACTAGTTGGAGCCTCTCTTGAGCTCTCTAAGCTTTGTTGACAGAAAAAGGCAATCTCGCCTACTTGCCAAGTTGACAAACCTCACACATATCATTCTTAGGCTCGATCCTAGACATGTCTTCAACTAAACTCATTTTTTGCATCAAGCCAAGTGACTTATGGTTCACATGCCCCAGCTTCTTGTGCCACAAACAAGATTCATCAGTCTAAGCTGTATGTGCCTTTACTTCTAATTGATTCACATCTAAAATGAAGGATCTATCATGCATGGCTATTGTCACCAGCACTTGATCAAAGACATCCTTGATCACACAAGTCTTTCCTTCAAAAACAAAGGAATAACCCTTCTCCAACAGTTGACCAACACTAAGTAGATTTTGGTCAATATCAGGTACAAAAAGAACTTCTGAGATAGTTTTGTTACCTGACTGAGTGCAAATCATAGCCTTGCCCTTGCCCTTGCCCTCTATGAATTCACTGTTCCCAATTTTGACTTTGGACACAAAGCTGGTGTCTAGCTCCCTGAACATGCATTTGTCTGAACCCATGTGATGAGTGCAGCCACTATCGATAAGCCAATTCTTCCTGAATTTGCTCGAGCTTGCAAAGCAGGAGGCAGTAAAGGCTTACTCCTATTGAGCTTGGACATCCTTAGCAGCGTAAGCCTAATTCTGCTACTGTGATTTTGCTTTAGCCTTGTTCTTGCAAACTTTCTCAATATGACTGAATTGTTTGTAGCTTCTACATTGAATGTCAGGCCCGTACCAGCAATATTTTTCCAAGTGAGTGGACTTTTTGCAGTGAGTGCATGGTGGAAACTTCTTTTTGGCAGCTTCCTTCTTCCCTTTCTCTTTCTTTTCTAACCAAGTCTTCTTACCCTTGTAACTTGAGCTTGAGCTTGAGCTCTCTCTGCTCCTAGCTTGAAAAGGTCCTTTAGAATGCTCCTCCATCTGCTTGCTTTTCTTTTCTCCTATGCATAGAGAGCATTTATCAGCTCTGCCAAGGGTATAGCTGATAGGTCCCTCTTCCAAAGAAGAAATTTTTGACTCATACTTCTCTGGCAGAGTAATAATGACTTTTTCAACTATCCTTTTGTCACTAATCTCATCTCCAAGTAGTCTTATGTTGTTAACTGTGGCCATAATCCTGTCAGTATACTACTTGATTATTTCAGACTCCTTCATCCTTAGATTCTCGAAGTCCCTTCTCAAATTTATCAACTGTGCTTCCTGGTCTTGTCTGACCCTTGAAACTCTTCCTTAATTTTTGTCCCAAGCCTGCTTTGGATAGTTACAAGCCATTATCCTTGTGAAAATAACATCTGAGACTCCATTTTGAAGGCATGACATAGCCTTATACTTTTTGACAATGTCCTCATTATGCTACCTGATTTGAGCTATGGTTGGATTAGCTCTCAAAGGTGGTGGCTCTATGTCAGCAAGAACAACATTCCACAGATCATGAGCCTGCAGATATGTCTTCATTTTCACAACCCAAATGTTGTAGTTCTCACCAGAAAGATAGGTGGTGGTGGTGGTGAAAAACTCATCCTTTTACAACAACTAAACAAGCTAACAAAGACAGCTTCTGTTTCTTTTCTTTCAAGCACGACTCATTCAAAGAATCAACACAAACAACTAATACACAATAAAGGCCCTCAAAGATGACAGGCTCTTGATACCATTTGTTGAGTTTTTAATCATAAAACAAAAACAAAAGAACTAAAATTTGAGTTGAAAGATGAAAAACAGAAGAAAAAAATAGATGTTGAAGGAGAAAAGAAGTTGACTTATCTCATTACTCAATCCAGCAAAAATAACTTGTACATATAGTTCTATTACATTGGAAGAATAATAATTTTTTGCTTGTACAAGTGAACAAGCTGTAACATCAGTTTAATGATAACCTAGGACCTGTCTAAAACTACTTACAACTTGAATAACTTTATCCAGTCAAAAAATTACTATCAAATCAAATACAGGTCACTTGTTACAAAAAAAAGTACTTCATCCAGATAACATCATAGACATTTGCATGCTGCTGTATTTCATTCGAATTTCTTGGATACTACTGTTTGTGGCCACCTTTTAATAAGGGATGGAAACGACATTATGCTCACTCTTTCATCCGTGCAGAAGTTAAAAGTGATAAATTGCCCCAAATTGACACCTTTTATCATTTCAGCTAAAATACAAGAAAGCTTTATAAATTGTTTATTAATCTTTTATTGATTTTCCCCTCTTCGATAATTTATTGTCTAAACTATACAAATGCTTGTATATTTTTTTTATAGTTTTGGAAATTAATTAACAAAATAAGTGGTAAGTTTTTCATTGCTTTGAACATTTTGAAATTAATGACTGGTGATATGTTTATAGGAATTGACCCTTCAGAGGATGAAAGGAAGGAAGAAAATAAGCAAGATGATGGTGAGAGGAGGTTCATCAATAAGTATGGAATATTTAAAATTTCCAATTTTAAAGAGTTATTTGATTCTAGCTATAATCTTTCAGGCCTGAAGTTCCTAAGTTTGATGGAACTAACTGAATTGCGAGTGATATGGAATGGTCCCATCCAAGCTGTAAACTTTCAAAATCTTACTGAATTGAATGTTGGAAAGTGTAGAAGCTTAAGATACATAGTCTCACCTACCATTGCTCAAAATTTACCACGATCGAGCTAGTTACAAATATTTTCTTGTGAGGAATTCGAACAAATTATTGAAAAGGATCAAACGTCATCACAACATCATCTCCAACCTATTTGCTTCCCTAGCCTGGCTGAAGTTATAATCATGGATTGTGAAAACTTGAAATATCTCTTTCTGATTACTTTTGCCCATTGTGGCCTTCCAAAATTGAAGGCAATAAGCATTGGAAACGTCTCCAAATTAGAGCAGGTGTTTGAAGGAGATGAAGCAAATGTGAGTAAGGATGAAGAGAAAGTGATACACCTACCTCAATTAACCTATTTAGAGCTTGGTGGGCTACCAAACCTCATGAGCTTCAGCCCTGTAGGTTATCATTTTGTTTTCCCGTCTTTGGAGGATTTAGAAGTAGAAGGTCGTTCCAACATAACCACAAGGTCTAGTGTTGATTCAAAGCAGTCAGTGCATGCCGAAACGCAGGTGCACTTCTCTTCCAAACTCAATAATGAGCTTTAAAACAAATTTTCAATATTGAATTATTTTCTGTGAGTAAGAGCCGGCCTGATAAAACCAAAACCAAAAAATAGCAATTATAAAAACCCATTAAAAGTCCATTACAGCATCAATCCATTAAAACAAACCAAATCAAATAAACCTAACCCTTAACCCACATAACACCCAACAAACTACCTAAACCCAATTGCAATTGAAACCGGTCAAATGGCCCAAACTAATTGCAGTGGCGCAATTAGGCCCAAACTGCCCGAATGGCCAGAAGGGAGGGAAACGTTACCTTGTTGGTGGTCGAAAAGAGGAAACCGAAAGGCTTTCGATCATTCCTTTGATATTCGAAGACTCTTTCGGGCATATTAGAGTGAAATCGGCATCGCAGGGTTTAAATGGCCAAAAAGGGGCTTATTTTTGTACCTCCGACCACCGTGCATGGTGGCGGACGGCGGTGTACCTGCGGCGGTCCGATGACCGAACCTGAGGGAGCGAGAGAGAGTCTGAGAAGCTCTTAAAAATTTTTTGGAAAAATGAAAAGGGAAGTTTTTTTTTTTTATTTCAGCATTTATATAGGGTTCAAAACGGCGCCGTTTTGGGCTTAAGCACTGGTTGCCAAAACGACGTCGTTTACCCAGATCTGACCTGTGACTCGTCCCATACCGCCAAGGATCTGCGTGTTTTGGACTAAGGGTCTATTTGCGCCCTCAGTCCTTCCACTTTTGAGGAATGTTCCAACTAAATCTTTTTTTACTTTCAATTTGGTCCTGAAATTTTGCGCATCTTTCACTTTAGTCCTGAGTTAAACGGCGCTGTTTCGGGAAGAGGGGATAATTTCCCCGATGGTCCCTTTTGCCTTAAGCGCATTATTTTCTAGTCCTATTTTAATCTTATCTTTTAATTTATTGCGATTTTAGCCCCCTAATTTTATTTTGACTTCAATAGGGTCCTATGTTTAATTTATTTTCTTATTTGCATAATAATTTGTCTAATTATTTTATTTATTTTTGAATTGATATTAGATATTGTTTATTTTAACTTGTTTAGATGTTATTTATTTGAATTAGTCTATATATATTATTATTTTGAATGGCTTCATGTATTACATTATTTTAAATTGTTATTTGTATTGTTTATTTTGAATTGTCTTTCTATATATTATTCACTTTTAAATTTCTTTGTATGTTATTTGTTGTAAATTTATTTTTATTTGTATATTATTTATTTTAAAATATTTTATGTATTATTTATCTAAAATTCTCTCATTATTTATTTGTAAATTGTTTTTTCTACTATTATTAGTACTATTATTATTATATGTACTATTATTATTGTTATTATATGTACTATTATTGTTATTTTATCCGTTACTATTATTATCACTTTTATAATTACTACTATTATTATTTTCATTTCTATTATCACTTCTATTATTACTTATTATACTTATTATTATTATTTTATTATCAACATCATTCTCATTATTTTCATCATCATTATTATTATAATTATAATAATAATTATTATTATTATATTATTATTATTATCGACATTATTATTGCTATTTTATTATTTTATTGTTTTATTTTTATTATTTGTTTATTAATATATTTTATTATTATTATTTTATTTTTACCATTATTATTATTTTATTATTTTTAAATTACCCTATAGTATTTATTTATTGATTGATTTACCACTAACTTTTATTTTTCTATTATTATTTATTTATTTATTTATTCTTTTTCTTATCATTTCATGTAGATTGTTGATTTTGGGTTTTATTTCATTGTATTTTATTTCTGCTGTTATTTTGTTATTTACGTCATTATCCTCATTATATTCAATTATGCATATATACTATACCTCATCTTCCATTTTTTTACAATCAAATCACATATTACCCGATGCACTAAAATTTTCATTTTGAAATTAGCAAACATTCCGCGTTCTAAGGTTCGAAAGAAATCGTACCCTAACTTACTGGGTTTCGATTTTTCTCATCGAATCTAAAGAACCTATTGTTTTCCTTTTAAAATTAAAACCCATAAACATCAAATCAAAACTTATTCTCGGAAATTCAAAATGTTATATCCTAACTTATTGGATATAATGTTTTGTGTTTCGAGGTAAGGATCTTCTACAAAAAAGGCAAGTTTAGTTTCGAAGTCTAGAAATGTTGCATCCTAACTTATTGGGTGTGGCATTTTATTTATTTGAGATAAGCGAGTCTTAGCTTCTTCTTCTTTTTAAATAAAAGGATCATATTTTAAATTTTTCAAATTTTCGACATTAGGACATTATTTAATCAATTTGGTACCAATTTTGGGCTTGTGAGGGTGCTAATTCTTCCTCATGTGTAACAAACTCCTGAACCCGTTTTCTTGAATTTTGTAGGCCAAAATTAATGTTTTAAATCAAACATGTTTTATAAGGTGATCTGATCACACCTAAGCAAAAAAGATTGGTGGCGACTCCCGTTTTCATTTTTCAAGGTCGATCCCCATTTTTTTAACTCTTAAAAAATTGGTTTCGACAGCTTGGCGACTCCAATGGGGACAATAAGAGAGTCAAGCCATAAAATTGATTATTTTATGTCCTTTTGTTCAAATTTAAAAACCTAAATTTAAAAACTATGATCCTTTTTATTGCATGTGGTTCTAATTTTATAAAATATCACTACATTGCACTGCATGACCGTTATGGTCACACCCTTTTAAGTGGGAGTGAGAAGCTACTCCTTCGTGAGGTTTTCACCTCCATGCAGGATAGTGAAGTGCTTTCGGAATACATCCGTACCTATGTCTTCGTGAGATTTTCATCTCCATACAGCCATAGGGAAATGTATTCCCCTGAACCAAACTCGGTCCGTATGAGGCTATAATGGGTGAGGATCGAGGAATCTGCTGGTTCAGGTACCTCAACTTTAGAGCTAAACCACATGTAGAAAACCTAAGGGCTTACCCTAAGTAGAACTATTTCAAACCTTAGTAGTTACCCAGATAGGTATTTGTTTATTTTACTTGCTTTATATTATGCGGTACTAACTTGTTGTGTTTTATTTTTTGTGCATGTCATTTCATATTTTAAGAGGTATCGATTCACGATCAGTTTCTAAGTTAGAAAGCTGGTTATAGAGAACAAATTCCTTGATAAAGTGGAAGACAATGCAGTCATCCACATGTGGTCAGAGCAAACCCAATTAGGAAAAGGGGATAACTTAGCTAAAGGGTATGTGTCGAAACTACGGGATTTCACTCGTATCAGTATCACACAAAATGAGCTCCAGGAGTTGAAAGGAATATGGACCCAGTGAGATGATGAGGATGAAGAGATTATCCGTAGGCCCAATGACGACCCCAGAATACAGTGGGTGGAGGATTAGAAGGATTAATGATAACATCCCTGAGCTAAATCCAGAAGGCGTCCAATCAAGAGAGGAATGCTTGCAAGTGTTCTCATGAGAATTAGAGATTATAAAACAATATTTCGAAAAGATGAGTTCAGAACCTGGAAAGAGGATAGAGAAGTTGAAAGAAGAGAAAATGTATCTGAGGTTAGACATGGATGTTCAGGAATTAAGGGCTGAAAAATTAAGAAAAGGGAAGAAAAGGGTCGAGGAAAATTTGAATGGCCTAAAGACAGAGTATAAGAAGCTGTGTCTATCAATGGAAAATGCCGATTGGGAAGACTTCAAACAGGGACAACAGGAGATTCAAGAGGTAGCTGATCACCTACAAACTTTGGCAGTACATGCTGATATATTTAGCATGAAATATAAGCTACAGTCAGATCGTGGTCAAGAGTTAGCCTTGTTGTTTGGGAAAATCAAAACTTTGGGTCTTAGGGCTAAAGCATATTTGTAATCCATTTTATGTAAAGGATTTTGTTTTCTAATAAAGTTTTCTAAAATGAAGTTGAATCTGAATCGATGCCTCCTTGCATTCATGCATTTGCATTACATCATATCATATGCATTTAAGTCCATAGAGAGAGCCTAATTAGTTGAAATTATCACAGAAGGAAGGAGAAAGAAAGAGAGTGAGTTAACTTGGAAAACATGGAACAAAGATTGGATAGATTAGAGCAAAAACAAATATAGATGCAAGAGCAATTACCAAAATTCAACAAGACATGCGGGAATTCCAAAAGAATGTGATTAGCCAGTTAAGTCATTTACTAGTTGAAGGGCTTTAAGAGAGGAAAGGCCTAGTAGTCAATAGTGGAGATGATAATGAAGTGTAACAACCCAAACTCGCCGATGGTGTGTAGCGGATGGAGGGCCCATGCGTTACGATCGGTGATGGATGGGTGGCGAGATGCTTAGGGATGGCCATGCTCAACAAGAAGTTTATCTATTTTTATTTGGACTATTTTATTTTAAGTATTTTGAATTTAAATTTTGGGAGTTATTTGATGTAATAAGGCCATAGTAGTACTACTTTACTTTGCTTTTATTTATAAGATCGACATGTCACATGAAGAAAATGTTTAATGAACTTGTGATTCGTACTAAAATAGGTATTATTTGGTTATAGTTAAGAAAAATAAGTTTGTTTTATAATTAATTGATAAAAATACTACTAATCTTTGAAAAGTTGGTTGAAGAATCGATATTTGAACTAGTAATCCTTTAAAACCATAACTTTTGAAAATGTTGTTGAGAATTCAAAAGAAACTCCGAGTTAAATTATTTGTACAAGTTGTTATGAAATCCATTTGTTAATCAATTTTAGAAAATAGTTATTTATGATTTTAGAAAAATCCCCATTTTAAACATTTCAAGCAAGATAATAAATACGACTAAACATAAAGCAAAATGAAAATATCCGAAAGGCCTTATTACAACTTTAAAACCCAGAATAATAAAAGTAACAAATTAAAATGGAAAAGAAGTTTACTAATGTTCGAAAACATTAATTCCAAAGTATGGCCTCCACCGAGTCATCCATGGCCCCAAATCCTTGTCACTGAACACTACCTGTAAGGATTAAGAAAAAGTAGTGAGTTACAAGAACTCAGTGTATAATCCCCTTTACCGTCATCCACTGGGCCAGAACCTATATAGTAACATCTTGGGCCTAAGCCCATTTACAAAATAGTATTTTTATGAAATGAATGCAACCCAACCCATCCATCCAATCACACCCCCGACTAGCCAATGACACTGTGGGGATCAAGTCAACCCACCCCGCCGCTCATACCAATATCGCAGCCAAGCTGCTAATCACGAAATTTTTGTGGCTGAGCCACTGGAATCAGAATTATGTATACATATATTGATATTGTGGCAATGCCACCAGGCTACACTTCTCTTCATTCAATTTTTCCCATCCCATGCAATATGTCAAAATGCAACATACATAGTAAAATTGAATATCCACATATATATATATATAACAATCATTAGTCTAGTAAATTATTACGGTGAATCGGCCCATTAAGGCAATTTAACAATTTGGCCCACTAAGGCATTCTAGCAAATCGCCCAAAAGGCATTTCGATAAGTCGGCCCATAGGGGCAATTTCGTAATTTGGCAATTTAATATCGATGTTGACAGATCTTAAGAAATAATGTAATTTAAGCAAGTTACTCGTTTTATGCCATATTACAATTTTTAACCTTGTAACATAATAACGATTTATTTTCCAATATGATATCGAATCACGAATCTTGGATTTTGGTGTGAGATTACACACCTGATTATAGTAAGGACTAAACCTTCTTGATCGTAGGCACCTAAATCATCATTACACTCGATTAACTAACAAACGAAATTTTATTAATCTAAATCTAAATCAGACGATCTAATGAAATGCTTACCTTTAGTATCGTGAATGACCACGATTTGTCTATTCTCACCGGATGATGGTCCACAACCCGGTGGAAAATCCCAAACTGCTGATACCGCCCTACGTTTGAACTTAGGAGTAGGAATTGCAAATCCACTCCTTTTGTGTCCTACTAATGCTTTTCCTTTCAAATCATTACCACTTGCCTCTATTGAAAAAGTCTCGGTCAGTAAAATACTACTATGAGAAAAAGTAGTTGTTTAGAGATAGGATTCAGCTTACCTCTATTTTCGAAGGATCAACGAGTGAATTAGAACGAGCGATTTAATCCCTATAGTAACCGATTGGTCAAATCCATTATTTCGTTCAGCAAACTAATCGAGCAATGAGCGAGATCGAAATAATCCATAAAGAAACTCCTTACCTTAACGATAATAGATCCGACTTCCACAGGTTGGGCTTATGACTACGGATGAATCGACAAGGATATGGTAATTGGCCACCTACTAGAACACTAGGAAAAAGAGTTGATCACGGTTTAAGGGAGTAGAAGAAATGGATATTTTGGTTTAGAAACAATTAGAACAACCGAATAGTGATGGACACACATTCGGCTAGGAAAAAAAAATAAAAGAAGAGAAAGAGGTTGCTTACCAATTCGGTCAAGAAGAAATGCACAAAATGCAAGAAAGAAGAAGAAATAATGTGATAAAAGTTTTGGCTATTTAGAGAGAAAAACCAAGTAAGATTCGTCCATCAAAATATTGATTATGAAGAAGAAATAAGGGTTGAAGAAATGGTGAAAAAGAAAATAAGAGATGAAGAAAGAGTGCTAGATAGTTTCGACTAAGAAAGGGGCAATGTGCAAAATGAGGTGAGTGTTTCGGTAAAACAAAGGAAAATGAGCAAAATGAATTGAGGGTTACGACAATGAAAGGAAAATAAGAAAAATGAATTGAGGGTTACGACAATGAAAGAGAAAAAGATGAACAAATGGCTAGAGTGTTTCGGCCAAAACAAGGGAAAAGGTTGGGAAAAGAAACACAAAAATGTTCAAAAAGAGAAAATAACTCTCATGCACAAAACTTGTAAAAAGCTATAGGAAATTCAGCTCCTTCCTTTCCCCCTACCAAAATCGTGTGCCCATAACACCCAAAAGATGATGGTTGACCAAAAACATTCTTTTCCCAAGCACTACCCTAAGATTCGGCCAACATATCCCCCTTTTACCTCAATTCCTTTGTTTCTTTCCTTATCTTTTCATTGATCTCCTCCTTACTCTTCTCCTTGGTGTTCTTTCCATCAATAAAAAGTCTTCCTTATCTTATTTACAACCATGGTCGACACTTTGGAAAGAAGCACAAAAAAATTAATCAAAAATTTTGTATTAGGTGAGATTCAAACCTCCCACCTCTTTGCATTCCTCTTGACGCCACACCACCTTGCTACTAGCTCATCTTGTGCTAGCTAATTACACCCTTATTTCCTTAAGCCTTGATGTCACTTACCTTCTCTCCCTTAAATGCTAAAATGCAAAAATTCTACTAAGGCCCAACTCAACCCCGAGCCTTCTTAGGACCTCTAAACATACACAATTAACACTATTGACTAGTCTATCGCATGGTATAATGTATAACATAAATTTCTGAATTTCAGGATGTTACATGAAGACCTCGTCTATCCCCTAGGTTTTACTCCAATAAGCGTCCAGACTCAACCAGACACATATCCAAAAGTGGTACCTGTTACTATCAGACCCCAACAACATCAGGTCTCCTCAAGGCAAGAACCCAATCCAAGACCGAACTCAGAAAATTCTCAATTATCGCACATCCCAATCACGTATTGGGAGCTATACCAAATTTTGTTTGATGCAAATGTAGTATCCCCTTTCTACCTAAAACGTATACAATCGCCATACCCTAAATGGTATGACACAAACGCTCAATGTGAATACCATGAGGGAATCACAAGGCACTCGATCGAGAACTGCACCACTTTCAAAAATATGATTGAAAGACTTGTCAAAATGGGTATTTTCAAATTCGATGATCCCTTTGGGGTAGAAAATCTATCATCCAACCATTTAGATAAAGGGGTGAGATCTTTGAGATTCAAGAATGCATCAAGTTTAGGGCTTTAGTGCAGGACCTGATATTGTGAAATCTGAATATTAACGACTTATCTGAAGAAAGAACTGGATTTTTCCAAGCATCTGCCCTTACATACTTGGGAGTATTTTGAACAATGGGACTACGGAAGAGATCCTTATATTTTTTAGAGCTAATCTAGAGTAATATTGAAAACACGCATGTTGCCTTAAGCCTAGAGGCAATAAGAACCCTTTTGTGAAATAGGCTCGTGTCCGAAATTTTTATTTCAATAAAATGCATCTTTTGAGCAAATATTCTTTATTTTTTTATTTGATATTGTACAAAAAATTGTTCTTAGTTTTTTTTTTCTTTTGTTCTTTGGACTTTCATTCAAGCATTCTTTTATTCATGACCATACAAAAACCATTTTTGAATCATTTATCCTTTGGAATTTTCCTTCAAACTTACAATAGGTCTCCAGATATCAACGATGTGAGCAACATTGATACTGACTCAGAGTCTCCTTTTGAGTAAGATATGTGTCTAGGGGTATCTCAGGACTTTGAAGATGGCAGAGATTGTAACCTATCTTCTGATTTGTTAAGAATGGAAGAACAAGATGAAAAATGACCCTATTCTACAAAGGGTCAGTGGATATTATGAGCCTAGGAAATTGTTTTGGGTTGGGTGAAGATCGATTCGTGGTCTTAGGTCACCACATTCGGATATCGTGGTCTTAGGTCACCACATTCGTTATCGTGGTCTTAGGTCACCACATCGTGGTCTTAGGTCACCACATTCACCACATATGCCCCATAACTTACAAATAAGGCAAGACATCATTGAGTTATTTTCGAGAATTCAAAGAAATCGAAATTTCTCGCTTTGATCATATCAAGACATGCAGTTTCGCTTTTAAACAATTATGAAGTAGATCTAGGCAACTAAGAGTTTCGCTATTTTGAATAAATATGAACTAGATTTAAAACACCAAAAATAGGCCTTGGGTTAAACATGAGGATCTTGGTAGTTGATAACTCCTAAATCCAAGCCTTCTTTCCAAGTTTCGACTATCACAATAATGGTGTTAGATCTCCGGTTTCGATTTTAATCTTAGAAGAAAAGAAAGAAACTAAATGAGATCTTACCTTACTTTAGAGATCGGCAATCCTTGCAACTAAGACATGAGTTAAACATGGAAGGTGATTGCATCAGTTATACTGCAGATACTGAATTGAGGAGGACGAGATTTATGTGATTCTTCTATTTTCTTCACAAACTTTTCTATATGTGGGGCATGGATATTATGGGGCTAATCTCATCAAAAGCTTCTAGTCGATATCGATTCATCGTCGTGGTCGTCATTTACTTCACTAAGAGGGTGGAAGTAGCTTCATATGCCAATATTGCAAAGTCGACAGTCATCAAATTTTAAAAAAAAAGAGGATCAGATGCCAGTAAAGAATGCCAGGCAGGATCATGTTTAATAATGCATAACTGTACAATGTCAAAAATTACAATTTGCTCAAAGATCAGGCAGTATATCACAGTGCAGCAAAGGTTGTCAAAAGAAAAATATAAAAACAAAAAAAACAAAAATATGAAAAGTGACCAAGACTTGTAAAGATTGGCATAAGAAGCTATCATTTACTCTCTATGCTTATCAAATGTCGACCAGGACTTTCGCTAGGACAATACTTTTCCCACTGATTTATGGAATAGAAGTGGTTTCGTCCATGAAAATCGAGATTCCTTTGCCCCAAGCTTTGATTGAGTCAAGAATTGGATGAAGTAGAAGGTCCCCAGTGAACTTGGCTAAAGAAAAGGGTTTGAAAGTATTCATCATATTCAAAATACCAAAATGGATGATGCTGATTTATGTTGAAAATGGTCCACCCAAGGGAATTTCATGATGGGGCCATGGTGTTTGAAAAGGATCTTCCTTATAACAAAAGGATTTCAGATGCCAAACTAGGAAGGACCTTATGTAGTAAAAAAGGGACTACTTTAGAGGAGCGTTGATATTGACCGAGATGGATGCCAAAGACTTGCCCAATATGGTGAATTCAGGTTCGGTCAAAAAGTATTTTACCTAAAAGGGTAAAGGCCAAGGTGAAAACTTGCAAAGGGCACCTTGAATTCAAATTCAAAAAAAAAAGAAAATAAAAAGGAAAGGCTAAGGCGAAAACCCGCAAAGGGCGCTTTGAGATCTAAGGGGTTTTGAGCTGAAAACCCGAAAAGTGCGGCTCAAATTTTGATCAAAGATAGGGCATGTGGTAGTCTTGCTATGCCTGAATTAACAATGAGGAAGTATGATACGTCTTGGGGAATTGACAAAGTACTCCAGATCCCCTAAACACGTATTGAGCTCAAAATGGCCTTTAAGGAATTTGTACAGAGACGCTCAGGCTGCAATATCTAGGGCACCTAGCTTCTATCTTACCCATTTTAAATTTTCTATCTTTGGTTACTTTATTCTTTTCAAAGATACACCCCAATCAATTTTCTTTTATAGTCTTGGTTATTTTTGCTTACTTTATTCTTTTTAATATACACCAATCAATTTTCTTTTATTGCCTTGGTTATCTTTGATTAACTTATTTGTTTCGAGCTATGCTCCTGATTAATTCATTTTACGTCCATTGTTGTGATCTTTTTCAAGCATTTTATATTGAAATAATGATTATTGGACTAATAATACTTTCATAAAAAGAGTTTCGCATATTACTCTAAAAGCTTTTAAATAGTATAGGAATCTGAAACAAGACTATTGTTTAAAACTCACCAAGCCTAAGGGTTTGAAATATTGAAAGATGATTATCTCTTTTGGATTTTTAGACATTTCGTCAAGTGATACCATCTCGACAAATGATGAGTAGTGTCAACCCAGGTGTAGAAGGGGATCATTCTCGGGAAAAGAAAAAGATACCCTGCATTCATCTGGCCATTACACCTAGGGAATAGTGTAACAGATCAAGTTGATTGAAGATAATACAAATTCCATACCTCTGAGTAGTAACTGGATGAATGGAAGAAACCAAATGTTATTACCCTGAAGATGCAGTGGGAGGTACAAATTTTATGGCCTAAGGTTCAAGGGAAGGGACTCTAAAATTACAGTAGGGCAAGCTTGCTGAGCAGAATATGATCATTTCTTTGGGTTTTCTGTCAAAGATACCAGCTGAACGAGAAAACAGGATAACACATCAGTGATAGAACCTTGATGAATTATGAGCAATGATAACCCAAACATTAAAAATGGATCATTTTTATATAAATATCATTCATACACTTCCAATTAGGAGCATTTGATTCATTCCGATCATTGTATCAT
Organism: Gossypium rotundifolium; assembly: GCA_025506655.1. Taxonomy (NCBI): domain Eukaryota; kingdom Viridiplantae; phylum Streptophyta; class Magnoliopsida; order Malvales; family Malvaceae; genus Gossypium; species Gossypium rotundifolium. Next base: position 20,636,918 of record CP106726.1, read on the forward strand.
AATCATTGTACATTAAAAAAAGAAAAAAAAGAAGGAGATCATTCTCATGATGTTCTGCATTCATGCAAATGCCATCCATAATATTATTTAGTTAGGAGCATTTGATTCATTCTGATCATTGCATCCTAATCATTTTACATTTAAAAAAGGGATCATTTTCATGACATTCTGCATTCATGCAAATGTCGTCCATAATATACTCGAGTCTACAGGACATGTCCCTTAGAGGATGGTGTAGCAACATCGGTGAATTCACAGTCCTATCTCCCGGACCAGCAGTAGGATAGGTCAAAGATTGTATATCTTGTCACCTTAAGCAGTAGTGAAACAAGATCGAACGATGAATTTTATCTCCATGAAGCAGCGGAGTAGATTTAACCCATCAATCTTATCTACCTCAAGATAGTAGTGTAGTAGACTGAATATTAAAGTCTTCTTGAGATAGTAAGGAAGCAAATTGAAAAGTTTAGATTTTGTTCCCTCAAGATGGTAGTGGAGCAGACTGAAGACTGAAGTCTTCTTAAGATAATAAGGAAGCAAATTGAAAAGATCAGATTTTGTTCCCTCGAGATGGTAGTGGAGTAGACTAAAGATTAAAGTCTTCCTGAGATAGTAAGGAAGCAAATTGGAAAGTTCAGATTTTGTTCCCTCGAGATGGTAGTGGAGCAGGCTGAAGATTGAAGTCTTCCTGAGATAGTAAGGAAGCAAATTGGAAAGTTTAGATTTTGTTCCCTCGAGATGGTAGTGGAGCAGGCTGAAGATTGAAGTCTTCCTAAGATAGTAAGGAAGTAAATTGAAAAGTTCAAATTTTGTTCCCTCGAGATGGTAGTAGAGCAGACTGATGATTGAAGTCTTCCTGAGATAGTAAGGAAGCAAATTGGAAAGTTCAGATTTTTTTCCCTCGAGATGGTAGTGGAGCAGACTAAAGATTGAAGTCTTCCTGAGATAGTAAGGAAGCAAATTGGAAAGTTCAGATTTTGTTCCCTCGAGATGGTAGTGGAGCAGACTAAAGATTAAAGTCTTCTTGAGATATTGCAGGAAGCAGATCGAAGACAGGACATTTGGCATTCTTGAAGTTGTAGGAAGCAGATCGAAGATATCAATCTGGCATCCTTGAGTTTGTAGTGGAGCAGAATAAAAATAGCAGATCTTGCATTCTTGAGATCGTAGGAAGTAGATCGAAAACATCAGATCTTGTCTCCCTAAGTTTGCAGTGGGGCAGATCAAAGAGAACAGATCTGACATTCCTGAGATTGCAACGAAGGAGATCAAAGATATTAGTCTGGCATCTCTGAGTTTGCATGGAGCAGATTGAAAATAGCAGATTTGGTATTCCTGAGATTGCAGCGAAGTAGATCGAAGATATTAGTCTGGCATCCCTGAGTTTGCAGTAGAGTAGATTGAAAATAGCAGATCTGGCATTCCTGAGATTGCAACGACGTAGATCGAAGATATTAGTCAGGCATTTTTTGAGTTTACAGTGGAGCAGATTGAAAATAGCAGATCTGGCAATCCTGAGATTGCAACGAAGTAGATCGGAGATATCAGTCTGGCATCCCTGAGTTTTCAATAGAGTAAATTGAAAATAGCAGATCTGGCATTCCTGAGATTGCAGCGAAACAGATCGAAGATATCAGTCTGGCATCCCTGAGTTTGCAGTGGAGTAGATTGAAAATAGCAGATCTGGCATTCTTGAGACTGTAGCGAAACAGATGGAAGATATCAGTCTGGCATCCTTGAGTTTGCAGTGAAGCAGATTGAAAATAGCAGATCTGGCATTTCTAAGATTGCAGCGAAACAGATCAAAGATATCAATCTGGCATCCCTGAGTTTGCAGTTTAGTAGATTAAAAATAGCAGATCTGGCATTCCTGAGATTACAGCGAAGCAGATCGAAGATATCAATCTGGCATCCCTGAGTTTATAGCGGAGCAGATTGAAAATAACAGATCGGGCATTCTTGAGATTGCAGCAAAGTAGATCGAAGATACTAGTCTGACCTCCTTGAAGTTGCATCGGAGCAGATTAAAGATAGCTGATATTACCTTCCTGAAGTTACAGTGAAGCAGATTGAAGCCATTAGACTTATTTCAACAATTGAAATAAAGGTGAAGTTCTGATACCGCTGAAGTTACAGTGGAGTTGAAAGCCACTTGAAGAATATGAGGATCAAGAAGTCAAGACTCGGCAAGACCGGGTAAAATTGGTCCTTTATAGTCTTTGCTCCATTCTCGTTACACAACAATTAGCAAAGAGGGGTAGTTATAATAACTCATTTTGGCCGGGCCCATACAAAGTCCAAAAGACCAAAAATAAAAAAATAGTCCAAGTGTCCATAAAGGCCCAAGTTTTTAAACCGAGCCTAATAAACTAGTCCAGAATGACAGCCCGTTAACCAATTTACAGAAATAAAACATACCGATCGCTGCAAAACAGTCTAGTTTTAATATTTATAAAGAGTGATCGAACACAGAGATCGATCGTGACAACGATAGAGGAAAGCGCACCTATCAAACAGTAGTATAGCTCAGGCAAGAATATCTTATCGAACCCAAGGAACCTAAAAGTACTACTACTCACTTTCTTTCTATTGTTTAGCCTAAAATATGGAGTGATTGGTTTATTAAACTAAAATAAATGAAATAATTAAACTAAATGCAAAGATAAAAGAAACAAAACTTTGGGAAAAGACTTTGAAGAAAACTCAATTGATAAAGATGATACCTTCGGAAAGAATCCACCTATTACTTCACTTATTATCTACCTTTTCAATTCATATGATTTTTTTACTTAGCTTGATCCGTGAGACTCCCTAACCTATATTAAACCTTCTCTCGAAGTGAATAACGTCTAACCTTAGGTTAATTAGTGGAACTCTCATTCTCTTATAATAACCCCCTAAGGAAGCAGTAAATCGATCAATGGACTCTCATATTAGGTTTCACCCTAATTTGGTAAAATCTCGTAACCCTATCTCTAGGCGCCCGATCAACTCCGCTTAATGATGCTAGATCTACTCTTAGGCAAGGTCTATTCCTCCTCCACCTAAGCATATCAGATAAATTTAAGCAACATAATTAAGAACAAACTAAGTATTTATCATATAAATCGAAAGAATTAAATAACAAAATCCATCATAGGTTTCATCCCCTTCAGGTATCTGAAGGGTTTAGTTCATAAATAAACAAGAAAACATCTCAAGAGAAAAGATAAAACAAAACATAGGAAATCCTTAAAACCCCCTGAAGGAATTGAAGAGGAGATCCTCCGTCTTGAGTAGAATTCTGACTCTTCGAGATGGATCAATTGGCTATCTTCGAGACAATACCTAAACAAGTAAAGCTCTGGCAGAAAATTCTGCTAAAACCTGACGCTCTTGAATTACTGCCTTGGATTGTTTATATAGACCTTTAGGATGCTTTCCTTGGCTCCTAAGTACTCGTAATTCAGGTATAACTCGTCCTAGGTGTTTGAGTAGACTTAGGATTATGTTTCTTGGGCTTCAAGCATCCTATTCCGAGTGAAATTGCTCTTTCCTGCGGTAGGGACACGGCTAAGGCACGCCCGTGTAAGTCGTGGTCCAGCCCGTGTCTTCATTCTGTTGATTTAGGCACGGCTCTGACACGCCCGTGTAATATATGGGTAGAGGCCGTGCTTCAGGTCTTCCAATTAGGGCACAGTCGTGTACATCGGGGTTAGGCCGTGTTGGGCTTTTTTGTCGATGAGGCACGATCGTGTAAATCATGGTGTGACTGTATGCAATCTAAATATTAGGGCACGGCCGTGTGGCATGAAGTCCAGGCCGTGCCGACTTCTTGGGTTGGCCCAATTTGGTCTGTATTAAGCTTGTTTTATGTTCTTTTTATCCTTAGGTGTTCTCCTGAGTATAAGACATGAAAATAAAGGATTATGAGCATCATTTTACATAAATTGAGGGCTAAATCATCCAAAAGCACACTAAATATGGGGTTAAAATGTGTTACTTTTACGGTTTATCAAATCCCCCCACACTTAAGCTTTTGCTTGTCCTCAAGCAAAATTCTCAACTTACAATTAAAACAAACTTTCCCTGATTCATAATTACTATCAATAATGCCTTATCATAATTCATAGATAATTTATACATGGATGATTTAACTCAAAGTGCCCTAAAGATTCAATTACGATAAGTCATGATTTTGTAGCATGAAAACATAGGTGCCTCCCCTTATTTAAATAATTACCTTTGATTCAAAACTGACAAGGATTGACATCCTCACTAAAGATTCACTCAAAGCACTCAAAGTGTTTAAGGATCAATAAAAAGTGGTCAAAAGTCGAACCTGAAAAGTTAATCCCATAGGCTTGCTTGAAAATCAAATCCCCACCACTGTATATGAGATGATAAACAGATCAAAAGGTCTTTATTAGGGTTGTAACGGGGCTAGGGTTAAAGGTGTGGATAAAGGTTAAATTAGAGGGTTAGAATCGAGATTGAATTGACTAATTACCTAATTAGAAACAATGAACTCATATAAGTACTTATATCAATTAAAGGCTAATAAGAATACTATAATACTTCAATACGAGCTCTTCTTCAACAATTGGAATTTAGATACATGAGCTCTACACTTTGATTGACTTTTTTTAAGAACAAACTAAAATTTTACATCCTAAATGATAAATGTAACTACTGAACTAATATAATTCAGTAATTTAATCAAATCAAACCTCGATTAAAGGGTAGTCAAAAGAATGGTGATAACAAATATAAAGGATTTTGGGTTGATATTAGTGGGTGAGTCAATAAAAAGGTTATTAGGATTCAACGGGGTTCACTAGGGGTTAATTTGTGAAGGTAGGCTTTTTAGTGGAGTGAATGGGTTAAACCTAGGTGCCTTTATCATCTCAATATATCAAATCATTAATATGGTCTCGACATGTATAAACGAGGCAAGTTCTAGAATAACAGTTCAAAGTTGACACATTCATAATCAATTAAAGTGAGCATGAAAAAGGGGTATATGCTCTATAAGGCTCAAAATCTCACAAAAAATTATTGGGTGTTTTGACATCAATCCTTATAAATTTTGAACTTCAAGGTGATACTCCAATTAGGTTCAACAACCTGTCAAAATTTTTTAAAAAGTAAACTTATCATGCTCGATTCTCTAGTATCCTTCAAATTTAATCATCAATGCACAATTAACTATGATTTAAGTAGAGACATATAAATAAAGATCATAAATCATTATAAATTTCATCCTAATTAATAATATGAGAAAAATACTTAAGATCAAGACTAATTTCAGGGATTTTCAAATAGTACTATAGTTAACCCCCCCACACTTAAGATGTACATTGCCCTCAATGTTCATAGATAGATAATGACAGTTATGAGATAAATCAAAAGAGAAGGGGGAAAGTGATACTTTCCGAATTTATGGATGAAATCCAAAATACAATCCTCGGGTGACTTTTATGTGAATGTGTGTTTATGCGGCGTGTAATTGATTCTGCAAAGTCACTTAGTTAATAATTTTTTTTTGAATAGGGATTGCTTATGAGGTTAGATAGCCAATGGTAGGAAAATAAAATAATAATAATAATAAATAAATAAATGAAATACTAATGAAAGTTTAAATTGAAAGCAACGTTCGATGATAAAAATAATAAATTTAAAATTCAAAAAATTTGATGCCAAATAGCAATTTATGAGGACTCAGAGGTCCTCATCGTCAATTGGATCCTGTGGAGGTGTTGGTGGTGTTATATGAAAGTGATAGCAGATTTGCTGTAGGGTAGCCTCGATCCCATCAAAGCGTCGAGCAGTGTCAGTAAACTGCTGGGTACAGTACTGCTCAAATTGTGTGAGGCGTGTCGAGATATCAGCCAATGAAGTTGTTGAAGATGATGGTTGCTGGCTCGGAATTTGTGGGACATCATCAATAATGTCCGCGGGTATCTCCTTATCTGTTGCTAGTCTGTATTGAGGGGGGTCCGTCCCTCGACGATGCTTGATCATTTTCATGTGTAACATCGTCTGGATCCCCTGAGGTGTTATATGTCTGATTAGTGTAAGTGAGGACCTCTGATGATTGGTGTTGAGGATTCCAAAGTGCCGTGCCAATCGCGTTATGTACGGTCCCATTGATAGGATTCCCTTTCTATGCGCCTCCGTCTGGTGCTGTATTACAGATGCAATAAAATATGCCACATCGAAAACATGTCCTTCAGACATGCATGATAAAAAGTAGACGTCCTATTTATTAACGACGCCGGTGCTCTCTTTACGGCCTGTAATGGTATGAGCAAGGATAGCATGAATGTACCTGAGAGCTGGGGAAAGGGCGATTGCCTTAGAGCGACTGGGATTATAGGTTTTTGTAGTGGGTTGTAGTTTTTGCCAGCATTTGAGTGGTTCATAGTAGAGCTCTCGGTCTAAATCGTCCAATGGGTTTTCTTCTATGAATTCGGGTGTGTAAAGTCCGTTGACGAACTGAGCCTCCTAGGCGGAATTGGATGGTGTCAGCATCGTCAAAGTGTGTCATTACTATCTAAAGTGTGAATGTAGCACAGAATTCAAAGGTAAGTTCCAAAAATGTGGGTTCATTGATGGCGAAGAAGTTTTCCCAAGGGTCAGTTGAGAGAAGTGCCTGAATATCAGTTTTGAGTCCGACTTGCCTCATTCCATTCCAGTCAATGCGTCTACCAGTGTCGATAGTCTCTTCCGGATATTTATATAGTGCTCTTCTTGTGTTGATTGAGGGAATCTGAGGAAAGGATGTCGAAGTTTGGTAGAGGCACTTGCGGAGGACGATCAGAATGCTTTTCTCTTCTTACTTGGAATGGATCGTTTAATACGTGATGACGACAAAATTCCTGAAATGTAATCAAAAGAGAACCACTTCCTTTAGATAGCCGTGAATTTACCTAAGCAAAATCAATTACTATTATTATAATTTCTTCTTCAAGAAAATATCAAGAACTATCATTTAATTGAATTAGAAAAGATACACGATGTATTTCATGTTTCTATGTCTCGTGAATCTACAGATCGGATCCGTCACATGTGATTTCTCCGTGCGAGATTGAGATACAATACATGTGATTTCTCCGTCTCGAGATTGAGATACAATCGATATGACGTATGAGGAAAAGCCAATCCATATTCTAGCTCGGAAATGAAAGAGCTAAGAAACAAAAAGATTTCCTTAGTGAAAGTGTTATGGAATCGACATGGAGTCGAAGAGGCAACGTGGGAGCTGAGAGAAGAAGATTCAATGAGGCAACAATATCAAGCGTTGTTTAACGGTAAGATTTTCGGGATGAAAATCCTTGGGGAGAGTTGTACAGATCGAATCGACCTAATCGGAAAGGTGGTTTCGGGACCACAAATCAGAGCAGAAATGTTTACATATTATATTTAGTGTTTATTAGATATGTATTTATATGTGTGGAAGTTTAAGAGAAAAATTTTATCGTTTAAGTGTTGAATTTGATAAAAGGACTTAATCGCATAAAAAGTAAAAGTGGCCAACTAAAGTGTAATGTGTTAAATTGAGCATAGCTTTTTAATGTGAGGTATTAAAAGGGCAAATAGCCATTTTAGGTTAATGGTAAATACACCTTGGTTGCATGTAATAGTGTTTGGGTTATTATAATATATATTATTACATTATATGTTAAAATAACTAATAAATATATATTAATAAAACAATAAAATAAAAGCCATTCATTTGTTCATCTTTGGCGAAAGAAACACAAAAGAAAAGGGAGAAAAGCCTTAGAACATTCGGCATTATTCAAGCATAATTAGATCAAGAGCAAAGAAAAGCGGAGTTAGATCGAGGAAAGGCGAAGGTTCTCGAATAGCGGATTATATATGACCTATCGACAACCGAGAGTAAGTCCTAAGCTGAAATTTGTTAAAGAATTATTCATGAACTCATTAAATGATAATGTTTGGTAAATTTTAGTATATAATCATGTTATAGCCGAATGTATATATGTATATGAGATTGATTTCATAAATTGATAATGTGAAATGAATAAGTGTATCAATGCGAATTGTGGAATTGTACAATGAAGTAATGATTTATTTGTTTAAGGTGAATAAGTTAGTTGATTTGGATATGTAATATAGATATGAAGTGTGTGTGGAATGATTGATTATATTGATGTGTTCGGGCTTAGAGCCTAGCGAGCTTCGTCTTGAGTGATATATAAGGGCTTAGTGCTGCTTGATGCAGGCTTCGGTGCGGTGATATATTCGGGCTTAGTGCCTAGCAGGCTTTATCTGGTGATATCTATAAGTGGAGGTTCGAACATCAAACAAGGTGAAATGTTTATATAGTGTTATGTGGTAAAAGTTCGTAAGAACTAACCTACCATTTTAGTAAGGAATGATGTGAACAAAAATTCTTAATGTATAGTTAAAGATCGTTGATGAGTGTGACAAAAGCTGGTTCTTGTGTATAAGTAGAAATAGAAGATCGATGCCTAGATTGGTTTTCAATGTTATCAACGATCTATATTTTACATAATGAAATAATTATGTTTTATACTATATGCTCATTTTATTTATGTATGCTTGGGACTTACTAAGCTTCTTTGTTTATCTTTGTTTTATAGATTTTGATTGAACTACGGGCTCGAAGGATCATCCGTGAAGTCAACCACACTATCGACTTTCTTTTGGTATTCAAAACTTAGTTTGTTATTTAAAAGGGCATGTATAGGCTAGATTGAACCATATAACTAATGTTTTGTAATAGTGTAAATATGCTAGCCATGCAAAATGGCTATCTATTTTGGGATAACTTGTTTCGTGTTTTGATGATATTGTTTGCTCATGCCATGAACTATTATTTATGCTTGATTATGGTTTAACCATGTGTGAGAGTGGTATTATTATTTGTGCATGTTAGATTATGATAAGAAAGATTTATTAATTGGTTTATGTTGATGAGATTAATATATGGTATATACATTGATAATGATTCATTTAGAATAATTCCTCACTAAAATCATACTAAATAAAATAATAAGGCTATATAAAGAATTCATTGGAACCAGACATGTTGCATTATGATTTAAAGGCTAACTATGTTTTGCAATATAGCATCAATTCGTCAATGATGAGAGCCAATAAAAGCATTGTGTAAAAGTGCTGCAGCAGAGAATTTATCAACAAGAGAAATAAGAGGAAGCACTTAATAAACAACCAAGAAGAAAATTAAAGCAAATGAACTGAACCAAATTGAATAAACTAAAGATAAATCAGGTTCTTTTGAAATCTAAGATCAAACAGAACTTTCAATAAGGAGAAAAATGTAAAAAATGAAGAAAAAAAGAACCAGGAATGGTGGTATTGGACGAGCATGGGTAGGGGTACGGCAGTGTAGCTGGGTTTCGCGGTGTGAGCAAGGCCTGGTAGGGGCGTGGTGATTGCGGGCACGGTGGTGTTGCAGCCGTGTAGGTGTTTTGTGGTTGCTTCTTTGAGAAAAAAATGGTTGGAAGGCGGTGGGTTAGGGGAAGGGGAATGATTTTGTGGCTGGATTGAAGAAAAGGGGTTTGGAATCTGAGTTTTAGGGTTTGGGGTTGGGAAAGGGGACGATTATTTTAATATATAGGGAGGGTAACACGGCCTTTTTCCATGGCCGTGTTTAATTTGAAATGCCCGTGCTTTTTGTGATTTTTTTGAAATTGAGCGCAATTTAAGGTTTTTAGCACGTCCGTGTGTCAAATTGGCACGCCCGTGCTTGGTTATGTTCATACGGTTGTGAGGCACGGCTGTGTTCTAAATGTGCTTAATAAGTCAGTATCTTCACACGATCATGAGGCACGGCCGTGTCTTGTTGTCGCAGCCCGTGTTAGAGAAGAGAGGTTTTCCCTGTTTGTACACGGTCATCGACATGCCCGTATTACAGGCCGTGTTAATGATCCTGCATTTTTGTTAGACTTTTACGAAACAATGTTAATGAGGTTAGCGTTCAGGTTGCCTCCTAAAAGGCGCTTGTTTATAGTCTTAAGCTAGACTCTCCATGTTTTTAGTTCTAAAGGAAGGCTCATGGAGCATAAACTCCTCTCTCGTATCTCCAAAGTCTGCACCATTATAAATTTTAAGTCGGTGACCATTTACCTTGAAAGTGCCTTTAGTGGGATGAGTTACCTCAATAGTGCCATATGGAAATATTGTTTTGATCATGAATGGGCCTGACCATCTGGATTTTAACTTCCCAGGGAATAATTTAAGCCTTGAATTGTATAATAGGACTAGGTCTCCTACTTCGAAATGTCTTGATTGCTTGAGGCGAGCATCATGACGTCGCTTTGTTGCTTCTTTGTACAACCCTGAGTTCTCATAGGCTTCCGTTCTCCATTCATCTAACTCATTTATCTACATCATTCTTCTCTTTCCTGCAAGGTCAAGGTCAGTATTTAAAAATTTTATTGCCCAGAAAGCTTTGTGTTCTAACTCGAATGGTAGATGACAACTTTTTCCAGTATCTGAGCTTGTATGGGGATGTCCTAGAGGTGTTTTGAATGTTGTTCTATAAGCCCATAAAGCATCATCTACTTTAACGCCCAATCTTTTCTATTTGATTCAACTATTTTTCTAGAATGCACTTAAGCTCTCGGTTCGCTACCTCAACTTGCCCACTAGTTTGGGGATGATAAGGGTGGTATTGTTCGTGGCATACCCAAATTTCTTTAAGACTTTTTCAAATTGTGTATTACAAAATGAGTACCCTATCACCGATGATGGTTCTAGGTGTACCGAATCGGGAAAATAGTCCCTTAAGAAATTTAACTACAACCCTAGCATCATTGGTAGGTAAGGCTTCCGCTTCTACCCATTTTGAAATGTAATCAACTACTACTAGGATGCATTTATTTCCAAATGAACTCGGGAATGGTCCCATAAAATCAATACCCCATACGTCAAATATTTCACATGATAGCATATTTGTTTGAGGCATTTCATCACGTTTAGAGATGTTACCTGTTCTTTGGCATTTGTCACACGAGATAACATACCTATTGGCATATTTAAATAGAGTGGGCCAGTAAAAACATGATTCGAGTACTTTGTGTGCTGTCTTAATACCACTGTAGTGTCCTCCTGATGGTCCTGAATGACAATGTTCCAAGATTTTGCTTGCCTCTGTCCTTGTAACGCATCTTCGAATTACCCGATCTGTACATATGCGGAAAAGAAAGGGATCCTCCCAAAAATAATTTTTCACATCAGCAAAGAATTGCTTTTTTTGGTGATGTGTCAATTTTCTTGGTAGGATGTTAGCTGCTAGATAGTTTGCAATATTTGCAAACTAGGGTACCTTAGAATGTGTTATAGAAAAGAGCTGTTCTTCGGGAAATGAATCATTTATTTCATGTTCATCAAGCTCTTTGGTGTGTGGATTTTCGAGTCTTGAAAGATGATCTCTTGAGATTCTCGGCTCCCTCTTATCCTGTATTTCCAAGTGAAATTCCTGTAAGAGTAAAATCCATCGTATTAGTCTAGGTTTTGAATCAGGTTTGTTTAAAAGATAACAAAGAGCTGAATGATCAGTGTAAACAACAACTTTAGATAATATTAGATATTGTCTAAATTTGTCAAAAGCAAAAACTACAGCTAGCAATTCTTTCTCAATCGTGGTGTAATTTTCTTTCGCGGGTGTTAATGCTCTGCTAGCGTAGTAGATCGACTGAAAATGCTTGTCTCTTCGTTGTCCCAAAACTGCACCTACTATAAAGTCACTTGCATCACACATTAATTCGAAGGGTAAGTTCCAATCAGGTGCAATTATAATCGGAGCATTTACTAATTTATCCTTAAGGACATTGAATGCTTCTAAACATTCCTGATTGAAATTAAAAGGAACATACTTTTCTAGTAATTTTGTCAAAGGCTTAGCTATTTTAGAAAAATCCTTAATAAATCTTCTATAAAACACATGTGTCCTAAAAACTTCTAATAGCCTTGAGTGAGCTAGGGGGAGGTAATTTTTTAATGGTTTCAACTTTTGCTTTATCTACCTCAATTCCTTCACTAGAAATCTTATGTCCTAATACAATCCCTTTTCTAACCATAAAATGGGATTTCTCCCAATTTAAAATAAGGTTTGTATCTTCACATCTCGTTAGAACTCGTTTTAAATTTTTAAGGAAAAGATGGAAAGAATTACCGAATACCGAGAAATCATCCATAAATACCTCCATGATGTCCTCTACAAGTTCGTCGAAGATTGCTAACATGCAACGCTGAAAAGTAGCAGGAGCATTACATAATCCAAAAGGAATTCTACGATAAGCAAACGTACCATATGGGCATGTAAATGTTGTTTTTTCTTGGTCTTTAGGAGCTATGGGGATTTGAAAGTATCCAGAGAGTCCATCCAGGAAGCAGTAGTACATATGCCTGGATAATCTTTCTAGCATTTGATCTATGAAAGGCAAAGGAAAATGATCTTTTCGGTGCCATCATTCAACTTTCTATAGTCTATGCGACTCTCCATCCTCAGAATCGTTCTTGTGGGAATTAACTCATTTTTTCATTGGGTACTACCGTCATTCCTCCTTTCTTTGGGACTACCCGCAGGACTTACCCAAGTGCTGTCAGAAATAGGATAAATTATTCCTGCATCTAAAAGTTTAATTACCTCGGCTTTGACCACTTCTTTCATGTTGGGGTTTAAACGTCTCTAAGGTTGCACACATAGTTTATATTCTTCTTCCATCAAAATTTTGTGGGTGCAGAATGTAGGGCTTATTCCCTTGATATCGGAGATTTTCCAAGCTATGGCTTTCTTGTGTTCTTTTAGTTCTTTTATCAGTTCCTCATTTTCTTTGGATTTTAATTCTGAGGAGATGATTACTGGTAGTGTAAAATTGTCTCCAAGGAATGTGTATTCTAGGTTTTTTGGTAACTGTTTGAGTTTCAATTTGGGTGGCTCTACGATGGAGGGTTTTTGTTTTATTTCATTATCATTCTTGATGCTTTCTTCTCTCCGTTGTTCATATGATGACATTTTTAGATTCGACTCATTGTCTTCATCTTCTTCCCCCTCTTCTTGAGCTGGACACAATTCCAATGTGTCCTCTTGTATAATTTCCTGTAATGAATTCTTTATAATATGATCAGTAGTATCGACAAAATAACAGGAATCATCTTGTTCTTTAGAATATCGCATGGCATTACAGAGTTGAAAGATAATTTCTTCATCACCTATTCTCAGAGCCAATTTACCATTACCTACATCAATAATAGCTCTAGCGATGGCTTAAAAGGACGCCTAAGATTAAAGGAACATTAATGTCTTTATCCATGTCTAACACAATGAAATCAACAGAAAAATAAATTTATCAATTTTGACCAAGACATCTTCAATAATTCCCCTAGGATATTTAATAGATCTATCGGCTAATTGAATACCTATCTTAGTGGCATTTGGTTCCCTAAGATTTATCCGTTTAAATAATTTGTAAGGCATTAGATTAATACTAGCGCCTAAGTCTGCTAATGCTTTCTTGATGTTTAAACTACCAATTAAGCAAGGAATAGTGAAACTCCCTGGATCTTTTAATTTCCGTGGTAGTTTATTTTGGAGAAGGGCTGAACATTCTTCGTTAAGCTCCTCTATGGATACCTCCTCAAGCTTCCTTTTGTTCGTAAGAAGTTCCTTTAAGAATTTTGCATACTTGACATCTCGTGAAATAGCTTCAACGAAGGGTAAGTTAATATGTATTTGTTTAAAGAGTTCGAGGAACTTACCGTATTGAGCATCCAATTGTTCTTTCTTCAATTTTATTGGATATGGAATTTTTGTTTTATTTTCTGTAGGCAATGGATTATCGTTTTCTCCTTCTACACTTTTTTCCTTGATAATTTCATGTGGTGTCTTTCTTTGTGGTTCAATTAACTCTTTGCCACTCCTTAGTGTACCTACTTTTACCTGCTGTGTGCTTTTGGAAAAAATCTCTGTCCGTATTTTACATAATATCTCAATAAGTAATCCAAACGACGTGATGATTTCTTTTACCTAAATTTTGATTCCCTCGATCGATCTTTTTTGTTCATCGAGTGTTTCTTCAACCTTTTGAAGATGAGAGTTTGTAGCTGTCACCAATTTTGTCAGAATCTCTTCGAGGTTTGATTCCCCTTCCTGTGGATAAGGTTGTTGAAAATTTGGAGGAAAATCCTGTCTTTGATCATTCCACGAGAAGTCTGGATGGTACCACCATCTTGTAGTATAAGTGTCACTATAAAAATTATTTTGACATCTAGAGTAGTTACCTATATAGTGGACTTGTTCGTTTTTCATGCCATATCCGTAGGGTGGGTACTCAGGATTCGCCACGCCTCTTAGATTCGAGTTATACTGCATTACTAGGTGTACCTGCGAGAGATTATTCAAACCATCAATCTTTTTATCATTATTTCGAACTGATTAGATAACCTGGTGACCACGTCGATGTCGAAAATACTGGTTGCTTCAGTAGGAATTGTCCCCATGCCTTGCCACTGATAATTATTCAGTGCCATTCCTTTGAAAAACTAGAATTATCTGTCGAAATTTAAATAAAAGAAAAGTTAGCACAGTAAAAATAGTAATAATGGCTAGAGTAATAAAAAATAGAGCTTTCATAATATTTTAGAAAGTTCCCCGGCAACGGCGCCAAAAACTTGATCGCTGCAAAACAGTCTAGTTTTAATATTTATAAAAGAGTGATCGAACCTGTAGACTAACTGTGACAACGATAGAGGCAAGCGCACCTATCGAACAGTAGTATAGCTCAGGCAAGAATATCTTATTGAACCCAAGGAACCTAAAAGTACTACTACTCACTTTCTTTCTATTATTTAGCCTAAAATATGGAGTGATTGGTTTATTAAACTAAAACAAATGAAATATTTAAACTAAATGCAAAGAAAAAAGAAACGAAACTTTGGGAAAAGACTTTGAAGAAAACTCAATTGATAAAGATGATAGCTTCGGGAAGAATCCACCTATGACTTCACTTATTATCTACCTTTTCAATTCATATGATTTCTTTACTTAGCTTGATCCGTGAGACTCCCTAACCTATATTAAACCTTCTCTTGAAGTGAATAACGTCTAACCTTAGGTTAATTAGTGGAACTCTCGTTCTCTTATAATAACCCCCTAAGGAAGCAGTAAATCGATCAATGGACTCCCATATTAGGTTTCACCCTAATTTGACAAAATCTCGTAACCCTATCTCTAGGCGCCCGATCAACTCCGCTTAATTATGCTAGATCTACTCTTAGGCAAGGTCTATTCCTCCTCCACCTAAGCACATCAGATAAATTTAAGCAACATAATTAAGAACAAACTAAGTATTTATCATATAAACCGAAAGAATTAAATAACAAAATCCATCATAGGTTTCATCCCCTTCAAATATCTGAGGGGTTTAGTTCATAACTAAACAAGAAAACATCTCAAGAGAAAAGATAAAACAAAACATAGGAAATCCTTAAAACCCCTTGAAGGAATTGAAGAGGAGATCCTCCGTCTTGAGTAGAATTTCGACTCTTCGAGATGGATCAATTGGCTATCTTCGAGACAATCCCTAAACGAGTGAAGCTCTGGCAGAAAATTCTGCTAAAACTTGACGCTCTTGAATTGCTGCCTTGGATTGTTTATATAGACCTTTGGGATGCTTTCCTTGGCTCCTAAGTACTCGTAATTCAGGTATAATTCGTCCTAGGTGTTTGAGTAGACTTAGAATTACATTTCTTGGGCTCCAAGCATCTTATTCCGAGTGAAATTGCTCTTTCCCGCGGTAGGGGCACGGCTAAGGCACGCCCGTGTAAGTCGTGGTCCAGCCCGTGTCTCCATTCTGTTGATTTAGGCACGGCTATGACACACCGTGTAATATATGGGTAGAGGTCGTGCTTACAGTGCGCCAATTGGGGCACGGTAGTGTACATCGGGTCGGCCGTGTTGGGCTTTTTTGTCAACGAGGTACGTTCGTGTAAATCATGGTGTGTTGTGTGCAATCTAAATATTGGGGCACGACTGGTGTGGCATGAAGTCCGTGCCGTCTTGACTTCTTTGGTTGGCCTAATTTGGCCCAGATAAGTCTGCTTTACGTTCTTTTTATCCTTAGGTGTTCTCCTGAGTATAAGACATGAAAAGAAAGGATTATGAGCATCTTTTTACATAAATTGAGGGCTAAATCATCCAAAAGCATACTAAATATGGGGTTAAAATGTGTTACTTTTACGGTTTATCACATACAATGGCCTAAAACCAAAACCCATTACACTCTAAGCCCAAAAGGGCCCAAAACCCTAAAAATTTTAGCAAACCCTAGCCTAATAAAGATGGTGCGTGCAAGACCTCCATCACACCTTCACTGCCGAGGTTTGCGCCACCATCAACGCGCAAATCATGCCCTCATCAACACCATTCGCATCTGTAGAAAAGGCAATTAACAAACAATCAGCAACAATCAAAATAATGTATTCATTTTTTTTCAATTTAGTTTCGGTTATAAAAGCCGAATACATTTGATGTAAAAGGGGGATACACAATACACAATACGAACACATACAATAGCAATACAGAGAACAGATTCGCAAAAGGTTTTTTTCTTTTATTTATTAGCATTTTTCGAAACTATTTTTAGATAAAATTTTCTTTTACTGTATATATATATATATATCTTAAAAATATAAAAAAAAAGAGAGGAAAAACCTTACTTTTGGAGTTTCGCCACAGTGCACGGTGGTTTCGTGTAGACGGCCACCTGGCGTGGTGATTGGCCACTGGTGATCGGCCTTGCTGCCAAAAATCGCCCCAAGGGGAGAGAGGGGAGAGCTCAATTTTTTTTTTTCTAGAATGAATGGGCAAATGAAATTTTTTGGAAAAAATTTGGCTTTTATAGCTTATTAAAACGGCGCCGTTGTTTTGGTAGCCCCCTTTACGCCTAAAACGACGTCATTTTGGGGGCTGACCCGCGCCTCGACCAGACCCAGTCTCAGGATCCGCGCGTTTTTTATGGAGGGGGTAATTGCACATTTAGCCCTTCCAATTTTTTACTGTTTTAGAATTAAATTTATTTTATTTTTAATTTTGCCCGATAATTTACCTCAGCTCTCAATTGGGTCCCTCCTGATGCTGTGCGTTTTGGAGGGAGGAGATATTTTCCCTTTTAGTCCCTCCATGTTATTCGCACATTGCAATGGGGTCCTTTTTTCCTTTTTTTATTTTCAATTTACCCTCAAACTTTATTTTTAAGTTTAATTTGGTCCTTTATTTATTTTCTTTTATTATTTTTATTATTTTGCCATTGTTTTAACATTATTATTTTTATTTTTTCCTCATTATTATTATAATTTTTATTATAATTTTGTTGTTATCACGATTAGATTTTTAAAATTATTATTTCTATTTCTATTATTATTATTTTTCTACTATTATTAGTACTATTATTATTGTTATTATATGTACTATTATTGTTATTATATCCCATTACTATTATTATTACTTTTATAATTGCTACTATTATTATTTTCATTTCTATTATCACTTCTATTATTATTTATTATATTTTTTATTATTTTATTATCAACATCATTATTATTATTATTATTATTATTATTATTATTATTATTATTATTATTATTATTATTATTATCGACATTATTATTGCTATTTTTATTATTTCTATCGTTTTATTTTTACCGCTTGTTTATTAATATATTTTATTATTTTTATTTTATTTTTACCATTATTATTTTATTATTTTTAAATTAGCCTATAGTATTTATTTATTTATTGATTTACCACTAACTTTTATTTTCCTATTATTATCTTTTATTTGTTTATTCGTTTTCTTATCATTTCATGTAAATTGTTGATTTTGGGTTTTATTTCATTGTATTTTATTTCGATGTTATTTTGTTATTTACGTCATTATCCTCATTATATTCAATTATGCATATATACTATACCTCATCTTCCATTTTTTTACAATCAAATCACATATTGCCGGATCCACTAAAATTTTCATTTTGAAATTAGCAAACATTCCGCGTTCTAAGGTTCGAAAGAAATCGTACCCTAACTTACTGGTTTCGATTTTTCTCATCGAATCTAAAGAACCTATTGTTTTCCTTTTAAAATTAAAACCCATAAACATCAAATCAAAACTTATGCTCGGAAATTCAAAATGTTATATCCTAACTTATTGGATATAATGTTTTGTGTTTTGAGGTAAGGATCTTCTACAAATAAAGGCAAGTTTAGTTTCGAAGTCTAGAAATGTTGCATCCTAACTTATTGGGTGTGGCATTTTATTTCTTTGAGATAAGCGAGTTTTAGCTTCTTCTTTTTTTTTTTAATAAAAGGATCATATTTTAAAATTTTCAAATTTTCGACATTAGGACATTACTTAATCAATTTGGTACCAATTTTGGGCATGCGAGGGTGCTAATCCTTCCTCGTGTGTAACCGAACTCCTTGTTGAATTTCATAGGCCAAAATTAATGTTTTAAATAAAACATGTTTTATGAGGTGATCTAATCACACCTAAGCAAAAAAGATCGGTGGCGACTCCCGTTTTCATTTTTCAAGGTTGATCCCCATTTTTTAACTCTTAAAAAATGGTTTCGACAATATTGTTATGTATATTTGCTTAAAGGAAAAAACAAAGCTATAGAGAAATTTATTCTCTACAAACAGGAAGTTGAAATCCAACTTAATAAAAAGATTAAGATGGTAAGATTTGGTGAATACTGTGCACAACATGGTATTATTCATGAAGTGACACCACCACACTCTCCTCAATCAAATAGAGCAACTTAGTGGAAAAATCAGACTTTAAAGGAAATGATGAACGCATTGTTAGAAAGCTCTAGGATATCACAGAACATGTGGGGGAAAGCTATTCTATAAGATAATTACCTTTTAAATAAGGTTCCTCGCAAGAAATGGGACAAGACACCATATGAGTTATGGAAAGGTAGAAAACCTTCCTACAACTACTTGAAAGTACAGGGTGTCTTGCAAAGGTAATAGCTTTGTTACCAAAGCAAATGGAAATAGGTCCTAAAACGGTGGATTGTATTTTTATTAGCTATGCAGATCATAACAATGCATATAGTTTTCTTATGTATGAATCAAATAATCCTGACATTTACAATAATACTATATTGGAATCAAAGAATGTTTCGTTCTTTGAAAATATGCTTAATGGGACCAATTTCAAGGAATAGAAATGACACTTACTTATAGTGTTTGGTTGTGTGGACATAGACCTTGCACTAAGGGAAGAACAACTTCACCTCTCCCTGCGGCAAGCACCACTAATGCTAAAAGGGATTTTGAAAGGTGGGATTTTTCAAACTGCATAAGTCTAATGATCATGAAGCATGACATTCTAGAAGCCTTTAGGGGCATAGAATCTAAAAATGTTACTCAAGCCAAGGGTTTCCTTGACGAAATTAAGAACGTTTTGCCACAAATGATAAGGTTGAGATTACATCACTTCTGACTTCTTTGATTTCTATGAAGTATAAGGGTCAAGGAAATGTAAGAAAGTACATTATGGAGATGTTCCATGTTGCTTCAAGACTTAAAACACTTAAGATTGAGCTTTCTGAGGAATTGCTTTTTCTTATGGTTTTGGTATCGCTTCTTGCGCAATTTAACCAAATTAAAATTAGTTACAACTATTAAAAGAAAAAATGGACTCTAAATGAGCTCATTTCTTATTGTATGCAAAAGGAAGAAAGGTTGAAACATGATAAGTCTGGAAGTGCTCATTTGGCCAGTACCTCTAAAGACAGCAACTTGCATTCTAAATAAAATGCCCATTAAAGCAATCAAAAAACATGTTATGAGCTTTGGGCAAGTTGAAAGCTTAGTCTAAAGCACTTTCACATTTAGGGATATCCATTTGAGGCAAGGCCTTATAGGCCACATGAAAATAAATTGGACTCCAAAACATTGAATAACTACTTTATTGGTTATTCTGAGCTGTCTAGGGGTTATGAGTTCTATGATCCCACAATTAGGAATATTTTTTAGAAGAGAACTACAAGATTTTTTTTTTTGAGGATGTTGAGTTTGGAGGGAGAAATGAGGTTAGAGACATTACTTTTGAGGAGGAATTGGATTCTAACTTAGTTCCTGCTATCACTTTTGACTATGTCCAAGTTCTTTTACCTATCATTGATCAAGAAGTGAATCTAGAACCTCAACAAGACAATGTTAAACGAGTTTCTATTCAAAATGAGGTAATTTTTCCAGAAGAACAAACTCAACAACATCAAGAACGAATGTCATTAAAAAGGTCCACTATAGAAAGGGTTATAATGTCTTTAGTGGAATATTTTGACCTTAAGTTGCATCAGATTAACGTTAAGTTAATGGTTTCTCAATAGTAACATTGATAATACATTTATATGGTGCAACTAGAAAATTTTGTGTCTGATGATGCAAAGTTAATGATTTGCAAATTAAAGAACTCCATCTATGGGTTTAAGCATACTTCTTGTTAATAGCTTTACAAATTTTACCAAATGATTATGTCATTTGGCTTAGAGATGAATTTGGTCGATAATTGTATATACCACAAGTACAATGGGAGTAAAGTTCTATATTTGATTTTATATGTTAATGGTTTGCAAATTAAAGAACTCCATATATGGGCTAAAGCAGACTTTTCATCAATAGCATTACAAATTTTACCAAATGATTATCTCATTCGATTTATAAATAAATTTGGTCGATAATTGTATATACCACAAGTTCAGTGGGAGTAAAGTTCTATATTTGGTTTTATATGTTAATGACATACTACTTGTCAATAATAAATTAAGTCTCGACAATTAAGGAAATGAATAAGATTTTCTACATCTCAAGAGTGGGGAGTCTAATGTATGCTCAAGTATGTACGTGTCCAGATTTTGCTTACATTATTGGGATGTTAGGGAGATATTTAAGCAACCTTGGTTTGAACCACTGGATAGCAGCCAAGAGGGCTATAAGGTATCTTCATAGAACAAAAGATTTCGTGCTCACATATCAGAGGACTAATAAGTTAGAGATCATTAGGTATACAGACTCCAATTTTGATGGAATATTGATGCAAAATATTGCCACTAGGGTGCAAATTGTGACAATAATTGGTAGTCTTTTATTCCAATAACAACAAGAGCACATCAAATTCAAAACAAATAGACTTTAAGTTCTTGATTGTTAAAGTAAAAGTTCAAAATGGTTAGGTACCTATAAAACATATTAGGGCAAACTCCATATTGCAGGCCCACTTACTAAACTACACCCAAGGTTTTATAATAGCACACTGCTCATATGGGTGTAATGTCATTCTATGATATTCAGTTTTAATGGGAGTTTGTAATTTAAAATTTTTTTTCTATTACGACAAAATTTCAGTTATTTTAGTTTATGGATATTAAGTTTATTTTCTGCATAAATAAAGTTTATTTGGTTTATTCACACTCTGATTTTGGTAAGGTTTAATCTCATTAAGATTTAAGGAGGACCAGTTGGAAATAGTCATGTTTGGATCATATTGCATGTAATTTCCATACTACACATCCATACTTCATCTATGTCATTTGGTTGTGTTAATATACGTGATTAGGGATGGATTTAGTTATGATATATGCAATGAAAGTCATCTTGGTTCTATGTTAACATAATTAATGGACGAGATTGTTTAGAATACCTATTGGATATGATAGTAAAGTTTTGAGCTCATAAGATTATATAATGACATGTAATTATAGAATAATTAGTATATATATGTTGTCCAAGTGGGAGATTGTTAGAATATATGGACATCACATATATAATAAGAGTAATTACATGTTATTATTTACTATCATAAAAGGTTAGCCCAAATTAAAAAAGTGGTCTAATTTGGTTAAGGTTTATTGGGCTTTAGCTATTAAATAAAGTATTGACCAAAGATGTGTAGATACTCTAGTAACTAATTTCTAATTGATAATGGGTTGATAAGAATTTAGGTTAATGTGCAAAAGTTATATATTAGGACTATAGTCCTCAAATTACACATATAGGTAACTTTTTTAATATCTCATCTTTAGAAAAGAGTGAGTCACATTCTCCAGATTACTGGTGTGTTAATTTGGAAGATCAAAACCGTGAGATTCGTAGATTTCAAGAAATCGATGAATTCAGGTACGCTTCCGCATCTAATTTTATTCTTAATTTGTTCTTGATGATTTGACATAGCAAATCCTGATTTATAATTTGTTAAGCTTTATATCATATATCATTTTATGATTCTAACAAATCTTACTCTTAATGTGGCTCGGGCTCTTTATTTTCAGCATAGGGTTCCACTTCAATTTTGGTAGGAATGTTACTTCGCCGAGGCAAGAAAAATCCCCTCATTAGTTACTTTTCAACACTGCTTAATTTTTCTTTCATTGAAGTCTTGGAGGGATAAAATTCTTCCAAGGGCATTAGCAGTAGTTTTTATTGGACATCATGTTGGTGTGAATGGATACAAATTTTATCATTTACATTCCTAAATTTATTAAATGTTATACAAATTATGCAAAATACTAACAGTGTTAAAAAATTTTGTTATGCTACAAAAACATTGTCAATATTAAAGGAAATTTATGTTAAAAGAATAGGTATTGAGTTATACGTAATGAATTAAATTAAATAAGAAAAATATTTTAAAATCTTAAATTAAAAGAAATTCATTATTTTCAATTAATAAAATAAATAAATAAATAAAGAAAAAGAAATTGAACATATAAAATGCAAAAAATATCATATTATCTCGTATGTCGGTCATATATTGATTATTTTTGCTACCTCATAAAAAGCATTTTTAGTATATTGGAGTAATTTATAAAACATTTAATAAGTACCGAATCAAACAAAAAATTAGGTATCAAATTAAGAAAAAAGTCAAGTTCAAATACCAAATTGACCCCTAAAAGATTAAGTATCAACTTAATAAATAGTGTCAAGTTTAGATATCAAATTTAGGAAAAAGTGTCAAGTTGGATACCAAATTAGACCAATAAAAATTTTAGGTATCAAATTTTAAAAAAAAAAGTGTAAGTTTCAGTACCAAATGTTAAATTTAAGCCTATTTTATATTAATAATTATAATTTAA
Organism: Gossypium rotundifolium; assembly: GCA_025506655.1. Lineage (NCBI taxonomy): Eukaryota > Viridiplantae > Streptophyta > Magnoliopsida > Malvales > Malvaceae > Gossypium > Gossypium rotundifolium. The sequence goes on from CP106726.1 coordinate 20,660,066, forward strand.
TTAATTAATGTTACAATTATATATAATTAAAACTAAATTTAGCACATAAGATGCATTAGCATCCAACTTTTTAAACGTAGTTTTGGAACTAAACTGATTGGACTGGAACCAGCTAATATATTGATCTTATAATAAATAAAAAATCGATTGGACTGCCAACCGGTCAGAACCAAATTTGGACCGTGATCTAAAAATTGGATAGACGATAAAAATCAATTGAATTGATTTTTGTATTATTAATCTAAATTTTTAGAAAAAAAATAAAACCCAATTTTTTAATCAAATTTTAAGATATGATACTTAATGATATTATGACAAAGTTTAAAAATCATTTTGACAATGAAAAATTTATACTATTGAAAATGGAGTGGTTATAACAACATTTGATAACTTTATTAATATTCATAATAAACTTGAATGATTTTTATACCTTTGTCAATGAAGTAATTTTTTATTTATAAAAATATTTTATTCTATGCTTTTGTTTCCTATGATGATTTAAAATATTACATGTGTAATCAGATATATAAAATTTTATTATTAACTACAATATATCATTACTAATTGAATAATATATTTTATTTTTATGTGATATTAACTTTTTTACTATATATATATTATTAATTTTATTCTATATATTTAGATATTTCAATTTTAAATTTATCTAAATTAAAAATTTAACTATTTTAAAATATTATATATTTTAATAAGATATATATATATATATATAATATTTGACTGAGTGTTTTCCAACCGAGTCCTGACTCAAATATAAAATTATCAAGGACTCATTCCTTTTACAAAAAAACTTGAATGTATTTATATTTTTTCAACATTTTGATACTAAAAATTACATGTTCGTAATTGAGAATGATAAGATTTGAACTTAGTCATTAGAGTTTTCATTGTCACAATTTTACTATTTTAACTAAAATCTTATTTGGTTTTATATTAATTGTTTTATAAATTTATTTATTCATATTGTAAGTGTATTATAATTTAGTAATTATTTATATTAATTGCTCCAAATAAAAATTATTAAATAATAAAATAAATAGTATATTCAACAAGGCAAGTCTATAACTATATATGAAAACAAAATACCTGTGGAACCGTAGAAGAATGACCTTGTCAGTTGTTTTGTTTTTCTTGATTTTTGACATGAGACCAAGTAAAGAAAAAGAGAACGAAAAGGAATGAGGAAAAGGAAATAACAAAATTAAATACATTATCAGTATATATGTTTAGAATTTTGCTAAAAGGTATAATGATAGATTTAATATTTAATATTTATATTTTTTTATGTCAATTTTATCATTATTTATTAGTTAAATTTAGCTATTAATATTTTAAAAGAGTCAAATTGTATTTTTTCTTAACGGAAATATTGACTTAAGCATTAATTTTTTAAATATATTGGCATGACAACTTGTGTGGTAATGCACGTGTATTTAATATTGACATGACATTATTTTTCTTATATATCACATCAACAAAGAATTTAAAATTAAAAATAAAATAAAAATTGATAAGTAATTATAAAAATTAGCATAAAGCACACATGAATTGTCACGCGGGCTGTCATGATAAAAAAAATTAATGTTTTAGTTAGTGCTTATGTTAAAAAAAACAACAATTCAACTCTTTTTGAATGGTTGATGATTAAATTTGACTCTTTTTTTAATATTGATGACTAAATTGACAAAAGATAAAAACGTTAATATTGAAGTTGGTAAATAAGTTGTTGTAACAACTCCTAGTATTTAGGGATTAGTTCTTTGTAATTAAGTACTAAGTATGCTAGTTAGTTACTACGTACCCATTATATTACAATCAAGTTGTAGTAACAAGAATGACAGACTTAAAGCATTTTATTTTCTCTCATCTTTTCAATCTATATCTTAACATAGTATCAGAGTCAGGTTCAATTTTTCTTGGTTCCCTTTTTTTTTTCTTCATAATCTTCTTCAATGGCAATCCATCAATCTTCTTCTCTTGTCATTGACTTCCATCACCCTCTTTATCTCTATCCCTCTGATACCCCTGGCATTCTACTGGCCTCTCATCAGCTTATTGGTTTTGAGAATTATAATATATGGAGTCGATCAATGAAAATTGCTCTTCTTGCCAAAAAAAAAAAACTTGGATTTGTTGATGGCACTTGCTCACGAGCTAATCTTCCAGCTGATCTTCATCCTCAATGGGACCGTTGAAATGTTATTGTCCTCTCTTGGATCCTCAACACCATTTGCCAAGAACTTTCAGCTGGATTGTTTTCGCTTCGAGTGTCTGTCTTGTTTGAAAGGATCTTCAAGAACACTACTACAAAGTTTATGGGTCAAGAATTTATTATCTTCATCACACTATTTCTTCTCACACTCAAGGTACTTCTCCCATCTCCACGTATTTCACACAACTCCGCCTCTGATGGAACAAATATGATGTTTTAGTGCCTTGCTCTCCATGTGACTGTGAAAATGCTCTAACCACATCTGTCTCTTTTCTTCAATGACTCTTTCAATTTCTAGTGGGCCTCAATGATTCCTATTCTTTTATGCGTAGTCAAATATTACTTATGCAACAGCTACCTTCAGTTAATCAAACCTACTCCATGCTTGTTTAGGAAGAATCTCAACGTCAAATCTCCTCTCCACTACTTTCTACATCTGAGCCTACTATCTTTTACTCCTCGACTACTACCACCAGTAGCTCCAATCGCAGATTCAATGACACTTGTGATCATTATCATGTCTGGGGCCATAAACGTAAAAACTATTATAAACTGACTGGTTTCCCTTCTGATTTTAAGTTCACTCGCAAGAAATCAGTTGCTACTAATGTCACCTCTTCGATTGATTCAGTTGAACCTATGATTCCATCCTCTATTCAGGATCCATCTGCTCCTACTTTAACATCAAAATAGTACCACCAATTTCTGCCTATTTTGCAGAAGGATTCATCTATTTTTGCTACTGCTCACATGGTTGGTACGCTTTCTTCCTCTACATCATTTGGCTGGGTCGTTGACACAGAAGCCACCAACCATATGACATTTGATTTTCAATGCTTGAATTCTTCTGTTGCTCTTGCTCCTAACAGCTCTTGTGTTCAATTGCCTAATGGGAAATCAGCCTCTGTTACTCATATTGGCCATCATATCATTTCCCTCACTTATAAGCAAACTAATGTTTTATACATACCTGATTTTAATTATAATTTTCTTTCTATTTTTCAGCTTACTAAAACCTCAATTATTTTATGTCTTTTTACCCTTCCTTTTGCCTTTTACAGGAGCTTTGCAATGGACGAATGCTAGAGATTTGTAAAGAACATGTTGATCTCTACTAATTTCACCCACATAAGCTCTCTTTTAGTCTTGTTCATTCTCACAAATCTGCCAATATTTTTTTTCCCATTGTTACTTCTTTTATGGCTTTACATAATGATCCACATGTATGGCATGCTCACCTTGGTCACACCTCTATTTCCAAAATGAAAAAAATTTGTTCAATTAAAATCTGTTTTACATGATCTTAATGAATTATCTTCTTGTTCTGTTTGTCTACTAGCTAAACAAACTAAATTGTTGTTTTTTCGTAGTCACACTCAAACTACTAGTGCTTTTGCTTTAGTTTATATTGACCTATAGAGACATTATAGAATCTCAACTCATAAGTGGTCATTATTTTTTCCTCACTATAGTTGATGATTTCACTCGAATGACTTGGGTATACCTTCTACGAACCAAGAGTGATGCTTCTGTCACTCTTAAACAATTTGTTGCTTTTGCAAAAACACAATTTCCAGCTGATATCAAGGTCATTCAAAGTGATAATGGTTCTGAATTTCTTAACTCCACATGCACACATTTTTCACCTCTCTTGGTATTATCCATCAAAGCTCATTCGTCGATACTCCACAAAAAATGGGGTTGCTAAACGCAAACATTTCCATCTCCTTGAACTTGCCAAAGCCTTGAAATTTCACTCTCATTTGCCTTCTAAATTTTGGGGAGAATGTGTGCTAAGAGCTTGCTACATTATCCATCATTTACCTACCTCTGTTTTGTCTTGGAAATCTCCTTATAAAAATTTCCACAAAACTCCTCCATATCTTGATCATCTTAAAGTTTTCGACTGTTTATGTTATGCCACCATACCTCATTATCATAATAAGCTTTCCAGAAAAGTCATTCCTTCCTCTTTTTTTTCTTGGTTATTCTCTATTTTAAAAGGGATACATTCTCTTTGATCTTCTTTTGAAGAAATTTTTCGTTAATTGAAATGTCACATTTCTTTCATTTCCTGCTACTCCAATGTTTCCTATCACCACTTTTTGTCCCATAAATGACTCACATTTCCTTTCCACCCCCATACATTCTCACATTACTTTTTCCGATCTTTCTTCTTCCTCTTTTACTTTGGATCCTTCCTCATTTCCACCTTTACACCTATCTCCTCCTCTTCGAAGATCCACAAGAACCACTACACGACCATCTTGGCCTCAAGACTTTGTATGTTCTTCTTCATCCTCTTCACTTGTGATACAAGGTTCGTATCCTCTTACTCTTTCTTATGCTCATTTACCTTTCCATACACAACACTTCACTGCCACCATATCACACCTTGTTGAATCACAATCTTATTTTGAGGCTGTTAAACGTAAGTGTTGGATAGAGGCTATGCATCAGGAAATACAAGCTTTGGAATCCAATGGCACTCCGAAAGTAGTCTCTTTACCTCACAGGAAAACTTTTATTGGTTATAAATGGGTGTATAAGGTCAAATATCACTCTAATGGCACAGTTGAAAGGTTCAAAGCTCGGCTTGTCGCCAAAGGCTACAATCAACAAGAAGGTATTGGCTTTCAAGACACGTCTCTCCAGTAGCAAAACAAGTCATCGTCCGTACTGTTATTACTCTTGCAGCTCTCTTTCATTGGCCACTTTATCAACTAGATGTCTTCAATGCCTTTATACAAGGTGATCTACAAGAGGAAGTGTTCATGACTCTTCTAAAGGGATTTCGCAACCAGGGGAAGAATAGGGTCTGCAGGTTGCTTAAATCTCTCTATGGACTAAAATAGGCTTCACGACAATGGACTTTGAAGTTGACTGAAACTTTGGTTTCACATGGATACATTCACAGTAAACACGACTACTCGATGCTCACAAAAAGTGTAGAATCCAAACAAGTCATCATGTTAATACATGTTGATGATCTGCTGATTACAGAAAATGATAGTAAATTGATCAACGAATTAAAAGGTATATTGCACAATAATTTCAAGATGAAGGACCTTGGGAGTCTAAAATATTTTCTTGGGATCGAAATATCAAGGTCAGATGTAGGCATTGTGCTAAATCAGAGAAAATATGCTCTCAAATTAATTGAAGATGTTTGTTTAAAAGGAGCAAAATCAGCAGTCACTCCATTAGAGTAGAATCAAAAGCTTATAACAATAGAAAATAAAATAAAATATTGATTAATAAAACAAAATAAAAATTCAAAAATTATAAGAAATTTTAAAATAAAATAAATATTGATTAAAAATTAGCATAAAGCACATATGAATTGTCATATGCTGTCATGTTGGAAAATTTAATGTTTTGGTTAGAATTTATGTTAAAAATTTAACAATTCAACTCTTTTAAATAGTTGATAGTCAAATTTGACTCTTTTTTATAAAATTAATGGCCAAATTAACAAAAAATATAAATATTAAGAGTTAAATTTATCATCATATTTTTACAAAGCAATAAAAATTTCTCTTTAAATGAATAAAATGAATGAAGGAATAACTAATTTTCATTCCACAGCAAATGAAAATTAAGAAAATATTTTTTTTTTTTTTTTGCAATATAAAGTGAAAATGTTAAAAAAAAAATTGAAACATCGCTTGAAATGAATCAAATGCATTCAATCAAATATTGAAATTTCAAGGAAAGTGTGAGAGCAAAGAATTATCATTTTCTAGTCTGGTTTACGGCATTATGTACACGGCACAAGTTTCTTCCCAACACTTTCATTTATTTTTAAATATTTCATTTATTTTTACTTTTAGAAAACTAATCATTTTACCCTTTAAATTTTAAAATTCAATATTTCTTAAAATTTGTTGACGTGATAATTTAGAATAAAAATACTCACTTATTAATAATATAATTAAAAATAATATTATAAAATTAATAATATTAACAATTGAAATTTAAAAATAAAAATTTAAATTGCTAAAAACAAAAGTAAAATTTTAATGACTGAAATTTAAATCTACAAAAATATATATAAATAGTTATATTTTATTTGATTTTCATTCCAAGTCCTGGGTATTAATTATAAAAGAAATTACCCACTAATTGCAAAAGTAGAATCCTCTTGTCTTGCCAATCCAGTAAACTATAAACAATTGATTAAAGCAAATACTAATAATTTGACCCAATAATATTGATTGTTTGTTGAAACTTTATTTACAAATTGCAGTAATCTCATAACACAAATCCTTTGGCTAAACCAAAACTAAGAAATCCTACCTTTTATTTTTGAATGTTGGAATTTTGCAAGCAGATAAACTCCAATTTCTTTCTCAAGTTTTCTCATCATTTTAGTGCTACCTTCATCTCTCTTCTTTTCTTTTTCCCCTTTCCTTAAAGAAAAAAAAAAGAAAAAAAAGAACTCCAAGTTTCCTTTTTGTGTTCAGTTTTATTTACTTTCTTTTTCTCCAAATTAGTCCTCCAAAAAAAAAAAACCTAATCTTCAAATCCTTTTGGTTATTTTCAACTAGTGAAGCATTTTCTCAGCTTTGATTTTGAAGTTCACAAGTGAGGTAAAGGTATTTTATTTATGCTTCATTTCTTGAATTGTGTTTAGATATATTTACATATATATTTCTTGATCTAATAATCTCTTACTTTGTTTTTTTTCTTGAAGCAAATCAAAGCTAAAAGAGTGTTTGGAATTAATTTTCTTTGCAATCAAATACTTGGAATTATTACTTTCATTTTGAAGAGGTAAGAGGGAATGTTTATTATGTTTTCCATTGTTATATGCATAATATTAGTGTGTAAGGGTAAACTTTTATAGAATATTGAATTACCTATTTAAATAGCATCAACTTTAAAAATTTTAGTACTTTTGAATTATGAAATTGGTGTACAACGGGGAATCTAGAAATTTGTTTAGGAACGATTAAAAATTAATTATACATTTTAAAAGGTCAAAATATAATTTTATTATTTTAAAAAAATTAAAATTTTATATTTTTTTCTTTGGGGTCAAAGTACAATATCACTATATATTAATTTACAATTTTGCATTTTCAAGGGACAGCTAAAAAACTTTAGAATTATATTTCTCTCTGTGTAATTAAAATATCTTTCTAATTTATAATTAGATGGCATTACACTCATATATTTGATTTTGTCAACTAGTATGAATTGATAAGGAACAAATAAAATGTAATAAAAGCTTCTCAACTAATTAAGTCTTCTTTCTTTCTACTTATCCCACCAATTCCGTACCATACAAAATTTCTATGGTATAAAATTATTTTAAGTTTATCACAGTATTCACTTTTTGTGTTTTATCTGCAGCTGGACTGAATTGAACAAAAGCCGATCAATTTTCATACTTGGAATTGTCTTTCACCTTGCGTGGTATGTCCAAGAAGTAGGGGTTCATCTTCAACATTTTTTATTTCTTTAATAATTTTCTCTAATGATAATTACTTATGATTTGCTACAGTGTTTGAACTTGGAAAATCGTATTCTTCAATCGAGCTTGTCAACAATGGGTTGTGAATTTTGCGAGTCTGCTCTTGCTAACTCCGTTGGAACACTAGTTGTGGACTATGTGGTAAAGCCGGTGGGCCGTCAACTTGATTATGTCCGCCGCTTTCATGACAATGTTGAAAAGCTCGTAGAAAAAAAAGGTGAACTTGTAAGGGCACGAACTCGTCTGCAGCATGAGACTGAGGTTGCTGAAAGGCAGCTTTTACATATTGAAGATGATGTACGGGATTTGCAAACGAAGGCAGTGGAAATCCTATCGAATGTGGAAACTTTGGAAATGGAAATTCAACAAAATAAAACGTGTCTCAATTGGTGTCCTAATTGGAGTTGGAGATATCGATTAAGCAAGAAAGCAATGAAGAAAACTCTGGATATATCTGAGCTTTTGGAGAAGATCAACAAATTTGGTCAACCTGGACGAGTCGGTTACCGTGCTCCTAGTACCCTTCCCACCATAGAATTCCTATGCTCTAAGGAATTTGTGGTTTCGGAAGCTTCAAAGATTGCTTTCCATCAAATCATTGAAGCCCTACAAGATGACAATATCAGCATGATTGGATTGTGGGGGATGGGAGGGGTGGGCAAAACCACCTTGGCTCGTGAAGTTGGAAATCAAGCTGAAAAACTGAATTTGTTCAATAAAGTTGTGATTACAACTGTGTCTCAAAAGCCAAACTTCCAAGTAATTCAAGATCAAATTGCACAATTCATAGACTTTGATATGAAGAATGAGCGAGGAAGAAGATCAGTGCAAGATTTATGGTTGAGACTGAAGAAGGAACAGAGGATTCTTATTATCCTTGATGATATTTGGACAAATATCAACTTAAAGGAGAAGATTGGAATTCCGACTGGCGAAGATCATAAAGGTTGCAAAGTTCTTTTAACAACACGCCGTCAGCAAGTATGTCTTGCTATGGATTGTCAAAAGATGGTACAAATGGGTTGTTTAGATGGCGATGAAGCTTGGAATTTGTTTGCAACGAAAGCAAGTCTAAATGGCTCTGCTGATGACGCTATTAGAAAGGTGGCAACTAAAATCATCAGAAAATGTCAAGGTTTGCCCATTGCTATAGTTTCGTTGGGAAGTGCTTTGAAAGGTAAAAGTTGTCACGAGTGGAAAGCGACATATCGGAGACTCAAAGATCGTAGATTAACTGAAATTGAAGATGTTAATGAAGAAAATGCTTATCTATGTCTTGAGGCGAGCTTCGATTACTTGAAGGGTATGGAGACGAAGACTTGTTTCTTATTATGCTCTTTATACCCCGAAGATTATGTGATTTATGTGGAGGACTTGGTGAGATATGCATGGGCATTGGAGTTGTATAAAGGCATCAACTCAATTGAAAAAGTTAGAAGCGAAGTGCTTGCATCGATTGAGATCCTCAAGAACTCTTGTTTGTTGTTAGATTGCGGAGAAAGGCATGTCAAAATGCATGATGTGATTCGTGAAGTTGCTTTATGGATTGCATCCTCCAGAGAGGAATTTTCTTTTGCGAGTGTTGGAACATTGCCCATGGATGAAAGTTTCAAGCATTTCATAGCAATCTCCTTCAACACTGATCAAATGGGTGAACTTCCCAAAGGATTGGTTTTCCCTAATCTCAAACTTCTTTTACTTGGTGGAACAGGTGAGGGTCGCATGGAGACTTCAAGTGAATTCTTTGAGGGTATGAAAGCATTAAAAGCTTGTGCTTTGGATGATCAAGTGATATCTCCAGTTGCATTTCAATTTCAAATGAAACTTAAAACTTTGAAGTTGTGTTACTGTAGATTCGCTGACATCTCAATGCTTGGGAAGTTGAAGACACTCGAGATTTTTTCTTTAGGTGGATCTAGTATCTCTGAATTACCGAGCGAAATTGGTGATTTAGAAAATCTAAGACTGTTGGAGTTGTCAAATTGCAGAGAACTGCGAAGAATCCCTCATCGATTAATACAAAGACTGTCCAATTTAGAAGAACTATACTTGCATGGTTGTTGGTTACTAAATTGGGCGACTGAGAACACAACTGAAAAAGAATGCTATTCTAGCCTATCTGAGTTGAATTTATTGCCCAAGTTGGGTGTACTATCGTTGGATTTGCATCCTCAACATCTTCCACATGGCTTTGTGTTTCCTAAATTATGGAGATTTGATGTTTTCATTAGTTTGCCTTGGAGGACGTCATTTGAACCAATCTCAAGATCTTTGACAATATTTAATGAGTCCATAGATGCATGCAAGCAACTACTTGAAGATGTAGAATCTCTTGACCTGAAAACAGTGCAGCGCTATCCAAACCTTATTCCAAGCTTGGAGTTGGAATTCAGTAAGTTGACTTCTCTAGGTCTTGATAGTTGCGATGGTATGAAATGCCTAATTGATACATCAAAGCAACAGGTGCCAACCACTGCATTCTCTAATTTGAGAAGCTTATCATTAGCATCTATGCTTGCTTTAGAAGAGCTGTGCAATGGCCCTCAACCACAAGGTTTCTTACAAAGTTAGAAACCTTGTCCTTACGGAATTGCAATGAAATGATTGGTGCAATTCCAATTTCACAAAATCTTGAAGAGCTTCAAGTTCATCAATGTGGTAAAATGCAAGTGCTATTCCAGACAGTTGAATTGAGGAGCATAGAACAGTGGCCCAATCATCATTTAAGCCTCCAAAGTCTAAAGGTTGTACAAATAAGTGACTGCAACAGTTTGAAATATCTCTTCCCAATGTCAGCTGCTAATAACAGCCTTGGGCAATTGCAATCTCTGGATATACGGAGATGCTCACAATTGGAAGAAATAATACAAGGGACAGAAGTGTTAAACATAAGCCCCCAAAGTCTAAGGAAAATAAGAGTAAGTGAATGCAATAAGTTGACATCTCTTTCCTCATTGTCCCATGGTCACAGGTTGCAGGAGTTATTAGTGGACGATTGTCCCCGGTTGACACCTCTTATCATTTCAGCTAAAATACAAGTAAGATTTATTATTTATTGATTGAATTGCTTTCTTTTCTTTCCTTGTTAATAATTGGTGATCCCAATAGAGTAAATGCTTGTATAGCTGTTTAAAAGATATATAGTTTTCATTTTATAATTTTGGTCTACAAACTAATTAATCCTTATTACATCTAGCTGACTATAATACAATTTAATAACTCATATAAAATTTCATTAAGAGACTTTTTATGATTTGTAAGAGAAATTAATTAATAAAATGATTAGTTGTTCACTTTCTTTAAACATCTTGAAATGATTTGTTTATAGAAATTGGAGCTACGGAGAATGACAAGTGAGCAATTGAGCAATTTAGATATATGTAATTGTGAAGAAGTGGAGCAGATAACTGAGAAGGATCAAACTTCATCACATGATCATCGACTCCAACCTATTTGCTTTCCTAATTTGACTCTGATTAGTATCTTCAATTGTGAAAACTTAAAATGTCTCTTCCCGATTACTGTTGCTCATGGAGGCTTTCCAAAACTTCTAAGTGCGTCCAATTTGCAAACTCTGGAGATAAAGAACTGCTCCCAGTTGGAAGAAATAATCCAAGATCCACAAGTGTCAAACATAAGCCTTCAACGTTTAAGGGAAATAAAAGTTGAAAACTGCTATAATTTGAGGTATCTCTTCCCAATGTCTATTGCGAATAGCCTTGGGGGATTGCGAACTCTACAAATAAGTCGGTGCTTTGGATTGGAAGAAATAATCAAAGCAAAAGAGGCATCCAACGTATGTCTCCATAGTCTAATGGAAGTATTTGTACGTGAATGCAACAAGTTGACATCTCTTTCCTCATTGTCCCATGGTCACACATTGAAAAGTTTGACAAATCTAGAAATTTACGATTGCCTTCAATTGGAAGACACTTTTCCAATCTCAATGGCTCAAGGTCTTCCTCTACTGAATGAGGTTGTGTTAGAAAATTTACCTCAATTTAAAGGAAGGGATGGAAACGAGATTGTGCTTACCCTTTCATCATTGCAGAAGTTAAAAGTGGTGAATTGTCCCGAATTGACACATTTTATCATTTCAGCCAAAATACAAGTAAGCTTTATTTATTGTTTATTAATCTTTTATTGATTTTCCCTCTTGATAATTTACTGAACTATATGTATTTGTTTAAACTTAAATAATTTGATAATTTTCTTTAAATTAATAAAAGTTATGTAAGAAAATTAATTAACAAAATGAGTGATAAGTTGTTCATTGCTTTGAACATTTTGAAATTGATGACTGATGATATGTTTATAGGAATTGACCCTTGAGAGGGTGGGAGGAAGGAAGAAAATGAGCAACATGATGGGGAGAGGAGGATCATCAGTAAGTATGGAATATCTAAAAATTTCCAATTTTGAAGAGTTATTTGATTCTAGTTATAACCTTTCAAGCCTGAAGTTCCTAAATTTGGTCGAACTAACCGAATTGCGAGTGATATGGAATGGTCCCATCCGAGCTGTAAACTTTCAAAATCTCACTGAATTGAATGTTGGAGAGTGTGGAAGCTTAAGATACATCTTCTCAGCTACCATTGCTCGAAGTTTGCCACGATTGAGCCGGTTACAAATATTTGCTTGTGAGGAATTGGAACAAATTATTGAGAAGGATCAAACGTCATCACAACATCATCTCCAACCTATCTGCTTCCCTAGTCTGGCTAAAGTTAAAATCACTGATTGTGAAAACTTGAAATCTCTCTTTCCGATTACTTCTGCCCATGGTGGCCTTCCAAAATTGAAGACAATAAGCCTTGGAAGCGTCTCCAAACTAAAGCAGGTGTTTGAAGGAGATGAAGCGAATGTGAGTAAGGATGAAGAGAAAGTGAACGATCTACCTCAATTAACCTACTTAGAGCTTGGTAGGCTACCAAACCTCATGAGCTTCAGCCCGGTAGGTTATCATTTTGTTTTCCCATCTTTGAAGGAGTTAGCAGTAGAAGGTTGTCCCAACCTAACCACAAGGTTTAGTGTTGATTCAGAGCAATCAGGGCATGCCAAAACACAGGTGCACTTCTCTCCCAAACTCAATAATGAGCTTTAAAACTAATGTTCATCCATTGAATTCTTTTCTGTGTCTTTAATTTCTATGAATTAATGCAATATTTTCACTGAAGTTATGTTTTATGCTTTAATTATTAAATGAAATTACATTAACCGTAATTAATTTATGTTGGTTATCAGTAGTTCTTTCTGGATATCCTCGTTGCATTATTATTTTCTTTTGTTGTTAATATGTCATCATTTGCTCAATCATGGGAAAATTCTGTTTGCTTTCATCATCATAAACAAACAGTAATTCGTTTTGCAGGCAAGCCAATCAGTTGATGAAACTATAGTGGAAGAATCTGCTACAGCTCAGGAAACCACATGGCCAGCTGGTAGCAACATAAGTTGGTGCAAAGAATAAACTGAAGAAGACATTTCTGTACAACTGTTTGAATAGGAAGATTGTTGAAGTTTGGTCAGCACGTAGCACCAGAAGCAGTCAAGAGACATGCCATGCAGTTCGAACCATGCAGGAGCTGCTCAAGGAAGTGCAGCTGTTTATTTTTGTTCATTTTGTAACCTTAGTTCATGTAATGCAATTTAGTTTATTCTAAACTATGTTAGTTTGATGTTTGATGTAATTTGATGGTGATTGAGCTGTTAATTCAGCTTTGTTCATGTGTACAAGCTTGTTTTTTAATTTTTTTTATATTGTAAATTTATTCTCTCTCTTTTGTACTCAATTTTTTTTTTTGAGTTTTTGAATTTTTAAATTTCAAGAAACAAAAAATTTAAATTATTTTACAATGTTAAATTAATAATACCGTGACAAAGTCTAAAGATGTTTTTTATGAAGAAAAACTTATTAAAAATGGAGTGGTGACAAAAACATTTGATAAGTTGATTAATATTCATGAATTTCTATATTGTTGTAAATAAAACAAATTTTCTAATCTATAAAAATCTTTTGTTGTATGATTTTATTTCTTATGATGATTTAAAATAGTACATGGTAAGCAAATATGTTAGTTTTATAATTAAATTGAATAATATATTTTATTTTTATTTGATATTCATTTTTTTTACTAAATATTATCTGGTTGTTAATCATTTTTTATATGTTTAAATTTTTTTCAATTTTATTTTTATTTAATTTTTGGATCATGGTTTAAATTTTAACTAAGACAAATTCCCCTATTCGTCACCTTAAAATAAGGTCGTTTCTATTTTGGAGTCCCAACAACCCTATTCAAAGTCCTCAATAAAGTCTGAGTTACTGGATCATTCCCAACATGGTCATTATTAATATTCCCAATTTTCATATTCCCACCCTCAGTAGTGGGTTCACTGTTAACTTTATTCTATTCATTATCATGTTCTGGCCCTAACGATGCAGTCGACTTCACCGGAGCCCTCAGAGTTGCCCTCTACAGCCCCTCCTACCACTAGTTATCATTCTATGATGATCACTAAACTAACTATAATTCCGACAAATGCAAGCACACATATCGAACAATAATATAGCTATGGTGAGTAGGGAATATCGTATTCACGAGGACTAATAGTACTAGTAATTATAGTTTTTCTATTATTTAGCCGATAAGTTGGAGTGATTGTTTTTAATCTAAATTTACTAATCTAATTTAACTAAGAATGCAACAGAGAATGAAATAGGAAATAATCAAAGATAACTAATGAGAAAGACAATACCTAGGAAAGAATCCACCTAGACTTCACCTATTATTCTGAATCTGAATTAAACAATTTATTCACTTGTATCTTGATCCGTAGAAATCCCTAAATTATGCTAATATCTCTTTCGAGAGAAAGAAAAACTGACTCTAGGTTGATTAATTGAAATATCTTTCTAATTAAAATCTCTATCGTCGCATTAACTCGATCTATGGATTCCCTTATTAGATTTGACTCTAATCCGATCGATTTAAGTCGTCCTATTTCTAGGATTGCATGCAACTCCACTCCATCATGCTAGATCTACTCTTAAACAGGGACTTTTGCTCCATTGAAATAAGCACATTAAACTTGAATTAATATCTTAGAAATATTAAAACAAGAAATAAGCATACATAATTAAGAACAAGAATCAAATATTTATTGCGTAAATTAGAAATCAAATAATAATATTCATCATAGGTTTCATCTTCCCTAGGTATCTAGGGAATTTAGTTCATAATTCTGAATAGAAACATCTTAAAGTTAGGATAACCACAAGACATAAAGAAACTCAATAAAACTTCAAATGAAATTAAAAGGAGATCTTCGGTCTTGATGGAGATCCGCTTCCAAGTTGATTCTGATGACGTTCTTCGAGTGTTTTCTTCAATCTTCTTTGAGTGCCCTCTTAGGTCTTCTTCAATTGGTATTTATAAACTTTAGAATGCTCAGAAAGCCTAAAAATTAGGTTTTTCCGCATATCTAGGAAGCAGGGTGCGATATCGACACGGGCTGGCACATGGGCGTGTGGCCAGCCCGTGTGGAAATGCCCAGGCCGTGTGAATCTTGGAAACAACTCTATTTGTTTGATTTTGGCTCGTTTTTCTCTCATTTTTCTCCCAAATGCTATCCTAAGAATAGAAACATGAATTTAAAGGATTAAGAGCATCAAATTCACTAATTTACATAATTAATCATCTAAAAACGCATTATGTTAAAAATATAATGTTTTAGTTAGTATTTATGTTAAAAAATAACAATTCAACTCTTTTAAATAGTTGATGGTTAAATTTGACTCTTTTTATAAAATTAATGACCAAATTAACAAAATTATAAATATTAGGGTTAAATTTATCATTATACCTTTACAAAACAATAAAAATTTCACTTTAAATGAATAAAGATGAAGGAAGGAACAACTAATTTTCATTCCATAGCAAATGAAAATTAAGAAAATATTTTTTTTTTTTGTCAATAGAGAATACATATTTTTAAATGCAGTGAAAATCTTAAAAAAAAAAAAATTGAAACGTCGCTTCAAATGAATCAAATGCATTCACTCAATTATTGAAATTTCAAGGAAAGTGTGAGAGCAAAGACTTGTCATTTTCTAGTCTGCTTTACGTACGACATTATTTGACCCACTAACTGCAAAAGGAGAATCCTCTTGTCTTGCCAATCCACTAAACTACAAACAATTGATTAAAGCAAATACTAATAATTTGACCCAATAATATTGATTGTTTGTTGAAACTTTATTTACGAATTGCAGTAATTTGGCTAAACCAAAACTAAGAAATCCTACCTTTTATTTTTGAGTGTTGGAATTTTGCAAGCAGATAAACTCCAATTTCTTTCTCAAGTTTTCTCATCATTTTAGTGCTACCTTCATCTCTCTTCTTTTCTTTTTCCCCTTTCCTTAAAGAAAAAAAAAAAAAAGAACTTCAAGTTTCCTTTTTGTGTTCAGTTTTATTTACTTTCTTTTACTCCAAATTAGTCCTCCCAAAAAAAAAAAAAAAAAAATACCTAATCTTCAAATCCTTTTGGTTATTTTCAACTAGTGGAGCATTTTCTCAGCTTTGATTTTGAAGTTCCCACGTGAGGTAAAGGTATTTTATATATGCTTCATTTCTTGAATTGTGTTTAGATACATATATATTTCTTGATCTAATAATCTCTTACTGTGTTTTTTTCTTGAAGCAAATCAAAGCTAAAAGAGTGTTTGGAATTCTTTTTCTTTGCAATCAAATACTTGGAATTATGACTTCATTTTGAAGAGGTAAGAGGGAATGTTTATTATATGCATAAAATTACCTATTTTAATAAGATATCTCCTTTTTGTTTTTTAACTTTAAAATTTTAGTAGACACAGGTTTAAAACTAGTGTTAATTAATACCCAATCATAATCGTTAACATCTTCTAAACTTTTATTAAAGCTCAATTTTTGTTGAGAATGCCCAAATCCATGACTTCAACATTGCAATTTTTTAAACGCCCTCGTATGAATTCTAAAATTTCTAAAACCCTTCTTTTGATTATTGTTAATTTCAAGGAAAAAAAAGTAAATTTTAACAAGTAAACTTACATTTGTATTTAGAATTTTGCTAAAAGGTGTAATGATAAATTTAATCTTTAATATTTATATTTTTGTATGTCAATTTTACCTTTATTTTTAGTTAAATTTGGCTATTGATATTTTAAAAGAGTCAAATTGTTTTTCTTAACATAAATGTTGACTAAAATATATTGGCGTGACAACTTGCGTGGTAGTGCACGTAAATTTTATGTTGAAATAAGACTATTTTACTTATATGTCACATCAATAAATAATTTAAAATTATAAAAATAAAAATAAAAATAAAATTGATAGGTAATTATAAAAATTAGCATAAAGCACACATAGATTATCATGCGGGCTTCCATGTTAAAAAATAATGTTTTAATTAGCACTTACGTTAAAAAAACAACTATTCAACTATTTTTGAATGATTGATGGTCAAATTTGACTCTTTTTATAAGATTGATGACTAAATTGACAAAAATATAAATGATAAGGATTAAATTTGTCATTATACCTTTACAAAACAATAAAAATCTGATCACTTAAATGAATAAAATGAATTAAGGAAAACTAATATTCATTCCATAGCAAATGAAAATTAAGAAGATAGATTAATTTTGTCAATAGAAAATACATATTTTTAAATGCAGTGAAAATGTTAAAAGAAAAATTGAAAGTGTGAGAGCAAAGACTAAACATTTTCTAGTGGCGCTAATTAAGTTTGCTTTACCGACAAAACAAGCGTAAAGTAGGGCCAAAATTTCGTCCCAACACTTTATTTTTCTTAAGCTATTTTTCGAATTTAATTCTTTAACTTTAATTTTTAAAAAGTTAATTCTTTCAGTTTAATAGTAAAAGAAATCAATGCATGGGGCCATTGACAAATCAATCAGATTCCTCTTGTGTTGCCAATCCACTTAAAAGCGACTACTAATAATTTGACCCAATATTGATTGTTTGTTGAAACTTTTGTTTCATAACACAGTAATCTTCAGTGTCGGAAGATCAACTCCAATATCTTTGTCAAGGTTTCTCATCATTTTAGTGCTACCTTCATCTCTCTTCTTTTCTATTTCCCCTTTTACTCCAAAAACTACCTAATCTTCAAATCCTTTTGATTGTTTTCAACTAGTGGAGCATCTTCTCAGCACCAAGTCTAGTTTGATTTTGAAGTTCTCAAGTGAGGTAAAGCAATTTATATATGCTTCATTTCTTGAATTGTGTTTAGATACATATATATATTTATTGATCTAATTAATAATCTCTTATTATGTTTTTTCCTGAAGCAAATCAAAGCTAAAAGAATGTTTGGAATTTTTCTCTTTTCAATCAAATACTTGGAATTATTACTTCATTTTGAAGAGGTAAGAAGGGATGTTTGTTATATTTTCTTGTGTTATATGCATAATATTAGTGTTTTCCAAGGCAGGTCAAAGAACTTTAGAATTAAATCTCTATGTGTAATTAAACATATCTTTCTAATTATTACACCCATGTATTTGATTTTATCAACTAATATGAATTGATAAGCAACAAATAAAATGGACTAAAAGCTTCTCAACTAAGTCTTCTTTCTTTCTACTTATCTCACCAATTATGTACCATACTTAGAAATAAAATTATTTTTAGTTTGCCATCATTTCAATTCTACTCTCTGTATAAAATTATAAGATTTCAAGTAATATTTCTTTATTAAGTTTATCATAATATACACTTTTTGTGTTCTGTCTGCAGCTGGACTGAATTGAAGAAAAGCGGATTAATTTTCATACTTGGAATTGCCTTTCACCTTGCGTGGTATGTCTAAGAAGTAGGGTGTTCATCTTCAACATTTTTTAATTCTTTAATATATTTTTTCTAATGATAATTACTTATGATTTGCTACAGTGTTTGAACTTGGAAGATCGTATTCTTCAATAGAGGTTGTCAACAATGGGTTGTGAATTTTGCGAGTCTGCTCTTGCTAACTCCGTTGGAACACTAGTTGTGGACTATGTGGTAAAGCCGGTGGGACGTCAACTTGATTATGTCCGCCGCTTTCATGACAATGTTGAAAAGCTCGTGGAAAAAAAAGGTGAACTTGTAAGGGCACAAACTCGTCTGTAGCAAGAGACTGAGGATGCTGAAAGGCTGCTTTTACATATTGGAGATAATGTACGGGATTTGCAAACGAAGGCAGTGAAAATCCTGTCGAATGTGGAAACTTTGGAAATGGAAATTCAACAAAATAAAACGTGTCTCAATTGGTGTCCTAATTGGAGTTGGAGATATCGATTAAGCAAGAAAGCAATGAAGAAAACTCTGGATATATCTGAGCTTTTGAGAAGATCAACAAATTTGGTCAACCTGGACGAGTCGGTTACCGTGCTCTAGTACCCTTCCCACCATAGAATTCCTATGTTCTAAGGAATTTGTGGCTTCGGAAGCTTCAAAGATTGCTTTCCATCAAATCATTGAAGCCCTACAAGATGACAATATTAGCATGATTGGATTGTGGGGGTGGGAGGGTGGGCAAAACCACCTTGGCTCGTGAAGTTGGAAATCAAGCTGAAAACTGAACTTGTTCAATAAAGTTGTGATTACAACTGTGTCTCAAAAGTCAAACTTCCAAGTAATTCAAGATCAAATTGCACAATTCATAGACTTTGATATGAAGAATGAACGAGGAAGAAGATCAGTCAAGATTTATGGTTGAGACTGAAGAAGGAACAGAGGATTCTTATTATCCTTGATGATATTTGGACAAATATCAACTTAAAGGAGAAGATAGGAATTTCGACTGGCGAAGACCATAAAGGTTGCAAAGTTCTTTTAACAACACGCCGTCAACAAGTATGTCTTGCTATGGATTGTCAAAAGGTGGTACAACTCGGTTGTTTAGATGGCGATGAAGCTTGGAATTTGTTTGCAACGAAAGCAAGTCTAAATGGCTCTGCTGATGACGCTATTAGAAAGGTGGCAACTAAAATCATCAGAAAATGCCAAGGTTTTCCAATTGCTATAGATTCGTTGGGAAGTGCTTTGAAAGGTAAAAGTTGTCACGAGTGGAAAGCGACATATCGGAGACTCAAAGATCGTCGATTAACTGAAATTGAAGATGTTAATGAAGAAAATGCTTACCTATGTCTTGAGGCGAGCTTCGATTACTTGAAGGGTATGGAGACGAGGATTTGTTTCCTGTTGTGCTCTTTATATCCCGAAGATCATGAGATTTATGTGGAGGACTTGGTGAGATATGCATGGGGATTGGAGTTGTATAAAGGCATTAACTCAATTGAAAAAGTTAGAAGCGAAGTGCTTGCATCGATTGAGATCCTCAAGAACTCTTGTTTGTTGTTAGATTGCGGAATAAAAGGGCGTGTCAAAATGCATGATGTGGTTCGTGAAGTTGCTTTATGGATTGCATCCTCCAGAGAGGAGTTTTCCTTTGCGAGTGTTGGAACATTGCCGATGGATGAAAGTTTCAAGCACTTCATGGCAATCTCCTTCAACACGGATCAAATGGGTGAACTTTCCAAAGGATTGGTTTTCCCAAATCTCAAATTTCTTTTACTTGGTAGAACAGGTGAGGGTCGCATGGAAACTTCAAGTGAATTCTTTGAGGGTATGAAAGCATTAAAAGCTTGTGCTTTGCATGATCTATTGATATCTCCAGTTGCATTTCAATTTCAAATGAACCTTAAAACTTTGAAGTTGCGTTACTGTAGATTCTCTGACATCTCAATGCTTGGGAAGTTGAAGACACTTGAGATTTTTTCTTTAAGTGAATCTAGTATCTCTGAATTGCCGAACGAAATTGGTGATTTAGAAAATCTAAGACCGTTGGAGTTGTCAAATTGCGAGAACTACGAAGAATCCTCATCGATTAATTCAAAGACTGTCCAATTTAGAAGAACTATACTTGCATGGTTGTTGGTTACTAAATTGGGCGATCGAGAACAAAATCGAAAAAGAATGCTATTCTAGCCTATCTCGAGTTGAATTTATTGCCCAAGTTGGGTGTACTATCGTTGGATTTGCATCCTCAACATCTTCCACATGGCTTTGTGTTTCCTAAATTATGGAGATTTGATGTTTTCATTAGTTTGCCTTGGAGGACGTCATTTGAACCAATCTCAAGATCTTTGACAATATTTAATGAGTCCATAGATGCATGCAAGCAACTATTTGAAGATGTAGAATCTCTTGACCGAAAAAAAGTACGGGGCTATCCAAACCTTATTCCAAGCTTGGAGTTGGAATTCAAGAAGTTGACTTCTAGGTCTTGATAGTTGTGATGGTATGAAATGCCTAATTGATGCATCAAAGCAACAAGTGCCAACCAACGCATTCTCTAATTTGAGAAAGTTATCATTAGCATCTATATTTGCTTTAGAAGAGTCGTGCAATGGCCTCAACCACAAGGTTTCTTACAAAAGTTTGAAACCTTTTCCTTACATGATTGCAATAAGATGATTGGTGCAATTCCAATTTCACAAAATATTGAAATGCTTCTAGTTCGTCTATGTGATAAAATGCAAGTGCTATTCCAGACAATTGAATTGAGGAGCATAGAACAGTGGCCCAATCATCATTTAAGCCTCCGAAGTCTAAAGGTTGTACAAATAAGTGACTACAACAGTTTGAAATATCTCTTCCCAATGTCACCGCTAATAATAGCCTTTGGCAATTGCAATCTCTGGATATACAGAGATGCTCACAATTGGAAGAAATAATACAAGGGATGAAGTGTTAAACATAAGCCCCAAAGTCTAAGGAAAATAAGAGTAAGTGAATGCAATAAGTTGACATCTCTTTCCTCATTGTCCCATGGTCACAGGTTGCAGGAGTTATTAGTGTGTTGAAATATAGTCTCCATGCAGCCCATGCAACGTCCAAAAGCAGCTCAAGGAAACTAGCTATGCTACAATTGTTATTTTATGTGAACCAAGTTTCAGTTTTGCTATTTTGTAATCTAATGCCAATGTAACTTAGTTTGGTTTATTTTGAACCATGTTAGGTTGACATTTCATGTCATTTTGATAGAGACAAAGCTGATCATATCAGCTATGTTAAGTTTACAAGCTATTATTTCAAGTTTCCATAAGTTTAAGTGGTGTTGGTGAAGATTAGGTGATGACAACCATGATTTTCCTTTGTCATTTGTATTAGCTATAAGTTATCAATGTGTTGTAATGAAAAGTGACTGATTCTCATTCAAAATCTAAGCTCCATTCTTTTCCTTCACGTTTTCTTTCTTCTCTTCTATCATCTTTGTCTGTTTCTTTTGCTGCAAGTCTCGAGCCTTGGAGCTCAAGCTTCAGCTTATGCTAGCTGCTAGTCAACTGTAAACCCAATAATTTGTATCTAAAGCTTCATTCTTAGAGGACCTATTGCTGATAAACTCAAAGTCTAATGGCTATATCAAGCTTCTCACCAGCTGCACCACCAGTCTTTAGTGGAGAAAGCTTTCACATATGGCAGGTTAAGATGAAAACTTACCTGCAGGCCTTTGACTTATGGGAGGTTGTCACCACTGACGTTGAACCAGAACCTCTTCGAGCTAATCCAACTGTGGCTCAGATGAGACAACATGCTGAGGAGAAGACCAAGAAGCATAAGGCTATGTCTTGCATCCAAAACTGTGTCTCGGATGTCATCTTTACAAGGATTATGGCCTGTGAGACTCCAAAGTAGGCCTGGGACAAACTCAAGGAAGAATTCCAAGACACTGAAAGAACCAGGCAGCAGCAGCTCTTGAATCTTAGGAGAGACTTCGAGAATTTGAAGATGAAAGAAGAGGAGACTGTAAAACAATACTCAGACAGGATAATGGCTGTTGTAAACAACATAAGGCTCCTTGGAGAGCAGTTTAGTGAAGCAAGGATAGTGGAGAAGGTGTTATCGACCTTACCTGAAAGGTATGAAGCAAAAATATCCTCCCTTGAGGACTCCAGTGATCTCTCAAGCATCACTCTGACTGAGTTGATCAATGCCCTTTATGCTCAAGAGCAAAGGAGGGCAAGTAGGAATGAAGAACACCAAGAAGGTGCTTTCCAAGTTAAGGCTAGGACTTCTTCAAGCAATGCTGCCTACAAAGGCAAGAAGACCTAGAAAAACAGGCCCAAGCCTGATGCTGCAAGGACCAATAATCGCCTTTTCAGATTTTGCAAGAGACCTGGCAATCCTGAGGATAAATGTTGGTTCAGGTCAGATGCAGTATGTCAACACTGCAAGAAGAAGGGTCATGTTGAGAGAGTTTGCAAAGTAAAAGGCAAACCAAAGCAGTCACCACACCAACAACCAAAAGTTGAGGCTCAAGTGGCTGAAGAGGGCAGTGACAATGAAGAGCAAGTCTTTGCGGTCTCATGCTCAGCTGAAAAATAAAAAGCTACCAAAGGATGGCTCCTGGATAGTGGCTGCACGAATCATATGACACCTGACCCTACTATATGCAAAACAATAGATAGAAGTTTCAAAGCTAAAGTCAAAGTGGGAAATGGTCACTTCATTTATGCAGTGGGTAAAGGTGATGTGTTGATATACACATCAACAGGCAGCAAACTAGTGACCAATGTGTTACTAGTGCCTAAAATAGATAGAAACCTACTGAGTATTGCACAGTTGCTAGAAAAGGGCCACACTGTTGTGTTCGAGGGCAAGTGTAATATCCTAAATTAGGGGCTATGCATTGGATGCATAATTCGTAAGTTAGTAGGCTCAGGCTATGGTTGAGTGTGTTTTAAGAGTTTTTAGAACTCTAGAATGAAGGTGAAAGCTTTGGAAAAATATTGGAATTTTAAGTCTAAAGGAGAAGCTAGGTGAAGGAGGTCTTAAAAGAAATTGTGGGAAGGTTGTGGCACAAAAGAACTAGCAGCAAAGTGGCAAGGGACGCCACCTAGAGTGCTGGGGAGTTTGCGTCAAAGGGAGCTTCAGGGGGAGGAGGTTCGAGCAACGTAGGAAGCATTAGAGACTTGTATTTTTGTGTCAAAAAGGGGAACTAGGATAAGGAGGCTTTAAGGGGAATTCGTGAGGGATTTATGCCACAAGAAATCATGTGGTAACGCGGCGGAGGAGCGGTGTGTAGTGACAAGGGCCTTGGTTGAATCACGTGGGCAAGATATAGTGGGGTTTTATTTTTGGACTTTTACGCCAAGAAGGGAAGTTGGGCTAAGGAGGCCTTAAGGAAATATGTAGGGTTCTTGGACATGAAAGTGAGCTTGGTAAAGTGGTTGCAAGGCGCCACTTAGGGCCTTGGAGCATGACGCCATGAGCAAAGGGAAAAGGGCCTAGGTTCGAGTCTTGTGGATGCAAGGGAGTGCTTTTATTTTTTGGCATGTGACGTCAGGAGAGAAGGAGAAGAGATGGACGGCTTTGGGACTTTGGAAGGTAAGGATAAGCTTAGTTTTCTTTTAATTTTCGCTAAGGTAGGATAAATTTTGTTTTATTTATTTCATTTATTTTAAAGGAGTAAGATAAGAGATATTATAGGGGTGTGATAAGGATTATGTGATGGATTATTTTATTTTTATTTATTAAGGTGATAAAAGAGAAATATGAGGATTTGATAAGGAGTTGATAAGGTGGGCGCCAAGGGACTCTCTTGGTGAATATTTTCGCTTTTGAAGAGGTGGTAGGGTGTATAAATTAGTCTTTGTGTGTGTTAAATTCTCCTTTTTCATCTTTGTGTTTTGCCGAACTTTTGCACCTTATTTTTCCTTTGATGAAAGCCGAAAGTTAGAACCTTTTTGTGTAGAGATTTTCTTTCCTCTTTCACATCTTTTCTTTTCTTTTTGCTTGAGCCAAATCACTCTTAAACATAGCCATTGCGAATTTTATTAAGTCTCATACTCCCTTCATCTTTTGTTAAAGGTCAATCTCAAGGCTAGTCTTTCTTCTATTCCATTCAGTTTAATCTTTAAGGGTCATCAACTTTTCTCTTGTAGTCTCTTCAAGTGACATAGTGGGATCATTAAAGGAGGTCTTTCGGGATTCTTGTAGCCAACGTTGGAAGAAGTACTTGAGTAACCAAGGTAAGTAATGTAGTTTCGGCCAAGGGATATATCTATAAGTGTTCATAGGTTAAAGCCAAACCTAACCCCTAACATGCAGGGATTTCGTCAACTTCATAGTTAAGTGGTAATTCGGGATTTTGGTAAGCAAGGTAAGTGATTCATGGTATTCAGCCATAGGCCATATTTGGTATTTAAGTTAATGATTCTAACTTTGATGTTCGAGGGCAAATCGATAGTGGTTAAGAGGAGTTTTGAGACCTTGATCCAATTTTGGTAAGATTGTTAAGTTGTGATTTGGTTATTTGTTTAAGAGTTCAGATTAACGGCTTTTGATTTAAGTGTTCGTCGATGGACATGGATGCTAGTCGAGAAGGTAAAGGGATAGCCCCTATCCCGAAGTTTAAGAAGAGATCGGTTTCTGCCGTTCGGGATTAGCCACCGGGGTGTGGGCCAGCGTCAGAACAGGAAAGTAGGCAAATAACCGTAGCGTCGCCTAGTGATAGCATCAATATCGATAGCGTAGTTCTTCAAGTGATCAGGTGTGTAGTTAGACTACCGTTTTCCGGGATATATGATTGTATGTGATATGTGTATATGTTATGAATGTGCTAACCAGTGCAGTGGTAATTTGTGATATGGATACCCTCAAGGGGAATGTCAACAATCCGGTAAGTTTTAAATTTGAATGTGATGTGGTTATTAATTTGTATAAGTGTGATATGCCAAATAACATGTACATGCATTATTATCATGCACTATTTTATGTTGCATGTGCATGGGTGGGATATGAAAGAAGGACAGGGTGTACTTCGAGTACGTGGTTTGATGAATGGCTCGTGCCTCATCGTGATTGATATAGGTGTGTGCCATACCGTGGTTATTGATGGCTTTGTGCTCATCGTGGTTTTGATGATAGCTTGGCCACATCGTGGATTGACATCGACTAAGGTCGCGTTGTGGATTATTTGCGATTAAGTTCGCGTAGACGGCATTTGTTGCCTTATTGGAGTAAAAAGGGGAGGGTGATTTAATAATCCCCGGTGTGTGGTAGGTGGATACGGGTGTGTAGAGGATGGACCCTAAGTGGGTTGGGCTTCATAATTGCATAATTTTGTATGTGAATACATGTGAAAATAGGCCAAGCCCAATATGTGATATGAATAAATGTGCAAATGGGCCAAGGCCAGTATGTGATGTGGATTAATGTGGTAATGGGCCAAGCCCAGTATATGGAAATATGTGGTTAATTACCCTATTATAAGAATGTCATATGGTTATGGGCCAACCCCAATAAGTGAAATTATGTGAATGATGTTGCCTTAATATCTGACATGTGGGTAAATATGTGGTTTGACTTGGGGGTAGAATTTAGTGGACTAATTGCACGCTGAGTCTGTATGACTCACCCAATTTTTATCAACATCGCAGGTGATGCTTGGACCGGGGTTGGAGTGGATACAAGGTGGCCCATGTAGAAGAAGGTTTGCTTGTTTTAAGTGTTTTATATTTCCAAGATTTATGAATTATTATTTAATGTAATAAGGGCCACTTAAAGTATTTGAATTTTGCTATGTTTCAGTTGTATTTATAATTAAGTTAATATTATGTAAGTTTTATTTTAAAAGCTATTTTGATCTTAAAGGTCATATCGAGTTTTAAATTCGGTATTTTTATAACAATTAAGTTTTAATGGGCTTTCTAATAGATAATGTTTTATAAAAGACAATAAATTTATATGTTTTACTCTTAAGTAAGAATGTTTTCAAACGCTTTCATGATGGCATTTCAAATTCTAGTAGTGAATGGGTAGGGTTTGGGGTGTTACTGTTTGGTATCGAGCAGGTTCAAAACTTCGGCTTTGAGGATTTGGGCCTAAAACGTTTTTTCCAAAATGGGCTTTTCAAAATATAAGATTTTATGAACTATTTCAGTTGATTCGGCATGGCACCAGATCTCCGGGCAAGTCCACCAGGTAAGTACCTCTGACTATTGAAGTGATTTATATGTGAATGTTATGGGCTTATTTGGGCTCGTAGATTAGAATATTAGGGCTATTGAACCCTAGGGCTAGTGCACTCAAACACATGCATAAGACTTAAGTGCAATTAAACAAACTTGTGTCTAAGTCACCGAAGTTAAGGTGTGGCAACCATTGTGTGCATGTCTAGGAGTGGATTCGGTGAAGAGCTTGGTACTTAAGGTCCTAGTGACTCACCTCCTCTTTACTCGAATCCTACAGTGCACGTAGCTACGGTTCACCCTAACTAAGAGGACTTATTCACGTGCTAAACCGATAATTAAGACCCGAAAAGGACTAGCCATACTGTTTTATGAACACCTTAGTTTTTTTTAAAATCCTTAAATTACCCCTTCGATTTGTAACAAAATCTATTTTTAAAAATTTCTCGAAAAATTTTTTTGGTTTGCCAAATTACTAAAATGCCCCTGTGTTGTAAATTACTAAAATACCCTTAGTTTTTAAGATTTTCAAAAAACTACCCTCGACTTTTGCTAAAATGTTTCTACTTTACAAAATACCAAAAACTTCTGCTTTACAAATATCAAGATACCCTGATTTGGAAAATTTACGAAAATGCCCCTGACTTCCAAAATTATCGAAATACCTCGGAGTTACAAAATTACCAGAATGACCCCCGATCTTCAAAAATTTTTGCAACAACACTGATTTGGAAAACAAATTCTCAAAAAAACAACCCCCCAAGTTTTGTAAATTTTAAAATACCCCTGACTTATTAAGATTTACAGATTTACCCAGGTTAATTACCAGAATACCCTCGAATTTCCAAATTTTCCAAAATACTCTCGAGAATGTAAAATTACCAGAATACCCTTATTGACAAAATCATCAAGGAACCTTATTTTGAAAAATTACGAAAATACCCTTATAGGACAAATTACTAAAATACCCCTGGGATAAGAACGGACAGAAATGTCCGAAGAGTGAATGTGTATGGGAGATACTATGGAATGGATGTGCTTTTCTGTGAATTAGGATAGAAGACTTGAAACTTTGAATGATCGAAAGAACCACTATTAAACTCCTTTTCATAAAACTGTTCGCGAATAAACAGTGGAACAAAGTACTAATGCATAAAACTTTCTAATCAGATTAAATCGCGACGTTAGTAATAAGTTCTAGTGGATGTGGTCGAGATAGAATGACAGTATCGAAACCAGCAAGGTCTGGCCATGGATCAGAAAATGATATGCCACTGCCAACAGTGGGCGCGGAGGATCAAGATCAGACTGGAGGAGATGACGCAGTATCGTTGGCTATGCTGCGAGTGCTAGAGCGAGTCGCGGGAGCTAATGTGGGCAATGGAACTCGAAAATCAGTGCCGGAAAGGCTTAAGTCAAACGGAGTCGAGATTTTTAGAGGAGTGTCAGGAGTAGCTCTGAACGTGGCGGAGTATTGGCTAGAAGCAGTTGAAAGGATTATGGTTAATTTGGATTTAACTGCTAAGGAAAAGCTTAAAGGTGCTGTCTCGTTGCTTTGAGAGGAAGCTTATCGATGGTGGCTCACTATCAGGCAAGGTACCCCTGCAGATCGAGTGGATTGAGAGTATTTCAAGGTTAAGTTTGAAGAGAAGTACGTTGGAGCTAGTTATTTGGACTCGCAAAGGAAGACGTTTTTAAATTTGGTACAAGAAAGTATGTTGGTAGCGGAGTATGAAGCAAAATTTGTGCGATTAAGTCAGTATGCTAAGGGGATCATGGCTACTGATTACGAAAGGTGTGTTCGATTCGAAGATGGATTGCAGGATGAGCTGCGAGTGTTGATTGCTCTGCAAAGAGAAAGAGACTTTGTTGTTCTAGTGGAGAAGGCTCGGATAGCTGAAGAAGTTAAGAGGACTGTGAGACAATACCGAGAAAAGAATAGGAACTAGAATAAGAGAAGTTTTGGATCGTCAGAATCATCGGGAGATTATCAGAAAAGACCAAGGATTGAGAATTTCAGACGTGCACTGCGATTCTTTGAGAATCAAAGTCGATTATGTGCTCAATGTGGGAGAGCTCATGTAGGAGAATGTTAGGAAAATAGTAAGGCATGGTTCCGGTGTGGATCTAAGGCTCATTTGGTTAAGAAATGTCCTCAAGTGATGGATAGGGCTCGAGGCCAAGGTTGTGGAACCCCAAGAGAGGTCTTGAAGGTTCGGATGCAAGGCAAGCAATGTTGGCTTAGGCAATCGGTCATAGAAGGAGGAAGTTGGACCAAAGAGGATCGGGTATGTTCCCTAATCCTGGAATCTCTTTATTGCCTTGATTATTATAGAGATAGTTCGTGTTTGTATGCTAGTGAAGTGTAGGGAACCTTGAATGCGAACCTTGAGATAGTATCTAAGAAAGGTGTTAGATCAGAGTGCACAGCAGTAGAGTAGTGTGATGAGTTAAGGATGCTCAACTATTCGATAGTAAGTAATTTCAAGGACGAAATTATTTTTAAGGAGGGTAGAACTGTAATATCCTAAATTAGGGGCTGTGCGTTGGATGCATAATTCGTAAGTTAGTAGGCTCAGTCTATGGTTGAGTGTGTTTTAAGAGTTTTTAGAACTCTAGAATGAAGGTGAAAGCTTTGGAAAAATATTGGAATTTTAAGTCTAAAGGAGAAGCTAGGTGAAGGAGGTCTTAAAAGAAATTGTGGGGAGGTTGTGGCACAAAAGAACTAGTAGCAAAGTGGCAAGGGACGCCACCTGGAGTGCTGGGGAGTTTGCGTCAAAGGGAGCTTCAGGGGGAGGAGGTTCGAGCAACGTAGGAAGCATTAGAGACTTGTATTTTTGCGTCAAAAAGGGGAACTAGGATAAGGAGGCTTTAAGGGAGTTCGTGAGGGATTTATGCCACAAGAAATCATGTGGTAAAGTGGCAGTGGAGCGCCAGGTGCAGTGACAAGGGCCTTGGTTTGAATCACGTGGGTAGCATATAGTGGGGTTTTATTTTTGGACTTTTGGCGTCAATAAGGGGAAGTTGGGCTAAGGAGGCCTTAAGGAAATATGTAGGGGTTCTTGGACATGAAAGTGAGCTTGGTAAAGTGGCTGCAAGGCGCCACTTAGGGCCTTGGAGCATGACGCCATAAGCAAAGGGAAAAGGGGCCTAGGTTCGAGTCTTGTGGATGCAAGGGAGTGCTTTTATTTTTTGGCATGTGACGTCAAGAGAGAGAGAGAAGAGATGGACGGCTTTGGGACTTTGGAAGGTAAGGATAAGCTTAGTTTTTCTTTTAATTTTCGGCTAAGGTAGGATAAATGTTGTTTTATTTATTTCATTTATTTTTAAAGGAGTAAGATAAGAGATATTATAGGGGTGTGATAAGGGATTATGTGATGGATTATTTTATTTTTATTTATTAAGGTGATAAAAGAGAAATATGAGGATATGATAAGGAGTTGATAAGGTGGCCGGCCAAGGGGACTTTCTTGGTGAATATTTTCGATTTTAAAGAGGTGATAGGGTGTGCCGAAATTAGTCTTTATGTGTGCTAAATTCTCCCTTTTCATCTTTGTGTTTTGTCGAACTTTTGCACCTTATTTTTCCTTTGATGAAAGCCGAAAGTTAGAAGCTTTTTGTGTAGAGATTTTCTTTCCTCTTTCACATCTTTTCTTTTCTTTTTTGCTTGAGCCGAAATCACTCTTAAACATAGCCATTGCCGAATTTTATTAAGTCTCATACTCCCTTCATCTTTTTGTTAAAGGCCGAATCTCAAGGCTTGTCTTTCTTCTATTCCATTGAAGCCGAATCTTTAAGGGGCTGTCGACTTTTCTCTTGTAGTCTCTTCAAGCGACATAGTGGGATCATTAAAGGAGGTCTTTCGGGATTCTTGTAGCCAACGTTGGAAGAAGTACTTGAGTAACCAAGGTAAGTAATGTAGTTTCGGCCAAGGGATATATCCATAAGTGTTCATAGGTTAAAACCGAACCTAACCCCTAACATGCAGGAATTTCGTCAACTTCATAGTTAAGTGGTAATTCGGGATTTCGGTAAGCAAGGTAAGTGATTCATGGTATTTGGCCATAGGCCATATTTGGTATTTAAGTTAGCCGATTCTAACTTTGATGTTTAGGGGCAAATCGACAGTGGTTAAGAGGAGTTTTCGGGACCTTGATCCAATTTTTGGTAAGATTGTTAAGTTGTGATTTGGTTATTTGTTTAAGAGTTCGTACTAATCGGTTTTGATTTAAGTGTTCGTCGATGGACATGGATGCTAGTCGAGAAGGTAAAGGGATAGCCCCTATCCTGAAGTTTAAGAAGAGATCGATTTTTGCCGTTCGGGATTGGCCACCGGGGTGTGGGCCAGCGTCAGAACAGGAGAGTAGGCAAATAACCGTAGTGTGGCCTAGTGATAGCATCAGTGTCGATAGCGTAGTTCTTCAAGTGATCAGGTGTGTAGTTAGACTACCGTTTTCTGGGATATTTGATTATATGTGATATGTGTATATGTTATGAATGTGCTAACCGGTGCAGTGGTAATTTGTGATATGGATACCCTCAAGGGGAATGTCAACAATCCAGTAAGTTTTAAATTTGAATGTGATGTGGTTATTAATTTGTATAAGTGTGATATGCCAAATAACATGTACATGCATTATTATCATGGCACTATTTTATGTTGCATGTGCATGGGTGGGATATGAAAAAAGGATAGGGTGTACTTCGAGTATGTTGTTTGATGAATGGCTCTGTGCCTCATCGTGATTGATATAGGCTATGTGCCATATCGTGGTTATTGATGGCTTTGTGCTCATCGTGGTTTTGATGATAGCTTTTTCTACATCGTGGATTGACGTCGACTAAGGTCGCGTTGTGGATTATTCGATTAAGTTCACGTGGACGGCATTTGTTGCCTTATTGGAGTAAAAAGGGAGGGTGATTTAATAATCCCCTGTGTGTGGTAGGTGGATACGGGTGTGTAGAGGATGGACCCTAAGTGGGTTGGGCTTCATAATTGCATAATTTTGTATGTGAATACATGTGAAAATGGGCCAAGCCCAATATGTGATATGAATAAATGTGCAATTGGACCAAGGCCAGTATGTGATGTAGATTAATGTGGTAATGGGCCAAGCCCAGTATATGGAAATATGTGGTTAATTACCCTATTATAAGAATGTGATATGGTTATGGGCCGTTTAATAAGTGAAATTATGTGAATGATGTTGCCTTAATATCGACATGTGGGTAAATATGTGGTTTGACTTGTGGGTAGAATTCGGTGGACTAATTGCTGCGTCCATGTATGACTCACCCAATTTTTATCAACATCGCAGTGATGCTTGGACCGGGGTTGGAGTGGATACAAGGTGGCCCATGCGAAGAAGTTTTGCTTGTTTTAAGTGTTTTATATTTCCAAGATTTATGAATTATTATTTAATGTAATAAGGCCACTTAAAGTATTTGAATTTTGCTATGTTTCAGTTGTATTTATAATTAAGTTAATATTATGTAAGTTTTATTTTAAAAGCTATTTTGATCTCAAAGGTCATATTAGAGTTTTGAATCCTAGTATTTTTATAACAATTAAGTTTTAATGGGCTTTTTAATAGATAATGTTTTACAAAAGACAATAAATTTATATGTTTTTACTCTTAAGTAAGAATGTTTTCAAACGTTTTCCGCAGTGGCATTTCAAATTTGGTCGTAGTGAATGGGTCGGGTTTGGGGTATTGCAGCAAGGAGTGCAAAATTAGTGACCCTTAAGGCTCCAAGCTTATGACAGTCACAATGGTGACAAGAGTTTTGTAGTTGATTGGACAAACCACATGGACTCAAAGATATGTCGCTCAACCAAGACACCAAGTCAGTGGCATCAAAGACTTGGACATGTTAACTTTAAATCCATGTCCAAGATGATAAATGAAAGCTTAGTTGAAAACTTCACTAACACAATGACTGATCAAGGAGTTTGTGAAGTGTGTCAGCTTGGAAAACAAGCCAGGCTACCTTTTCCCTCGAACCAAGGTTGGAGAGCAGCAGAAAAGCTCGAACTTGTTCACACAGATGTATGTGGCCCCATGAAGACAGAATCAGTTAGTGGAAACAGGTACTTTGTACTATTTATTGATGATTATTCAAGATTCTGTTGGGTTTATTTTTTAAAACACAAGTCTGAAGTTTCACAAGTGTTCATGAAATTCAAAGTTCAAGTAGAAACTGAAACAGGTTGCAAGTTGAAGACTATCAGGTCAGATAATGGGGCTGAATACATTTCAACTCAGTTTCAAGCAATATGCAACGATTTTGGCATCAAACACCAACTTACCAATGTCTATACACCCCAACAAAATGGTGTAAGTGGAAGAAAGAATAGAAGTCTACTCGATATGGCCAGGTGTCTTCTATTTGAAACGAATATGCCCAAGGCAATGTGGGCTGAAGCAGTCAATACTGCTGTTTATCTCCAAAACAGACTTCCAACAAAGGCATTAGCTCACAAGACATCCTTTGAAGCTTGGTGTGGATTCAAGCCATCATTGGCTCACCTGAAGGTCTTTGGATGCCTTTATTATGCTCAAGTTCCAGTAGATTAAGAGACAAAGTCATCTAAGAGGTCACAACCTGGTGTTTTGGTAGGGTATAGCTCAGTCAAAAAGGGCTATAGGATCATAAAACCAAACACAATAAAAATTCAAGTTAGCAGGGATGTGGTCTTTGATGAGAAGGCCTACTGGAATTGGGAAAAGAATCAACCATTGGAGACTTCAGAAGAACTTGTGGTAGGTCAGATAGAACCTGAGCATGCTGATCCAGAAATGGACATCGATGATGTCCCAGTCAGAGGGACAAGGTCATTGACTGGTGTTTATGAAAGGGCCCAAGTGGCCATAATAGAGCCAACAAACTTTGAAGAAGCTGAAGCACACCAGGGCTGGAAGGCTGCAATGGTTGAAGAGATGAAGATGATCGAGAAGAACCAAACCTGGGATTTAGTTGATAGGCCACAAGATAGAAAGGTCATAGGTGTCAAGTGGGTCTATCGTGCCAAGCAAAATGCAGATGGGACACTAAACAAGCTTAAAGCAAGGCTGATTGTGAAGGGCTTTAGTCAGAAATATGGCCTGGACTACTTGGAAACCTTTACTCTAGTAGCCAGGCTTGACACCATCAGATTATTGATTGCTTTGGCAGCACAAAAGCAATGGTCCATACACCAACTCGATGTCAAATCAGCATTTCTAAATGGACTGCTTGAAGAGGAGATTTATATCGACCAACCTCAAGGCTTTGCTGTGCCAAGCAAAGAGCACATGGTCTATAAGCTCAAGAAGGCCCTATATGGTCTGAAACAAGCTCCCCAAGCTTGGTATGCTCGAATTGATAGTTATCTCATTAGTTTGGGATTTCAAAGGAGCATCACTGAGCCCACACTGTATGTTAAGAAGAATGAA
Source organism: Gossypium rotundifolium (assembly GCA_025506655.1). Classification (NCBI taxonomy): domain Eukaryota; kingdom Viridiplantae; phylum Streptophyta; class Magnoliopsida; order Malvales; family Malvaceae; genus Gossypium; species Gossypium rotundifolium. Next base: position 20,694,229 of record CP106726.1, read on the forward strand.
GTGAAACTCACTCATTGTGTCTCTTTATGTTGATGACTTCTTTGTTCTGAGGAGGAGACAACAATGTCTTGAGAGATTTCAAGAGCAAAATGAAGATGATGTTCGAGATGTCAGACTTGGGCCACATGAGTTACTTTCTTGGAATGGAGGTAAGTCAATTTAAAGGAGAAATTTTCTTAAGTCAACAGACATTTGCTAAGAAAGTGTTATGCAAGTTTTCAATGGAAAACTACAAGCCAACTAGCACACCAATGGCTGTTGGAATAAAATTATCAAGTCAAGGGGCTTATGAGCAGGTTGATGAGTCCTCCTACAGAAGTCTAGTTGGATGCTTATTGTATTTAACAACTACTAGGCCTGATTTAATGTATGCTGTTAGTATGCTATCGAGATTCATGCCTTCTTTGCAATATGCGACACCTTCAAGCGACAAAAGGGTGCTCGGTACATCAAAGATACCTTGAGCTATGGATTGAAATTCAACAAGGCTCAAGAGCTAAAGCTGAGAGGCTACACAGACAGTGACTGGGGTGGATCGAGTGATGATATGAGGAGCACATCTGGATATGGATTCACCATTGGATCAACACTGTTTTGCTGGTGTTCAAAGAAGTAGAACCTTGTAGCTTAGTCAACAGCAGGTTTAATATGTTGCTATTGCAAATGCTGTTAATCAAGCAATGTGGTTAAGAAAAATCTTAGCTGATTTAAATTTGTATCAAGAGGGAGCAACAGAGATTTATTGTGACAACAAGTCAGCTGTTGCAATTGCAAAGAACCCTATCTTCCATGGTAGAACCAAACACTTCAATATTAAACTGTATGTGATAAGGAAGATGGAGCAAGCTCGAGAAGTTGAGTTGATTCATTGCAATTCAGAGAATCAGATTGCGGACATCTTCACCAAGGCCCTCAAAACAACAAGATTTAATGAATTAAGAAAGAAATTGGCAGTATGCAGCATGGAGTCCAAGTAGGAGTGTTGAAATATGGTCTCCATACAGCCCATGCAACGTCCAAAAGCAGCTCAAGGAAACTAGCTATGCTACAACTGTTATTTTATGTGAACCAAGTTTCAGTTTTGCTATTTTGTAATCTAATGCCAATGTAACTTAGTTTGGATTATTTTGAACCATGTTAGGTTGACATTTCATGTCATTTTGATAGAGACAAAGCTAATCATATCAGCTAGGTTAAGTTTACAAGCTATAATTTCAAGTCTCCATAAGTTTAAGTGGTGTTAGGTGAAGATTAGGTGATGACAACCATGATTTGCCTTTGTCATTTGTATTAGCTATAAGTTATCAATGTGTTGTAATGAAAAGTGACCGATTCTCATTCAAAATCTAAGCTCCATTCTTTTCCTTCACGTTTTCTTTCTTCTCTTCTATCATCTTTGTCTGTTTCTTTTGCTGCAAGTCTCGAGCCTTGGAGCTCAAGCTTGACTTATGCCACCGCTAGTCAATCAGTAAACCCAACATAGTGGACGATTGTCCCCGGTTGACATCTCTTATCATTTCGGCTAAAATACAAGTAAGATTTATTATTTATTGATTGAATTGCTTTCTTTTCTTTCCTTGTTAATAACTGGTGATCCCAATAGAGTAAATGCTTGTATAGCTATTTAAAAGATAAATAGTTTTCATTTTATAATTTTGGTCTACAAACAAATCCATATTACAGCTAGCTGACTATAATACCATTTAATAACTCAGATAAAATTTCATTAAGAGACTTTTTATGATTTGTAAGAGAAATTAATTAATAAAATGATAAGTCGTTCACTTTCTTTAAACATCTTGAAATGATTTGTTTATAGAAATTGGAGCTACGGAGAATGACAAGTGAGCAATTTAGCAATTTAAATATATGTAATTGTGAAGAAGTGGAGCAGATTACTGAGAAGGATCAAACTTCATCACATGATCATCGACTCCAACCTATTTGCTTTCCTAATTTGACTCTGATTAGTATCGTCAATTGTGAAAACTTAAAATGTCTCTTCCCGATTACTGTTGCTCATGGAGGCTTTCCAAAACTTCTAAGTGCGTCCAATTTGCAAACTCTGGAGATAAAGAACTGCTCCCAGTTGGAAGAAATAATCCAAGATCCACAAGTGTCAAACATAAGCCTTCAACGTTTAAGGGAAATAAAAGTTGAAAACTGCTATAATTTGAGGTATCTCTTCCCAATGTCTATTGCGAATAGCCTTGGGGGATTGCGAACTCTACAAATAAGTCGGTGCTTTGGATTGGAAGAAATAATCAAAGCAAAAGAGGCATCCAACGTATGTCTCCATAGTCTAATGGAAGTATTTGTACGTGAATGCAACAAGTTGACATCTCTTTCCTCATTGTCCCATGGTCACACATTGAAAAGTTTGACAAATCTAGAAATTTACGATTGCCTTCAATTGGAAGACACTTTTCCAATCTCAGTGGCTCAAGGTCTTTCTCTACTGAATGAGGTTGTGTTGGAAAATTTACCTCAATTTAAAGGAAGGGATGGAAACGAGATTGTGCTTACCCTTTCATCATTGCAGAAGTTAAAAGTGGTGAATTGTCCCGAATTGACGCATTTTATCATTTCAGCCAAAATACAAGTAAGCTTTATTTATTGTTTATTAATCTTTTATTGATTTGCCCTTCTTGATAATTTATTGAACTATATGTATTTGTTTAAACTTAAATAATTTGATAAATTTTTTAAATTAATAAAAGTTATGTAAGAAAATTAATTAACAAAATTAATTAACAAAATGAGTGATAACTTGTTCATTGCTTTGAACATTTTGAAATTGATGACTGCTGATATGTTTATAGGAATTGACCCTTGAGTGGATGGAAGGAAGGAAGAAAATGAGCAACATGATGGGGAGAGGAGGATCATCAGTAAGTATGGAATATTTAAAAATTTCCAATTTTGAAGAGTTATTTGATTCTAGTTATAACCTTTCAAGCCTGAAGTCCCTAAATTTGGTCGAACTAACCGAATTGCGAGTGATATGGAATGGTCCCATCCAAGCTGTAAACTTTCAAAATCTCACTGAATTGAATGTTGAAGAGTGTGGAAGCTTCAGATACATCTTCTCAGCTACCATTGCTCGAAATTTGCCTCGATTGAGCCGGTTACAAATATTTGCTTGTGAGGAATTGGAACAAATTATTGAGAAGGATCAAACGTCATCACAACATCATCTCCAACCTATCTGCTTCCCTAGTCTAGCTAAAGTTAAAATCACTGATCGTGAAAACTTAAAATATCTCTTTCCGATTAGTTCTGCCCATGGTGGCCTTCCAAAATTGAAGAGAATAAGCCTTGTAAACATCTCCAAATTAAAGCAGGTGTTTGAAGGAGATGAAGCGAATGTGAGTAAGGATGAAGACAAAGTGAACGACCTACCTCAATTAACCTACTTAGAGCTTGGTAGGCTGCCAAACCTCATGAGCTTCAGCCCGGTAGGTTATCATTTTGTTTTCCCATCTTTGAAGAAGTTAGCAGTAGAAGGTTGTCCCAACCTAACCACAAGGTTTAGTGTTGATTCAGAGCAATCAGGGCATGCCAAAACACAGGTGCACTTCTCTCCCAAACTCAATAATGAGCTTGAAAACTAATGTTCATCTATTGAATTCTTTTCTGTGTCTTTAATTTCTATGAATGAATGCAATATTTTCATTGAAATTATGTTTTATGCTTTAATTATTAAATGAAATTACATTAACTGTAATTAATTTATGTTGGTTATTAGTAGTTCTTTCTGGATATCCTTGTTGCATTATTATTTTCTTTTGTTGTTAATATGTCATCATTTGCTCAATCATGGGAAAATTCTGTTTGCTTTCATCATCATAAACAAACAGTAATTCGTTTTGCAGGCAAGCCAATCAGTTGATGAAACTATAGTGGAAGAATCTGCTACAGCTCAGGAAACTACATGGCCAGCTGGTAGCAATATACGCTGGTTGTCTAAAGACAACAATTGGACAACTACAGACGACGAAGAATAAACTGAAGAAGACATTTCTGTACAACTATTTGAATAGGAAGATGCAAGTGAATGAAGGCAATTATATAAAAGGAGGTTACCTGAAAATCCATCCATTCTGAACCTCTGCTCTTTGTTTCATTAAACAACTTTCCAAAAATTACTTTATTTAAAACAGTTGATTTTTTTAATGTTTGAATATCTTATGTAAAATATTTTTCCTCAAACGAATAAATCATAAAATTAAACAACTAAACAATAGCTATTGAGTCAATACGTAAATAAAACAAATTTTATAATCTACAAAAATCTTTTGTTGTATGATTTTATTTGTTATGATGATTTAAAATAGTACATGATAAGCAAATATGTTAGTTTTATAATTATTTACAACATATTATTACAAATTGAATAATATATTTTATTTTTATTTGATTTTCTTTTTTTCTACTAAATTTTATCAGTATGGTTATAAATCATTTTTATATGTTTAAATGTTTTCAATTTTATTTTTATTTAATTTTTGGATCATGATTTAAATTTTAACTAAGGCAAATTACCCTACTCCTCACCCTAAAATAAGGTCGTTTCTACTTTGGTCACTCTAATTTTTTGTCAATTTAGTCATTGACGTTAGAAAAATTGTTCAAAATGGTCACCCATTTGTTATCTCATTAACGGATTGCTTACTGAACCTTCCACGTCAACATTTTTTCACAAAATTACAAAATTTTAAGTTAATGCAACACCGCATACCTGGCCTAGACATTAAGACCAAGTCTGGAGGCTACACCAAGTCATTTTAGAACAAACCTGTAACATCCTAAAATTTGTGTATCAGTTGGTAACTTATGTTAGCTCGGGTAGTATTGTTTGTGTGCTTAGCATGGCCTAGTGAAGGCTTGATTTTATTTATGAAGATAGAATAATTCTTGGTATTTAAAAAAAAATTAATGAAGTGAACTAGGTGATCTTGACACTTAAGATAATTTAAGTATTAAATTCTAACACATGAGGAGTAAGTGGCAAGGTGGCTATGATGCATGAAAGGTTGCATGAGGGAAGAGGTTCGAGTAGCATGGATTACATTGGAAGACTTTATTTTTATGCATCTTAGCATTAAGTGTTGGCCAAGCCATTCTTATGGTAGGTTGGACTTTCAAATTTTTTGGTAAGTTGAATAATGGTTTTGGAAAGCTTGTAATTAGGGATAAGATTCTTAAGACTTATCAGATGATGAGGGACAAAAGGCATGGATGATGGAGAGTGTTTGGAAACTCTCCTATGCCTTTAGTGCATGTATGTGGATGGCATGGGTGTTTGGGGGTGGCGAATGTTGTTAGGTGGTTTGGGGGTGTATAGTTAGCCAACTTTTGCATTTGTGCATCTTTTGGTATTGTTTTCTTTCTCTCCAAAACTCCCACCTTGGCCGAATGTCTATTGTGCTTTTGGTGCAAATTTGCCTTTGGTTTTAGCCTTATTTTGTTTGAACCAAATACCATCTTCTTCCTTTCATTTGCTCTTTTGAAACCGAAACTACAATTGAACTTTGTGCATTTTGTGCACTTTCTTTTTGGCAAAGAAGTGTTTGGTGAATCTCTCCCATATTTTCTCTTTCTTCTATTGAGATTGGTTCATAATCACATTTTCTTTTATTCTCTCTTGGCCAAATTTCTCTCTTCTCCAAAACTCCTTTTCTTTTCTCCATTCTTGCTAAAATCGAACACTCTCTCTCTCTCTTTCATTCTCTTTTCTACTTACATACTTTCTCACTTTTATACACATATCTTTCTTCTTTCATAACCATATTGCGAAACTTCCCACCCTCTTTAAGTCTTTGTTTTGGCGAATATGCAAGGTAGATTCTCTTTGGTTTTCTCCAATCAATTTTGGATAATAGGTAAGTATTCATGATCGTATGTCCTTCAATTCTTTTCTCTTTTCCAAGTTATTTTCTTGTGGACAAAGGCTGAATCTTTAGGCATTGGTTTGCAAGGTTCTAACCATTCTAAGAACCGATTTCTTATAGGCTCCTCGGGATGTTGGAAGCAATCAATCTAAGCCTCATATCTTGACTATCGTTTTGGGTAAGTTTAGGTAAGACTTGGTTTTCCAAGTGATAACTCATTGGATTTAGTGGTAGGGCCGAATGGCCTTTGTTTATAATTTAAGTGTTGGCCGATTGTAGGACAAGGTGATCTAGTGCGATAGATCGGATCTCCGGAAGTTAGTTCTTGCTTTGGTGAAAGGTGTGTATCTTACACACTTTATAACTTGGTTTATATATGTATTTATGTGTGTTATAACTAATCATATTATGAAAGTGGGAAAACGATGAGATTTGGATATGATACTATGATGGTATGAATGAGGATTCGGGTAAGTCCGCTTCGATATGTTGTAAATATATGTGGCTAGAAATCATGATCTACGATTTATGATATATTTGTTATGAGATACATATCAAAGTATATTGACATGATTTGTTTATTTATTGCATTGGCATGGGCAATATGAGAGGAGGGGAAGATTGATATCGTGACTTGGTCACCAAAGTGATTTGGTATCACATTCGTGTCTTCGGACACGTGAGGTTTGGCACCTCGTGGCGACTCGTCCTCGTGGTTAACACCACCGTGGGTTGGCCCCACTTTTGAGATATGGGATCGCCGCCGATGATTTGGTATCACGTGGGTTGGCCCCATAGATGGATTATACGTGACTTTGGTCACGGTGATTTGGTATCACATTTATATCGTGACTTTGGTCACCAGTGATTTGGTATCACATTTATATCGTGACTTCAGTCACCAGTGGTTTGGCACCACCAGTGGTTTGGTACGACATGGGGTAGTAAAGGAGTTATGGATGGCTAGGTTGGGTGCATTATACATATATGTTGCTTTGTTATAATTTGTGTAAGTATGTAGTATTTACCCGGGAGTGGGAATATGCACTGAGTCTTGGTGACTCACCTTCTCCCTTATCTTTTCAGGTGATTCATGAGATCGCGGATGATGAGCCGGATGAACTCGAGGAGGCCATGCAATAAAAGTTGGTTTTATATGAACTTCCATTTGGGTACTTTATTTTAATTTGGTTTTCATATTTTTATGGATTTGTAATAAGGCCTATTTAATTATGTTTTGGATTATTTTTATGTTTTGAATATGTTTAATATATGGCTTATAAATTACTTGGTTAATTTAATAATTGAGCCCAAAGTTTTCTAAACTAAAAACTCGCAATGGTTTTAAAAATCTTACCATCGGGTAACATGAATAGTTCAATACTAAAATTACAAGTTAAATGTTTTCAACAAATTAAGTGATTTCCAAAATTCAAGTTTCTATACTCAATTGCAAGCGGATTTTCAAAATGATATTTGAATTTTCTTAAAAAGATATAAATGTTTTCTATCCTATGATTTATCAACTAAGTTTTAAAGTTTTATGTAATTTCAAAGTAAATTTTAGTTTTAACTTATTAAACATGTAATTTCTACAATTATAGAATTTCAAAGAGTTTTTCACAAAAATTTAATTGTTAATTCGATTCTTCAAAAATATTTTCCTCGGTGACATACCAGATTTGGTCGTAGGCGTATTGACCGGGTTTAGGGTGTTACAAATTGGTATCAGAGCCAAGTTCAAAAGCTCATTTGTGGGCCCAAGGCCCAAAATGTTTTAAAGTATGGTCTTACAATGTTTTTGAAAATTATATGGTTGGAAAGGCATGGCCGAGTCTCGGCATCAATCATACTGGTAAGTACATCAAAACTGTTGATTTTGATGATATGATTTCTTGATGTTGATATGACTATATAGTAGTAGGAACTACTTTAGAGACCCAAAACTATAGGTTTGGTGTACTCATGAAACAATCTCTTAATAAAATTTTCATAAAGCTGCTTTAAAGAAAGTGGAATAATGACTAATGCATAAAACTTCTAAATCAGATAAGTCGAGACTTTAGATATGAGTACTCGAGGTCGAGGTCGTGTTATGCGTGGACGTGGTCGAGGTAGGATGGCTGTGTCTGAGCCAGTGAGGTCGGGGCAAGGATCCGAGAATAAGGTACCACCAGTTCCACCACCAGCGGTTGGAGTTGAACATCAGGATCAAACGGGGGATGACGCAGTGTCTCAGGTGATGCTGCGAGTTCTTGAGAGGGTAGCTAGAGTAGGTGGAGGCGCGGGAGCTCGAAAATCTGTACCTGAGCGACTCCGAGCCAATGGAGCCGAGGTATTTCGAGGTGTTTCGGGTGTAGCTCCCAGTTCGGTGAAATATTGGTTAGAGGCGACGGAGCGAATAATGGATGATCTGGATCTGAATGCCGAGGAAAAGCTGAAAGGGATAGTGTCACTTCTTCGTGACGAGTCATATCAGTGGTGGCTCACGGTTCGAAATGGTGCTGTAGCGGAGGATCTCACTTGGGACTTCTTTAAGGCAAAGATATCGGAAGAAATATATTGGGTCTAGTTATGTTGATGCTGATGTAAGGCATTTCGAGTTTGGTCCAAGGGAGTAAATTCAGATCGAGTATGAGGTCGAGGTCTTAAGATTGAGCAGTATCTTGGAGGTATTGTGGCTTGAACATGAGCGATGTGTTCGATTCGAAGATGGTTTAAAGGACGAAATGAGATTGTTGATTGCTCCACATCGGGAGCGTAGAGTTTACTACTTTGGTTAAAAAGGCTAAGATAGTCAAGGAATAAAGAAATCAGGGCGAGCTATGGTAGGAATAAGCATAGAGAGGATATGGATCATCCGGTCACCGGTAATGTTCATAAGAGGCTAGGCAAAGTGGGCGAATCATCCGGGAGGCTCATTCGCTAATTAGGGACCAAAGATTTGTAACCGATGTGGGAAGTTTCATTAGGTGAATGTTGGACAGAAGGAAAGGATGTTTCGAGTGTGGTTCGTTGGATCATCGTGTGAGGGATGCCCACGTAAGCAAACCAAGAATCACCGAGGGTCAAGGCCGTGCTCGATTCGAGAAAGGAGGACCAAAGACCGCAGAGAGGTCGTGGTAATGGTAGAGGAGGTAATGGTTCTAGTCGAGGCATGGATCATCAGCAAGAGATACAAGCAACACCGAGGCAAGACGACTGGTTTGGTGTATGCATGAAGCGTCGAGAGAGAGTGACGACCGGATGTCATAACCGATGACGTTCTTAATATTTGGTGTTTCATATAACGCTTTGATAGATGTGGGTTCGACGATTCGTATGTTGCTAGTAGTATAGTAAAGACTATGAATCTAGATTCTAAATCGCTTTAGGAAGATGACCGTATTTTAGTCATCTAGGTCACTCTGTAAGTAGATAAGCTATATAGAGATGTACCCTAGAACTTCAAGAGGTAGTGTTCAGTGGTGATCCGATGGAACTACCGCTTGAAGAGTTCGATCCGATTCTTGGGATGGATGGTTGATTAAGTACCAAGCAAGTTTGATTATACCGCTAAGCGCTTGGTTTTGAAGACAATGAGGTAAAGAGGTGGTTATGATAGGTAATAGAAGAGATTATCTATCCAACGTGGTATCTGCGTTGAAAGTCGTGAAGATGGTCGGGAAGAATTTGTGAGGCATATGTAGTCCATGTGTGCATTGGAGGCTAAGGAGTCTACTTGTGGGGAATGTTCGAATCAGAAGGAATATCTCGACGTATTTCAAGAACTTCCGGATTGCCTCCGGATCGTGAAGTCGAATTCGGTATAGATCTATTACTCGGAACGGTGCCAGTGTCTATAGCTCCGTATAGGATGGCACCGAATGAATTAGTGGAATTGAAGGCTCAGATTTAAGAGTTGTTGGATCGAGGTTTCATTCGACCAAGTGTTTCACCTTAGGGAGCGCCGGTACTTTTTGTCAAGAAGAAGGATGGTACGATGCGGATGTGTATTGACTACCGCCAGTTGAATAAGCTGACGATCAAAAACAAGTATCCATTGCCGAGGATAGATGACTTGTTTGATCAGCTTAAAGGGGCTGTGATTTTCTCTAAGATTGACTTAAGGTCTGGATATCATCAGCTAAAGGTGAAAGAAGCTGATATCCATAAGACGGCATTTCGCACTCGGTATGGGCACTACGAGTTTCTGGTGATGCCGTTTGGGTTGACTAACGCACCGGCAGCATTCATGGATATGATGAATCGGGTATTCCAGTAGTTTTTGGATCAGTTTGTTGTGATTTTTATAGACGATATTTTGGTATACTCAAAGTCAGAAGAGGAGCATGATACACATTTGCGAGTAGTGTTGTAGATTCTGAGGGAAAAGTAACTTTTTGCTAAATTTAGTAAGTGCGAGTTCTGGATTAGGGAAGTGACTTTCTTGGGTCACATTGTATCAGCCTAGGGGATTAGAGTAGATCCTCGAAAGATTGAGGCGATGTTGATTGGATTGGCCGCCTAAGTCGATGGTCGAGATTCGAGTTTCCTAGGTCAGCGGGGTATTATCGAAGGTTTGTGGAAGGATTTTCTTTGATCGCCACACCTATGACTAAGTTGTTGAGGAAAGGAGTTCCATTTGTGTGGACCGAGAAGCAACAAGAAAGTTTTGACAAGTTGAAGAAGATTCTGACTGAAGCTCCAGTTTTGATTCAACCTGAGGCATGCAAAGAATTCACGGTTCATCGTGACGCATCACATACTGGTTTGGGATGTGTGCTGATGCAGGAAGGGAAGGTAGTGGCTTATGCATCTCGACAGTTGAGACCACATGAGGTTAATTATCCGACGCATAACTTGGAATTAGCCGTAGTGGTCTTTGCTTTGAAGATTTGGAGACACTATTTGTACGGAGAGAAGTCGATAGTCTACACGGATCACAAGAGTCTTAAGTATCTTCTGACTCAAAAGGATTTGAACTTGAGGCAAGATAGATGGATTGAGTTGTTGAAGGACTCACGACTATTCGATTGAGTATCATCCGCAAGGCTAACGTGGTGGCGTATGCGTTGAGCCGTAAGGTTGTATCGACTTAAGATCGATGTTTGCTCGTCTTAGCTTATATGACGATGGAAGTCTTTTATTGAATTGCAAGTCGCCGACTTGGTTAGAGCAAATCAAGGAGAAAGCAGTTAGAGGATGAGGGTTTGAATGATCGGAGATTGCAAGTTCGTAAGCAGAGGTTTAGAGAATTATAGTTTGTCCAAAGAATGGAGTCCTGTTTTTTAAGGAGAGCTTGTATGTCAAGGATGTAGAGTTGAGGCAAAGGATTCTTCGGACTACATAGCAGCCTATATACTATGCATCCCCGAGGTAGCAAGATGTATCGGGATTTGAGAGAGCGCTTTGGTGGCTGTGTCCAAGCGGAGGTAACCGAAGTTCGATGCGTAAATGTCCGACGTGTCGCAGTCAAAGCCGAACATCGATTGTCAGTCTGGATTACTTCAATGGTGAAGATTCCACAGTGGAAGTGGGAGAGGATCACTATGGATTTTGTCGATGGATTACCTCTTACACCTAGTAAGAAGGATTCATTTGGTGATCAGAGATCGTCCACCAAATCACTTATTTCATTCCTAAGGGTAGATTACTCACTTCAGAGGTTAGCTAAGTTGTATGTGGTGAGATAGTGAGGTTGCACGGTGTGCCGTTGTCGATCATCTCGCATGAGATCCCAATTACGTCGAGGTTTTGGAGAGCGTTACATCGTGCTTTGGTACGCGGTTGGATTTTAGTACCACATTTCATCCACGATCGACGGGCAATGGAAAGGGTCATTCAGATTTTAGAGGATATCTTTGAGAGGATGTGTTTTGGACTTCCGAGGCAGCTGGGAAGAGTTTTTACCGTTAACTGAGTTCGCTTACAACAATAGTTATCAGGCAAGCATTAAGATGGCACCATATGAGGCATTGTGTGGTAGGAAGTGTCGCACACCTACATGTTGGACAGAGTTGGGTGAGTGTCAGATGTTAGGACCAGAGTTGGTTACGAAAACTGAGGATAAGGTGAAATTGATTCAGGCTCGACTGAAGGAAGCTTCAGATAGGCAGAAGTCATATGCCGATCTCAAGCGGAGGGATATAGAGTTTGCCGGGTGACCGTGTCTTTTGAAGGTCTCGCTATGGAAGAAAGTGTTAAGATTTGGGAGAAAAGGCAAGTTAAGTCCAAGGTTCATTCAAGATAAGGTGTTGAGACGAGTGGGACCAATAGCTTATCGACTTGAGTTGCCGTAAGAGTTGAGCTAGATTCACGATGTGTTTCATGTCTCCCCGCCAGACGCTTATCGCTCGATCCATCGCATGTCGTGGCGAAGAGAGAAAAGAAGTGAGTCTAGATTTGACGATAGAAGAAGAACTCGTGCGATTCTAGATCGAGACGTGAAAGTTTTGCGTAGGAAGTCAGTTCCTTTAGTGAAGGTCTTATGGCGAAACCATGGCGTAGAAGAAGCTACGTGGGAACCGGAGGATGCAATGAGGCAGTAGTATCCTCAACTCTTTTGATCAGGTAATTTCGAGGACGAAATTATTTTAAGGGAGGTAGAATTGTAACATCCTAAAATTTGTGTATCAGTTGGTAACTTATGTTAGCTCGGGTAGTATTGTTTGTGTGCTTAGCATGGCCTAGTGAAGGCTTGATTTTATTTATGAAGATAGAATAATTCTTGGTATTTAAAAAAAATTAATGAAGTGAACTAGGTGATCTTGACACTTAAGATAATTTAAGTATTAAATTCTAACACATGAGGAGTAAGTGGCAAGGTGGCTATGATGCATGAAAGGTTGCATGAGGGAAGAGGTTCGAGTAGCATGGATTACATTGGAAGACTTTATTTTTATGCATCTTAGCATTAAGTGTTGGCCAAGCCATTCTTATGGTAGGTTGGACTTTCAAATTTTTTGGTAAGTTGAATAATGGTTTTGGAAAGCTTGTAATTAGGGATAAGATTCTTAAGACTTATGGTATGATGAGGGGACAAAAGGCATGGATGATGGAGAGTGTTTTGGAAACTCTCCTAGGCCTTTAGTGCATGTATGTGGATGGCATGGGTGTTTAGGGGGGTGGCCGAATGTTGTTAGGTGGTTTGGGGGGTGTATAGTTAGCCAACTTTTGCATTTGTGCATCTTTTGGTATTGTTTTTCTTTCTCTCCAAAAACTCCCACCTTGGCCGAATGTCTATTGTGCTTTTGGTGCAAATTTGCCTTTGGTTTTAGCCTTATTTTGTTTGAACCAAATACCATCTTCTTCCTTTCATTTGCTCTTTTGAAACCGAAACTACAATTGAACTTTGTGCATTTTTGTGCACTTTCTTTTTGGCAAAGAAGTGTTTGGCCAAATCTCTCTCCCATATTTCTCTCTTTTCTTCTCTTGAGATTGGTTCATAATCACATTTTCTTTTATTCTCTCTTGGCCGAATTTCTCTCTTCTCCAAAACTCCCTTTTCTTTTCTCCATTGTTGCTAAAATCGAACACTCTCTCTCTCTCTTTCATTCTCTTTTCTACTCACATACTTTCTCACTTTTATACACATATCTTTCTTCTTTCATAACCATATTGCCGAAACTTCCCACCCTTATTAAGTCTTTGTTTTGGCCGAATATGCAAGGGTAGATTCTCTTTGGTTTTCTCCAATCAATTTTGGATAATAGGTAAGTATTCATGATCGTATGTCCTTCAATTCTTTTCTTTTCCAAGTTATTTTCTTGTGGACAAAGGCCAATCTTTAGGCATTGGTTTGCAAGGTTCTAACCATTCTAAGAACCGATTTCTTATAGGCTCCTCGGGACGTTGGAAGCAATCAATCTAAGCCTCATATCTTGACTATCGTTTTGGGTAAGTTTAGGTAAGACTTGGTTTTCCAAGTGATAACTCATTGATTTAGTGGTAAAATAGAATGGCCTTTGTTTATAATTTAAGTGTTGGCGATTGTAGGACAAGGTGATCTAGTGCGATAGATCGAATCTTGGAAGTTAGTTCTTGCTTTGGTGAAAGGTGTGTATCTTACACTTTATAACTTGGTTTATATATGTATTTATGTGTGTTATAACTAATCATATTATGAAAGTGGGAAAACGATGAGATTTGGATATGATACTATGATGGTATGAATGAGGATTCGTAAGTCTGCTTTCGATATGTTGTAAATACATGTGGATAGAAATCATGATCTACGATTTATGATATATTTGTTATGAGATACATATCAAAGTATATTGACATGATTTGTTTATTTATTGCATTGGCATGGGCAATATGAGAGGAGGGGGAAGATTGATATCGTGACTTCGGTCACCAGTGATTTGGTATCACATTCGTGTCTTCGGACACCAGAGGTTTGGTACCTCCAGTGATTTGGTATCACATACGTGTCTTCGGACACTAGAGGTTTGGCACCTCATAGCGACTCGTCCCTGTGGTTAACACCACTGTGAGTTGGCCCCACTTTTGATATATGGGATCGTCGCCAGTGATTTGGTATCACACGTGGGTTGGCCCCACAGATGGATTATTCGTGACTTTGGTCACGGTGATTTGGTATCACATTTATATCGTGACTTTGGTCACCAAAGTGATTTGGTATCACATTTTATCGTGACTTCGGTCACGGTGGTTTGGCACCACCGGTGGTTTGGTACCACATGGGGTAGTAAAGGAGTTATGGATGGCTAGGTTGGGTGCATTATACATATATGTTGCTTTGTTATAATTTGTGTAAGTATGTGGTATTTACAGGAGTGGGAATATGTATCGAGTCTTGGTGACTCACCTCTCCTTATCTTTTCGTGTGATTCATGAGATCACGGATGATGAGCCGGATGAACTCGAGGAGGCCATGCAATAAAAGTTGGTTTTATATGAACTTCCATTTGGGTACTTTATTTTAATTTGGTTTTCATATTTTATGGATTTGTAATAAGGCCTATTTAATTATGTTTTGGATTATTTTATGTTTTGAATATGTTTAATATATGGCTTATAAATTACTTGGTTAATTTAATAATTGAGCCCAAAGTTTTCTAAACTAAAACTCAATGGTTTTAAAAATCTTACCATCGGGTAACATGAATAGTTCAATACTAAAATTACAAGTTAAATGTTTTCAACAAATTAAGTGATTTCCAAAATTCAAGTTTCTATACTCAATTGCAAACGGATTTTCAAAATGATATTTCGAATTTTCTTAAAAAGATATAAATGTTTTCTATCCTATGATTTATCAACTAAGTTTTAAAGTTTTATGTAATATCAAAGTAAATTTTCAGTTTTAACTTATTAAACATGTAATTTCTACAATTATAGAATTTCAAAGAGTTTTTCACAAAAATTTAATTGTTAATTCGATTCTTTCAAAAATATTTTCCTCAGTGACATACCAGATTCGGTCGTGGCGTATTGACCGGGTTTGGGGTGTTACAAAATCGACCTTTAACTACTTGAAATTCAACATCCGGAAATAATGTAATTAGTTAAACCAAATATAGAATTTCAAACTTTCGAAACGTAATTCAAAATAAACACAAAATAGCATAACTTTATAAAAACAGTAAAATAACTAGAGAGGAATGATCGAGCTCTTGCCATGCCAACCCGCCTAAATCTGTGGGTTACCGTAATCCAAACAAACAGACATAATGAGTTTACAACTCAGTGTGTAACTTACATTCTAAAATAAACAATAACATAACATATGTGATTTCAGTTCTTCATTAATCATTCAATTATCATAATCGAATACGGAAATAGAAACAGAGGATATCAGATACAATTACAGAGCAATTCAGATACTGATGCAGATTCCTACCCCCAACCGCTACCATCTTCGTTCATCCCTCCACACCATATAGGGTATCAAGTACCTATCCATCCCTACACACAGCATTGTGACTAAGTGTCACGTTTCAGAGAGATTGCAGTCAAGCTGGCAGATCAGAATGTGATATTGCTAGAGTCATATATAAGTTTGTGGCTTAGCCACTAGATTCGGCAAATTATTAAACTGCCAAAACTTTCGCCTGTTCACAATCCCAACCCCCAGTGCAGATGCAGATTCAATAGATATCAGATATGCATATACAGAAATACAGAATTAGAACATGCTCATATAATGCTATTGCACTTACTTATCAAATTATATATTAAATATTGGAAATAATTGATTACTCAGTAACAGATCATTAGATAACAATTTCATTGTTGAATTCAGATCATACGAACCCTACAGTAGACCGATGTTCGATTTGAACGACGATTATAGCCCTAGGAAAAAAATTCCTGATTTTTGGCCTACACGTCTGTGTGGATTCACACGGCTTGGATGGCTGGCCCGTGTAGCCATGTGGCCCAGCACACGCCAGTGTATGAAACACCCTTAACCTATCTCCGTCACTGGGTTGGGTTACGAAGAATTATGATGAACATTTCACACATTTAACATTTCATAGAAGCAAATATACATGTATAATTTTAATATTCATAACACATTTTATTCATAATAACATGCACTTATAAGCCTTTAACCGAGTTTATGGGACCCTAAACTAGTTTGGGAACATTCTGGGATTAATTCAAAACAAAACAGAAAAATTAGGCGAAAGTTGAAATTTTTGGAAACAGGCAACCCGTGTGACTTGGCCCAGACCGTGTGGACCTTTGAAGTCCAGACACACAGTCGTGTCCTAGCATTTGTGTCCACCCATGTGGGTATTCGAAATAGGGTCACACAACCATGTCGCAGGCAGCGTGCTAGATCGTGTGTATAAACTATTTTGGTACACGCGGTCGTGTCTCAAGCCGTGTGTCAAACCATGTGAAACCTACACATAAAAAACATTAAGACACACAGTCATGCGAATAGGCCATGTGTGATACACTGTCGTGTGATAGCGCATGCCCCAGGCTATGTGCACCAAATTTTGCTTCCAAAACAAGGGAATTTGCACACCTACCTTGATTACCAAGCCAAGCCTAAAATCACCCTTTAAATATCTTCAAATACACCTCAAAACAATTCAAAACATGCCAATTGTATGCAACCTAAGTGCTTAACCAATGTGCCCTCATTGACACCACATTTCCATCATCATATACAAGCATTCAACTACAACCAAAACATACATCAACCCCAAACAAGTAACTCAAAATCATTCACTTCCAAAAGAGCCAATTTCATAGACCACATAATATCAACCATATAAAATATCCCTCACCCAAAAACACATATTCATATACCTAAACATATATATCCAAAAGAGCCATATTATAAGACATACTTAAATTCATCCACAACTATATACAAGCATTAGCTTTCTAGGCAAAATATAATTCAAAGCTTACAAGACAATGATAAACCGTAAAAGTAACATATTTTAATCCCACATTTAGTATGCTTTTGGATGAATTATCCTTGATTTATGTAAAAAGGTGCTCTTAATCCTTTCTTTTCATGTCTTATACTCAGGAAAGCACCTAAGGATAAAAAGAACGTAAAATGGGCTTAAAATGGACTAAATTGGGCCAACCCAAGAATTCGACACGGCCTGGCCCAAAAGCCACACAATCGTGCCTTGCTGATTTCCTAGAGCATGGCCTCAACTCCGCCACACACGGCCCTGCATCATCCATTTACTAGACACAGACGTACCTGGTGATCTACATGGCTGTGTCCCAATCGATAGACCTGAAGCACGGCCTGAATCCTGACTTACATGGCCGTGCCCAAAATGACAGAATCGAGACACGGTCCAACCACGATTTACACGGGCGTGTGCCATGGTTGTGCCCCTGCCGAGGGAGAGAGCAATTTCACTCAGATTTGGATGCTTGAAGCCAAAGAAACATACTCCTAAGTCCACTTAAACACCCTAATAGTAATTCTACTTGAAAGAGGTACTTAGGAGCCGGGAAAAGCATCTAAAAAGCCTATATAAACAACCCAAGGTAGACATTGAAAGGGAGGCTTTTGGTAGAGGCTTTTTGCAGAGGCTTTTGCCGAAGCTTTCATCTTTTAAGGAATCACTTGAAGATAGCCACTTGATCCATCTCAAGAAGCGAGAACTCTTTTCAAGACGGAGGATCTCTCCTTCATTTCCTTCAGGGGGTTTTAGGGATTTCTTATGTTTTGTTTTATCTTTTCTCTTGAGATGTTTTCTTATTTAGTTATGAACTAAACCCTTTAGATACCTGAAGGGGATGAAACCTATGACGGATTTTGCTATTTGATTTCCAAATTATATGATAAGTACTTAGTTTGTTCTTAATTATGTTGCTTAATTTAATCTGATGTGCTTAGGTGGAGGAGGAATAAACCCTATCTAATAGTAGATCTAGCATAATTGAGCGGAGTTGATCGGGCGCCTAGAGATAGGGTTACGAGATTTTGTCAAATTAGGGTGAAACCTAATATGGGAATCCATTGATCGATTTGCTGCTTCCTTAGGAGGTTATTATAAGAGAACGAGAGTTTCACTAATTAACCTAAGGTTAGACGTTATTTGCCTCGAGAGAGGGTTTAATATAGGTTAGGGAGTCTCACGGATCAAGCTAAGTAAAGAAATCATATGGTTTAGGAATAAATAATAAGTGAAGTCATAGGTGGATTCTTCCTGAGGGTATCGTCATCATCAACTGAGTTTTCCTAAAGTCTTTCTCCAAGTCATTCTTTTGTCTTTGCATCTAGTTTAGTTTTTCATTAGTTTTATAAACCAATCAATCCATATTTTAGGCTAAATAATAGAAAGAAAGTGAGTAGTAGTACTTTTAGGTTCCTTTGGGTTCGACAAGATATTCTTGCCTAAACTATACTACAGTTCGATAGGTGCACTTGCCTCTATCGTTGTCATAGTTAGTCTACAGGTTCGATCATTCTTTTTATAAATATTAAAACTCGACTGTTTGACACGATCAAACAACATCCAATACAAGCAACTTACACTAAATTTAATTATATACCAAAATACCAATTCTCAAAACATTATCATCCTAGGTACATGCCAAAACATAAAAGAAAGCATCACCAATGTTAAGTTCGGGATTACCGTTGGATGCTAAGTCGACAAACAAAAATAGGTACCTAACTTGCACACAAAGGATTGATCAAACAATGAATAAATTTCATTAACTCAAAGAACTACACCTACATTTAATAATCCATAACATGTAATGGTTGTTACCATATAATTTATCATAAAGTGTATCATGAACATTCCATAACATCCCTCATTTACCAACTTCTTCAATAATTTGGTTATGCATCATCAATATAGATCAACTTGTTATCAGCACCCGATGCCTGACGGATAAACTGTAAAAAGGGTTTTGCACCCAGCGCTAGTCGGGTAACTGACGATAGATGTGCTCTACACTAGTCAAATAAATCGACAATGGTTTGCGTCCAGCGCTAGTCGGGTAACCTGACAATGTCAATGTGTGCCCAACACTAGTTGGTTAAACTAATAATTTTTTGTACCCACTCTAGTCCAATAAACTGACATTATCAATGTTTCGGTGTGCCTAGCACTAGTCAGTAAAACCAACAAACACATACTTATTTGCATAATTCCATCATACTTCGTTTAACTACTTATCAGTTATATACAATTGCAATTAGATATTAAAGCAATAATTAAATTAATTAAAAATGAAAAATAATCATCTAAATAAAGTTTGAGTTCAAGACTACGAACTTACCAAATTGCACAAGCGCTCGATAGTCGAAGTTGATTATTAGACAACTTTCTCCTTCCCTCGGCTAACGACCGCTCTACTTGTTTCTTAATCTAAATGTTATAATTGAATTTAATTAATCAATTCAAGTATTATAAAATATTTGACTCAACAATTTATCCTATAATTTTCAACTTCACGCTGATAAACCGTAAAAGTAACATATTTTAACCCCATATTTAGTATGCTTTTGGATGATTTAGCCCTTGATTTATGTAAAAAGGTGCTTTTAATCCTTTCTTTTCATATTTATACTCAGGAAAGCACCCAATGACGGAAAGAACGAGAAATGGGCTTAAAACGGGCCAATTTGGGCCAAAGTAGAAATCAACACGGCCTAGACCTCATGTTGCACGACTGTGCATCATCGACATGGCTGGACCCCGATTTACACGGCCATGCCTAAATCAACAGAATCGAAACACAGCCTGAAGTCGATTTACACGGGCGTGTGCCATGGCCGTGCCTCTGTCATGGAAAAGAAGAATTTCACTCGGAAAAGGATACTTAGGGAGAAAGAATCGCATTCCAAAAGCCTATATAAAGATCCCAAGTACCACCTTTGAAGGGGACTGTTAGCTAAGCTAAGGAGCCGAGCCAGAAAGGTCAGAATTGTGGGAATTACTCGAAGATAGCCAGTTGATCCATCCCAAGAAGCTGGAATTCTACTCAAGATGGTGGAATTCTCCTTAAATTCCTTTAGGGGGTTTTAGGGATTTCTTATGTTTTGTTTTATCTTTTCTCTTGAGATGTTTTCTTTAATTGTTATGAACTAAACCCTTCAGATTCCTGAAGGGGATGAAACCTAGATGAATCTTGTTATTGTTTTCTAAATTATATGATAAATATTTAGTTTGTTCTTAATTATGCATGCTTAATCCAGATCTGATGTGCTTAGGTGGAGGAGGAATAGACCCTGCTTAAGAGTAGATCTAGCATAATTAAGCGGAGTTGATCGCACGCCTAGAGAAAGGGTGACGAGATTTTTCCAGATTAGGGTGAAACCTAGTATGGGAGTTCATAGATCGATTTACTGCTATTCTAGGGGATTATTATTCGAGAAAGAGATTTCCGTTAATTAACCTAGGGTTAGACATTATTCGCCTTGAGTGAGGGTTTAATATACGTTAGGGAGTCTTATGGATCAAACTAAGTGAATAAATCATATGGTTCAGTGCTAGATAACAAGTGAAGTCCAGGTGGATTCTTCTTGAGGGTATCGTCGTGATCAACTGAATTCTTTCTTCAAGTTATTTCCCAATTCGTTCTTTTTTTCTTTGTGTTTTTAGCTTAGTAGTCGTTAATTTAGATAAAAGCAACTTCACTTTATTTTAGGCTAAATAATAAAAAGAAAGTTAGTATTAGTACTTTTAGTTCCTTTGGGTTCGACAATCCGGTCTTGCCTAAGCTATACTACTGTTCGATAGGTACACTTGCCTTTAATAGTTTTCAGAGTTAGTTTCCAGGTTTGATCATTCTATTTATAAATTTTAAAACTCGACAAAACAACGATCATGTTTTGGGCGCCGTTGCCGGGGAACTAAAATATTAAGAAAGCTCTATTTTTATTACTTTAGCCATTATTTTAAATTTTAATTTTAGTTTTATTTTTTGTAATTTATTTTATTCCATTGTTTTTACTAAATTTTATTTTCTTTCTTTTTCTAGTAGGTTCCTCTAGTTTATGACTAGAAGGAACCCGACAGGACCTTTAGAATACGATAGTGATATTGAAGCTACCGCACGTAGGAATCACAGAGAAATTAGGCGAGCCTTAAATTACCAACAAGGCGAATCCAATCCTACTGAAGGGATGGACAAGAATAATCCACCACGAGATGTGGCAGAGAATAATGCTCTGCGTACTATGTATGATTATGCTAAACCTCAGTTAACAGGAGCAAAATCTAGTATTGTTAGGCCTACTATGGCTGCTAATAATTTTGAATTAAAGCCTAATACAATACAAATGATTCAACAATTTGTTCAATTTGATGGTTTCCAGGACGAAGATCTGAACACTCATATAGCTAATTTTTTAGAGTTCTGTGATACTTTCAAAATAAATAGTGTTTCTAATGATGCCATTCGTCTTCGGTTATTTCCCTTTTCATTAAGGAATAAAGCCAAATAGTGGTTAAACTCGTTACCACGAGGGTCAATCACTACATGGGAGCAAATGATCGAAAATTTTTTATTAAAATATTTCCCACAGGCCAAAACGGCCAAATTATGGAATGATATCTCTTCTTTTGTGCAGATGGATTTAGAGACATTATACGATTCATGGGAGAGATACAAGGATCTCTTAAGAAGATGTCCACACCATGGATTACCTTTGTGGCTTCAAATCCAAACTTTTTACAACGGTATAAATCCCTCAACGAGACAACTAATTGATTCAGCTGTTGGTGGAACCTTGAACAGTAAAACTCCTGAAGCAGCCTACGAATTTATCGAAGAGATGTCACTGAATAACTATCAGTGGCAAGTTACAAGGACAAAACTGACAAAATTAGCCGGAGTTTACAACCTCGATGCAGTAACCATGCTATCAACACAGGTAGAGATGATGAATAAAAAGCTTGATAGTTTGTGTTCTTCGCAGGTACATCCAGTCATGTAGTGCAACACAAGTGGAAGCGTGGCAAATCCTGAGTACCCACCCTACCAACCGGAAGCAGAGAGCGAACAATTTAACTATATAGGTAATAATTTCAGATCCAATAATAATCCTTATAGTAATACTTACAATCCACGTTGGAGGAACCACCCAAATTTTTCATGGGGAGGCCAAGGAAATCAAGGAAATCAAAGACAATAACCTCCTCAAAATTCATGGAAAAATAGAAAATCGTTTCCAAGAAGCTGAGAGAATACTAAAAGATCAACAAGCGTCAGTTGAAAATCTTACTGACTCATTCGAGGAGTTCAGTAAGTCGATTGGACTACTTACTAAGATGATCCGTGAAATACTGAGAGATTTTTCTAAAGAAAGCAATGTAAAAGATTACACTAAGAAGTGGAAAGGAATTAGTTGAACCAAAGGAACAAATCCCCCAGGAAGATAGCAAAGTAAGAGATGAGTGAGTTGAGGATGTAAATCCAGTACGCAAAGAAAGTAAACCACCGATCCCATATCCAGCAAAGTTAAGGAAGGAATGATTAGATGCCCAATACAGTAAGTTTCTTAAACTTTTTAAACAAATACATATTAACTTACCTTTTGTTGAGGCTATTTCACAGATGCCGAAGTATGCAAAATTCTTAAAGGAACTCCTGACAAATAAAAGGAAGCTTGAAGAAGTATCGACAGTGGAACTTAATGAAAAATGCTCAGCCATCCTCCAAAACAAGTTACCAACCAAATTAAAAGACCCAGGAAGTTTTACTATTCCTTGTTTAATTGGTAGCTTAAATATTAAGAAAGCATTAGCTGATCTAGGTGCCAATATTAATCTAATGCCTTACAAAATGTTTAAACAATTAAATCTTGGGGAACCAAAACCCACTAGGATGAGTATTCAGTTAGCCGATAGATCCATTAAATATCCTAGAGGAGTGATCGAAGATGTCTTGGTAAAAATTGATAAATTTATTTTCCCTGTTGATTTTGTTGTGTTAGACATAGAAGAAGCCATTAATGTTCCTTTAATTCTAGGGCATCCTTTTTTAGCCACTGCAAGGGCTGTTATTGATGTAGGTGATGGTAAACTTGCATTAAAGATAGGCGATGAAGAAATTATTTATCAAATTTATGATGCCATGCGATATTCTAAAGAGTAAGATGATTCCTGTTATTTTGTTGATACTACTGATCATATTATTCAAAATTCATTGCAGGATATCATACATGATGACATGATGGAACTATGCCCGACTCAAGAAGAGGGGGAAGAAGATGAAAGTGATGAGATGAATTTGAATACATCGTCATCCAGGCAAATGAAAGAAGAAAGCATTGAAAACAATGACGAAATAAAACAGAAATCCTCCATTGATAAGCCACCCGACGGAATTGAAACAGATTACCAAAACACTTAGAATATGCATTCCTCGGGGACAATTCTACGCTACCAAGAATTATCTCTTCGAACTAGAACCCAAGGAAAAAGAAGAGTTGATAAAAGTACTAAGAGAACATAAAAAAGCCATAGCTTGGAAAATCTCTGACATCAAGGGTATAAGCCCCTTGTTCTACACCCACAAAATCTTAATGGAAGAAGAATACAAGCCGTGTGTGCAGCCCCAAAGAAAGCTAAACCCCAACATGAAAGAAATGGTCAAAGTTGAGGTAATTAAACTTCTAGATGCATGAATAATTTATCCTATTTCTGACAGCACTTGGGTAAGTCCTATGCAGGTAGTTCCAAAGAAAGGAGGTATGACGGTGGTGCCCAATGAAAAGAATGAATTAATCCCCACAAGAACAGTTACAGGATGGAGAGTCTGTATAGACTATGGAAAACTCAATGATGCCACCAGAAAAGATCACTTCCCTCTACCCTTCATAGATCAAATGTTAGAAAGACTATCCGGGCATATGTATTATCGCTTGGGTCGACTCTCACTACTTCCAAATCCCCATAGCTCCTGAAGATCAAGAGAAGACAACATTTACATGCTCATATGGTATGTTTTCTTATCGTAGAATGCCATTTGGATTATGTAATGCTCCTGCTACTTTTCAGCGTTGCATGTTGGCAATCTTTGATGAACTCGTGGAAGACATTATGGAGGTATTAATGGATGATTTCTCGATATTCGGTAATTCTTTCCATCTTTGCCTTAAAATTTTAAAAATAGTTCTAATGAGATGTGAGGAAACTAACCTTGTTTTGAATTGGGAAAAATGTCACTTCATGGTTAGAGAATGGATTGTATTAAGACATAAGATTTCTAGTAAAGGGATTGAGGTAGATAAAGCAAAGGTTGAAACCATAGAAAAATTACCTCCCCCTAGTTCAGTTAAGGCTATTAGAAGCTTTTTAGGACATGCAGGGTTCCATAGAAGATTTATTAAAGATTTTTCTAAAATAGCTAAGCCTTTGAAAAAATTACTAGAAAAAGATATTCCTTTCAATTTCAATCAGGAATGTTTAGATGCATTTAATATCCTTAAGGATAAATTAATAAATGCTCGGATTATAATTGCACCTGATTGGAACTCACCCTTTGAACTAATGTGTGACGCAAGTGATTTTACAGTAGGTCCAGTTTTGGGACAATGAAGAGACAAGCATTTTCAGCCAATTTAATACACTAACAGAACATTAACACCCACACAAGAAAACTACACCACCACAGAGAAAGAATTGCTAGCTGTAGTTTTTGCTTTTGACAAATTTAGACAGTATCTAATATTGTCTAAAATTGTCGTTTACACTGACCATTCAGCACTTCATTATCTCTTAAACAAACTTGATGCAAAACCTCGACTCATACGATGGATTTTACTCTTACAGGAATTTGACTTGGAAATACAAGATAAGAAGGGAGCTGAGAATCTTGCTGCAGATCACCTCTCCAGACTTGAGAGTCCACATATCAGAGAGATCGATAAAAATAAGATAAACGATTCATTTTTCGAAGAACAACTCTTTTCTATACCACATTCTAAGGTACCATGGTTTACAAATATTGCAAAATAATTTAGCAGCTAACATCTTGCCAAAAAGACTAACACATCACCAAAAGAAGCGATTCTTTGCTGACGTGAAAAACTATTTTTGGGAAGATCCTTTTCTTTTCAGCATATGTGCAAATCAGGTAATTCGAATATGCATTACAAAGATAGAAGCAAGCAAAATCTTGAAACATTGCCATTCAGGACCCTCAGGAGGACACTACAGTGGTATTAAGACAGCACACAAAATACTCAAATCAGGTTTGTATTGGCCAACTCTATTTAAAGATGCCAACAGGTATGTTACCTCGTGTGATAAATGCCAAAGAACAGGTAATATTTCTAAACTTGATGAAATGCCTCAAACATATATGTTATCATGTGAATTGTTTGATGTATGGGGTATTGATTTTATGGGACCATTCCCTAGTTCATTAGGAAATAAATACATCCTAGTGGCAGTTAATTACATGTCAAAATGGGTAGAAGCGGAAGCTTTACCTACCAATGATGCTAGGGTAGTAGTTAAATTTCTCAAGAAACTGTTTTCTCGATTTGGGACACCTAGAGCTATCATTAGTGATAGGGGTACTCATATCTATAATGTCCAATTTGAAAAAGTTTTAAAAAAATAGAGAGTATACCACAGGACAACTCCCCCATATCACCCTCAAACCAGTGGGCAAGTTGAAGTAGCAAACCGAGAACTTAAGTGCATCCTAGAAAAAACAGTTGAATCGAATAGAAAAGATTGAGCATTAAAAGTAGATGACGCCTTATGGGCCTATAGAACAGCATTTAAAACCCCTCTAGGGACATCCCCATTCAAACTTGTATACGAGAAAAACTGTCATCTACCATTCGAGTTAGAACACAAAGCCTTTTGTGAAACACCCCACACCCGGCCCACGAGCCTGAACCGGATCTGGTATGTTCCTAAAGTAAACCAGTTTCAAAGATTTTCGTTACTTAGAGAGAGTTTGTAAAATTTTTAGAAAAATGTTGTTGTGGATTGGGCTTAGATTGGAAACCCATTTAACTAGTCTTGTAAATCCAATTTTTATTAAGGTGACAAAATAATTTTAAGGTTTTTTAAAAAAATCACTTAACTTTAGTTATAATAGTTAAGTAACATAACAATTTAAAGTAAAGCGAATAAGAAAAATCCACTGGGCCTTATGGCCTTATTACATCAAGTAAAACCCAAAAGAAAACTATCAAAGTCCAAATTGAATAAAAATCTTCAAATGAAACATGGCCACCTCGAGGTCTATCGTCCCGGTCCACATCCTTTGTTCATCACCGAAAATATTTCCATAGAACGGGTGAGTCAACAGACTCAATGTGCACATGAGACTAACTTTCAACAAATCGGCATACACGTTCATACCAATTTCATATTCATATAAAAATGATGATGCAACTCAACCCAAGCCTAGTGGTCCATCCGCTACACACCACCCTACCGCCACCACACCGTGAGGACTACTAAGTCAACCCTCCATCCGCTACACACCATCGAAGGCGATCAATGCGCAATGACGTGCTCATCGCCTATATAATTTGTGTCATTAGACACCATATTCAAATAGTGTAACCGGTTACCAAATTCAGATAATGTAACCGAGTTACCATATTCAAATTTTTGTGACCGTAGTCACCATATAACATTGGTGAGACCAAGTCAACACCTTCTTCCCTTTCACATAAATCTCAATGCCCCAAAAAATATATATATCATGCATAACATACTTAATTTCATATTGATATTCATATATTCACATGTTATAAAATAACATATTTCATAATCCTATCGTAAGTAGGAAACGTGCTGAGTACTTTTGTACCACATTAGGTACTTAGCCATATTCATATTCTTACGTATAATCACATAATAAAAATAATTGC
Source organism: Gossypium rotundifolium (assembly GCA_025506655.1). Classification (NCBI taxonomy): domain Eukaryota; kingdom Viridiplantae; phylum Streptophyta; class Magnoliopsida; order Malvales; family Malvaceae; genus Gossypium; species Gossypium rotundifolium. Next base: position 20,721,424 of record CP106726.1, read on the forward strand.
CATATGAAATATCGAAGTTAGTGTGCGTACACACCGATTTGCTTAATAGATTCCTTGAGATCTCGAAAATCCGATCTAACTTTAGATCATTAATTCTTATATTCGCCCATTATATAAAACACATTAATAAACCTATGTGGTTTAAAACAAAACCAAATCCTAGTAGGATTTGTAAAAGACTCACCTTTGATGCCGATTTGGTGTTTATTCAAATCCAAAACTTAGTTTTCCTTCACCGATATTCTACCAACCTTGAATCTCAATATGGGTTAGTTTTGGCTTTTTAATAATTAAAGAACCGATCTAGGTAACCATACAAGCCTTGGCGAATACTTTTAGGTGCTTACCTTATGGACTTTAAATCTAAAACTTCACCTTCCTCTTCCCTTGAATCGGCCAAATCCTAAATCCTCGAATCGCTTAGTCGTTGATTAATTTGATCCGAAAACCTAAGATTTGGCCTTGGCGAATGTATAAACTCACTTACCTTGGATCTTTGATCCTCCTATTCGATAATGGTAGAAACCCGAGAGACCCTTGTAGATTCGGCCAAAATTGCTAATAGGATTAGTACTCCTATTTTGGAAAAAAAAGAAAGGAATAGAAATTGATTGACCATAGATCTTACCCGTTTGATGTTTGTAGTTGATTGCTCCTTTACTTAGAATCAACAAAGATTCGGCTTTGATAGTAGAAACAGAGAAGAAAATAGAAGAAGAGAGGATGGTTTTTTTTTGCTTAAAGAAAATTCGGCAGAGAGGGGGAGAAAGCTTAGGAAAATTTCGGCAAGGCTTTAGAAAAGATGAGAGAATAGCCTAAATTATCCTCCTTTAACTGAAATTGCTAGACCAAGAGTCCATGACTTGGCCACTACTCCCCATAAGTGATAATATTATCTCCTTTAATTATCATCTACTTAAATTAAAAGTATTTAATCCATCCTATATCTCCTCAATTATCTTATTAAGAGAAAATCCTTTACTTAACACTTAATTTATCAAGTTTCAACCGAAATAAAACTCTTCCTTTTCTAGAAAATAGGTGTCGTCCACCCCTTGGCCTTGGAAGCAAAATAAAGCCTTCATTATTTGCTTCCCAAGTGACTCGAACTCAGGCCCATTTCTCTTACACATGGCGCCATTTCCATAAGCCTTAAGTGACACCTTCAGGCCACTTTTCCAAGCCCGATTGTGTGTCAAATTTCACCAACTTTTACTTTTAAGGCCCTCTTGCCCTTGTTTCCTATTTTGGACTTTAAAATTTGTCATTCGGCATTATTTCTAAGTTTCCTAAAATTTTCGATCGGTTCAGAACTTGCCATTTTCTTACATCTTCAAGTTTCCAAAATGTTCGTGTTTCCAAAATGTTCAAGTTTCCAAAATGTTCGTGTTTCCAAAATGTTCAGTTTCCAAAATGTTCGGTTTCCAAAATGTTTAGGTTTCCAAAATGTTCGTGTTTCCAAATGTTCGGTTTCCATTTTCATGCATTTCCGTGTTTCCAAAATATCAAGATTTATTCTCGGTGCTTAAACTTGTCATTTCATACAATTAAACCTGAAAATGCATAGGCCCCATTCAGGATGTTACAGTTCTACCCCCCTTAAACAAAATTTCATCCCCGAAATTTCCTAATTAAAATAGTTGAGGGTATTGCTGTCGCATGGTCTCTTCTGGCTCCCACGAAGCTTCTTCCGATCCATGATTGCGCCATAAAACTTTGACTAGAGGCACTGTCTTCCTTCGTAGTACTTTCACATCACGTTCCAAGATCCGAATCGGTTCTTCCTCGTAGGATAAGTCTGGCCTTAGCTCCACCTCTTCAACAGATACCATATGCGACGGATCCGATCGATAGCGACGTAGCATGGACACATGAAATACGTCGTGCATCTGCTGCAATTCTGGTGGCAACTCTAATTGGTATGCCACTGGCCCAACTCGTTTTAGTACTCGGTAGGGCCCTATAAATCTTGGGCTTAACTTCCCTTTTTGACCGAACCTCATTACCTTCTTCCAATGCGAAACTTTCATGAATACTTGGTCTCCTACTTCAAATTCTATTTCCTTCCATTTAAGGTCCGCGTACGACTTCTGCCTATCAGAGACTTCCTTCAACCGTGCCCGAATTAACTCAACCTTTTCTTGATTTACGCCACTAATTCCGGACCCAAAACTCGGCGTTCTCCTAACTCTCACCAAGAAGTAGGTGTTCTACACTTCCTTCCATACAATGCTTCAGTATGGTGCCATCCGAATGCTAGCTTGATAGCTATTGTTGTAGGCAAACTCAGCTAAAGGCAAGTAATTTTTCCAACTTCCTCGAAAATCCATTACACAGCATCTCAACATATCCTCCAACACTTGTATAACCTGCTCGATCGCCCGTCCGATTGTGGATGAAAAGCTGTAGTGAAGTCTAACTTAGTGCCTAAAGCTTGATGAAGTGCCTTCCAAAATCGAGATGTAAACCTTAGGTCTCTATCAGAGATGATCGACATTGGTACTCCATGCAACCTTACAATTTCTGCCACATATAACTTAGCCAACTTCTGAAGAGAATAATCCATTCTTACTGGGATAAAGTGTGCGGACTTGGTCAAACGGTCCACAATCACCCATACCGAGTCCTTCTTAGTAGGCGTAAGGGGAAGCCCACTAACGAAGTCCATGGTAATTCTCTCCCACTTCCATTAGGGAATCTCGATTGGTTGAAGCAATCCCGATGGGACTTGGTGTTCAGCCTTAACTTGCTGACACGTCAAACATCTCCCCACAAATTCAGTCACCTCTCGTTTCAGATCAGACCATCAAAACTGTTCCCTTAGATCTCTATACAGCTTGATGCCTCCGAGATGCATAGCATAAGGGCTACCATGCGCTTCCCAAAGAATCCTTTGTCTTGACTCCTTATTCCTCGGCATACAGACCTTTCCCTTGCAGCACAATACTCCTTCATCACTGACGCCATAGTCCTTTAATCCCCTTTTCAGACTTGCGCAACTTAGTACTTAAGTCGTCATCACCAACCCCCCTCTTTCACTTCCTTTAGCCATGTGGGCCTGACTTGTAACTCGCCAACAAAGCTTCCGTCATCATACAGACTTAAATGAGCGAACAAAGCCCGTAGATCCGACACAACCTTCCGACTTAGGGCATTAGCCACGACGCTCGCCTTGCTCGGATGATATTCTATCGAGCGATCGTAGTCCTTTAGCAATTCCACCCACCTTCGTTGCCTCAAATTCAACTCCTTCTGAGTCAATAAGTACTTAAGACTCTTGTGGTCTGTGTAGATAACCGACTTTTCTCCATAAAGGCAGTGCCTCCAAACCTTAAGGGCAAAAACCACTGCTGCTAGTTCCAAGTCATGAGTGGGGTAGTTAACCTCATGAGGCCTTAACTGCCGAGACGCATAAGCGACTACTCTGCCATCTTGCATTAACACACAGCTTAACCTCGTATGCGAAGCGTCACAGTACACCACAAAATCTTTTCCTGCCTCCGGCTGAATTAACACTGGAGCTCCTGTCATCACCTTCTTAAGCTTTTCAAAGCTCTCCTACTGCTTATTAGTCCATTCAAAGGGTACTTCCTTCCTTAGCAACTTTGTTAAAGGCGCGGCTATTGACGAGAATCCATCCACAAACCTTCTGTAATAGCCTGCCAAGCCTAAGAAACTTCGGATCTCAGCCACGGACCTAGGTGGTTTCCAATCCAACACGGCTTCGATCTTCCTAGGATCCACTCTTATTCCTTCTACGGATACCACATGTCCTAAGAATGCCACCTCCTTAAGCCAAAATTCAGCACTTCTTTGAATTTGGCGTGAGAGCTTCTTCTCCTTAACACTTCCAACACGACTCGGAGATGCTTATCATGCTCCTCTTCCGACTTCGAGTACACCAAAATATCGTCGATGAACACAACGACGAACCTATCCAAGTAGGGTTGGAAAACCCAATTCATCATATCCATGAACACGGCTGGAGCATTCATCAACCCAAACGGCATCACCACAAACTCAAAATGGCCGTATCTTGTCCTAAAAGCGGTCTTATGGATATCAGCCTCCTTCACCTTCAATCGATGATATCCCGACCTTAAGTCGATCTTTGAAAACATCATGCGGCTCCTTCCGGTGATCGAACAAGTCATCGATCCTTGGCAAAGGATACTTGTTCTTAATGGTCAGCTTATTCAACTATCGGTAGTCTATGCACATACGCATAGTTCCGTCCTTCTTCTTCACAAATAGGACCGGTGCTCCCCACGGAGACACACTGGGTCGGATGAACCCACGATCCAACAGTTCTTATATCTGAGCTTTGAGCTCCACTAACTCCTTTGGTGCCATTCGGTATGGAACGATTGACACAGGAGCTGTTTCAGGTAGTAAATCTATCCCAAATTCCACCTCCCCGTCAGGGGTATTCACAGTAATTCCTCCGAAACACATCCACGAAGTCCCTTACCGCCCTAACTCCATTAATACCTTCCTCCTTCCCACCTATCGCGACTTACGAAGGCTAGAAATGCCTTGCAACCTTTCTTAACCATCTTCTCGACCTTGGTCTTTGAAACTACGTTAGGCAAGTAGTTCCTCCTTTCTCCGATCATTACAACCACTTCATCTTCCGGGGTTCTTAGTTCCATACGTTTAGCCGCACAATCCAACACGGCTCGATGTTCTACTAGCCAATCCATTTCGAGTATAAGTTCAAACTCTCAAGGGCAACTCCATCAAGTCCTTAGAAAGTTCACTCCCCAATTTCTAAGGGCACATTTCAAAAGATCTTGTCTACCACTACGAGTTTGGCCTAATGGGCTTACTACTACCATCTGCTCATCGAGAGTTCGAGTTCAGGCCTAGTGTTTCCACTACACTAGTTGCAACATAGGAATGGGTCGAGCCCACATCAATCAAAGCAAAGTAGGGTTTGTCAAAAATAAAGAACATACTGGTTATTACATCCGGTGCGTCACCATCTTCCCTCCGGCGAATCGCATAAACCAAACCCGGTTGCCTTGCATCAGCATTAGTAGTACCTCGGCCCTGTGTTCCACGGCCTCTACCAGCACCACTACCTCGATTATTCGAACCACGACCCGTTGAGGTCATTGTCCGCTCTACCACTGGCTAGCATTACAATCGCGGTCGGCTCTCATCCGTTGCTTAGGACAATCCTTAAGCATATGGTCCTTGGACCTACACTTGAAACATCCTCTCGTCTTTCTCCAACACTCTCCCATATGCTTCTTTCCACAATGCTCATAAGGGTGATACTGCCAGCCCGTACCAGCCTGCTGATTCCGTGGCCCGTCAACCCTAGGCCTCTTGTGACCCTTTTCAGATGGCTCAAATCCTCTCTTGGCCTTATTCTTATCCATGGTCTACTTAGTAGCGTCCTTAATCCCCTCAGCTACCTTGGCCTTTTCCACCAAAGCCGAGAATTCCCGCTCCTAATGCGGTGCTATCAACAATCTCAGATCGTCCCTCAGTCCGTCCTCAAAACGGACACAGCGTTCATGCTCAGTTGCTACTACCCCTCGAGCATAGCGGCTCAACCTCAGGAATTCCGCCTCATATTCTGCGACAGACTTACTCCCTTGCACCAACCCTAGAAAAGCCTTCCTTTGTTCATCGGTATACCTGGTTCCCACATACTTCTTCTGAAATGCCTCTTTAACATACTCCCAGGTCAAGTTGTCAGCCGTGGTACCATCTCGAACAGTTAACCACCACTGATACGCTTCATCGCGTAACAACGCCACCATCCCTTTCAACTTTTCCTCTGGAGTCAGATCGAGCTCATCCATGATACGCTCCGTTGCTTCCAACCAGTACTCAGCTGTACTGGGTGCCACATTAGATACTCCTCGGAACATTTCCGCTCCATTAGCTCGGAGCCGTTCAGGTACAGACTTTCAATTTCCTGAATTTCCTCCTGCACCTGCCACCAATTCCAAAACTCGCAGCACAGCCTGCGACACAGCATCTTCCCCCGTCTGAGCCTGCTGCTCAACATTAACAGCTGGGGGTGGTGGTGGCGGTGGCATTTTATTGTCGGACCCTTGACCCGACCTAACGGGTTCCGACACGGTCATCCTTCCTCTACCTCAACCACGACGACCACGTCCTCTAGAGCTCATTTTCTAGCGTCGAGATCTGATTAAGAAATTTTATGGATTAGTCATTGTTCCACTTATTTACCAGTGAAGGAGTTTTATGGAAAGGGATTTAAGAGTGGTTCTTTCGTATTCATACAAACACACAGTCTTTTCCAATCATTCATTCATCCATCAAACAAGTATGAACTTTCGTTCATTCAGAGAAACGTTGTAGTTTTCGTTGTTGTTATTTTCCACTACCCAGGGGTATTTTCGTAATTTTGTCTTATATGGGCATTTTGTAATTTTAGGAAGAAAAATGTTCCTTGGTGTTTTGTCAAAATTAAGTTGAAAATTTCAAAGTCTCGGGTAATTTGGAAAAATTTTGAAATCCGGGGTATTTTGGTAATTTTTGACCTCAAGGGTATTTTGGTAATTTTTTACAAATCGGAGTAAATTTATAAATTTAATAAATTAGGGGTATTTCAAAAGTTGTAAAACTTTGAGGGTTCTTTTCAAAAAATTTATTTTCCAGCACGATGAAGTTGCAAAAATTTTAGAAATCAGGGTCATTTTGGAAATTTTGGTAAGTTAGGGGCAATTTTGTAATTTTCCAAAAATCACGGTATTTTGATATTTTACAAATTTAGGGTTCTTGAATGTTTATAAAATAATGAAATTTTGGTAAAGTTGTTGAGTAGTTGAACATTTTATAAACCAAGGGCGTTTTGGTAATTTCACCCCTAAGGGCATTTTTGTAATTTTCGCAAATCAAGAGTTTTTCAGAAAATGTTGTAAAAATAATTTCCTCAGTTTTAAAAGAAAGTTTTAAAAGTTTGAAAAACTAGGGTTTGTTGTTTTGTTCTCTTTTTTTTTTTTTGAAACATGGTTAGTTCCCTTTCGAGTTTTAGTCATTATGTTTAGCCTATGTCCGAGCCCTCTTGGTCAAGGTGAACCAAAGCTACGCACCAGTGAATCGTGTGGAAGGTGAGTCACTCGGACCGCTTAAATACCAAGCTCCCACGAAACCATTCCTAGACATGCGCAGAGGTTGCCACACCACCGAGCCCTACGAGTTATGGTGAAGAAGCTACGCACTGTAGGATTCTCAAGAGGAGGTGAGTCACTAGGATTTGCTTAAATACCAGGCTCTTAGGATTCAATCCTAGACATGCGTACAGGGGTTACCACACCTTAGCTCAGTGACTTAGCCATAGGTTTGCTTAGTGCTTTAAGTCTTATGTGGTTTTGTGTTTCAGTAGTCTAATCCTAGGGTTCAAGTTCCTATCATTCTAATCTACGTTCCATGCCTTTTCTACCCTTATACAATTCATAAATCACGTAATCACACATAGAGTTAGGGGTACTTACCGGTGGATCATGGTTGGAGACTTAGGGGCCATGCGAAGCTCGCTTATTTTCAAAGAAAATCATTTGGCTCGCTTTGAAAACGTTTGGGCCTTAGCCCACGTGCCGAGAGTTTAAAAGCTGGGCTCGATACCAAATTGAAACACCCCACACCCGCCCACGAGCCCGAACAGGATCTCGTATCTTCCTAAAGTAAACCAGTTTCAAAGATTTTCGTTACTTAGAGAGTTTGTAAAATTTTTAGAAAAATGTTGTTGTGGATTGGGCTTAGATTGGAAACCCATTTAATTAGTCTTGTAAATCCAATTTTATTAAGGTGACAAAATAATTTTAAGGTTTTTAAAAAAATCACTTAACTTTAGTCATAATAGTTCGTAACATAACAATTTAAAGTAAAGCGTAATAAGAAAAATCCAATAAGGCCTTATTACATCAAGTAAAACCCAAAAGAAAAATATCAAAGTCCAACTTGAATAAAATCTTCAAATGAAACATGGCCACCTCGAGGTCTACCGTCTCGATCCACTTTGTTCATCACCGAAAATATTTCCAGAAGCGGGTGAGTCAACAGACTCAATGTGCACACTGAGATTAACTTTCAACAAATCAGGCATACACGTTCATATCAATTTCATATTCATATAAAATGATGATGCAACCCAACCCAAGCCTAATGGTCCATCCGCTACACACCACCACACCGCCTGCACAGTGGGACTACTAAGTCAACCCTCCATCCGCTACACACCATCGAAGGCAATCAATTGCAATCGACGTGCTCATCGCCCATATAATTTGTGTCATTAGACACCATATTCAAATAGTGTAACCGGTTACCAAATTTAGATAATGTAAGGAGTTACCATATTCAAATTTTTGTGACAGTAGTCACCATATAACGTTAGTGAGACCAAGTCAACACCTTCTTCCCTTTCACATAAATCCAGAATGCCCCAAAAAATATATATATATATCATGCATAACATACTTAATTTCATATTCCTATTCATATATTCACATGTTATAAAATAACATATTTCATAATCCTATCAAGTAGGAAGCGTGCACGAGTACTTTTGTACCACATTAGGTACTTAGCCATATTCATATTCTTAAGTATAATCACATAATAAAAATAATTGCCATATGAAATATCGAAAGTTAGTGTGCGTACACACCTGATTTGCTTAATAGATTCCTTGAGATCTCGAAAATCCCGATCTAACTTTAGATCTGTTAATTCCTATATTCGGCCCATTATATAAAACACATTAATAAACCTATGTGGTTTAAAACAAAACCAAATCCTAGTAGGATTTGTAAAAAGACTCACCTTTGATGCCGATTTGGTGTTTATTCAAATCCCGAAAACTTGGTTTTCCTTCACCTGATATTCGGCCGACCTTGAATCTCAATATGGGTTAGTTTTTGGCTTTTTAATAATTAAAGAACTGATCTAGGTAACCATACAAGCCTTGGCCGAATACTTTTAGGTGCTTACCTTATGGACTTTAAATCCCAAAACTTCACCTTCCTCTTCCTTGAATCGGCCAAATCCTAAATCCACGAATCGCTTAGTCGTTGATTAATTTGATCGAAAACCTAAGATTTGGCCTTGGCCGAATGTATAAACTCACTTACCTTGGATCTTTGATCCTCTTATTCGATAATGATAGAAACCTGAGAGACCCCTTGTAGATTCGGCCAAAATTGCTAATAGGATTAGTACTCCTATTTTGGAAAAAAAAAAAAAGAAAGGAATAGAAATTGATTGACCATAGATCTTACCCTTTTGATGTTTGTAGTTGATTGCTCCTTTACTTAGAATCAACAAAGATTCGGCTTTGATAGTAGAAACAGAGAAGAAAATAGAAGAAGAGAGGATGGTTTTTTTTGCTTAAAGAAAATTCGGCAGAGAGGGGGAGAAAGCTTAGGAAAATTTCGGCAAGGCTTTAGAAAAGATGAGAGAATAGCCTAAATTCTCCTCCTTTAACTGAAATTGCTAGACCAAGAGTCCATGACTTGGCCACTACTCCCCACAAGTGATAATATTATCTCCTTTAATTATCACCTACTTAAATTAAAAGTATTTAATCCATCCTATATCTCCTCAATTATCTTATTAAGAGAAAATCCTTTACTTAACACTTAATTTATCAAGTTTCAACCGAAATAAAACTCTTCCTTTTCTAGAAAATAGGTGCCGTCCACCCCTTAGCCTTGGAAGCAAAATAAAGCCTTCATTATTTGCTTCCCAAGTGACTCAAACTCAGGCCCATTTCTCTTACACATGGCGCCATTTCCATAAGCCTTAAGTGACACCTTCAGGCCACTTTTCCAAGCCCGATTGTGTGTCAAATTTCACCAACTTTTACTTTTAAGGCCCTCTTGCCCTTGTTTCCTATTTTGGACTTTAAAATTTGTCATTCCGGCATTATTTCTAAGTTTCCTAAAATTTTCGATCGGCTCTGTAACTTGCCATTTTTCTTACATCTTCAAGTTTCCAAAATGTTCAGTTTCCAAAATGTTCAAGTTTCCAAAATGTTCGAGTTTCCAAAATGTTCGTGTTTCCAAAATGTTCAGTTTCCAAAATGTTTAGGTTTCCAAAATGTTCGTGTTTCCAAAATGTTCAGTTTCCATTTTCATGCATTTCGAGTTTCCAAAATATCAAGATTTATTCTCAGTGCTTAAACTTGTCATTTCATACAATTAAACTGAAAATGCATAGGCCCCATTCAGGATGTTACATTTGGGCCATAAAGTTTTTAAATTTTGATCTTAAAACTGCAGGGAAGAAAAGAATGATGCAGATGAACGAGCTAGACTAATGGAGAGCTGAGGCCTATGAGAACTCAAAATTATACAAAGAGGCAACAAAGCGACGCCACGGTTCTCGCCTAAAGAAGTTGAAACAATTCAAAGTAAGGGACTTGGTCCTACTGTACAACGCAAGGCTCAAATTATTCCCTGGAAAGTGGAAATCAAGATGGTCAGACCCATTCATGATCAAAATAATTTTTCCATGTGGCACAATCGAGGTAACTCACCCCACTAAGGGCACATTCAAGGTAAATGATCACCGACTCAAAATTTATAATGGTGCAGATTTTGGAGATATGAGAGAAGAGCTTTTGCTCCATGAACCTTTTTTTAGAACAGAAAACAAGGAAAGTCTAGCTTAGGACTATAAACAAACACTTCTTGGGAGGCAACTCGAGCACTAACCTCCCTAACGTCATACTTTTAACTGTTCAGCTTCTAACTAACCTAATAAGGTGCAGGTTTTAGACCACACGGCCTTGTACACGGGCGTGCCCACGGCCGTGTGGAAGCTAGGAGACAAACCACAGGTGGGCCAATAACCATGCACAACGAAGAAGAATTTTTTTCCCAAACACTGCCTGCGATAAGAGACCACACCCGTGCCAACTACCCATGCGAGGTTACTGACTTATTGAACACGGGCAAGACATGGCCGTTCCCTCTACCCGTGCGAGGTTGCTGACTTATCGAGCACGGGCAAGACACTCCCGTGCCTGACGACCGTGTAAAGATACGGACTTATCGAACACGGGCGAAACACGCCCGTTCTATATGACCGTGTGAATAAAACACAAGAGTGCCATAAATACCCACGGTCGTAGCCTAATGCCTGAATGCGCCCAAAATTTAAAATCACGAAAAGCACGGACACATAAAAATCAAGCACGGGTATGGCCCCTTCCCGTGCTCTCGCCCCTATTCAAGAAACTTAAACCGTTCACCCCTCAAAATCAACCCTAAAAATTTTTTCGGCCTTCTTCTCCCCCACTCCGGCCACACCCATATCCTCAATCCCCTAAAACCTCTCAAACCGTCACTTTTCTTCAAGAAAACCTTACAAACCACCCTACGCTCGCACCACCACCGTGCCGCCGAACTCTGCGCCCCTGCCACCACCGTGTTCGCGCTACAACCTCACGCTACCGCCGTGCCCAGCCCGTGTCCGGTCGAAAACCACCACCATCACACCTGGTTCCTTCCATTATTTGACTTTCTTAACTAAAGTTTGCTAAATTTTATATTATTTTGTTTTATTTATACCTTTTGTTTAGTTTTAAGTATGATTTTTCTCATGTTGATTACATCATTGTGATAGTGCTATTAGTTATTTAATTGTTATTTTTATATTTTTCTTAGTTTTAAGTGTGATTTTTCTCATGTTTTATTTCAATATTTCATTCATGAATATCATATATATTTGCGACATCATAGTAATAGTGCTATTAGTTATTTCTTATATATGCTATTACAAATCCTTATCTTGAATTGGTTTCTTATTTAAATATCTTGAACCGAGATTCAATTTCGGCCAGATGATACCTCAGGGCATTCAGATGATGTTGCACATGAGGATGGTTAAATATCGACGTGGGACCAACCCACCTCAGTACCGACTAGCCATAGACGAGGCAGAGCCGGAGGACATTACTGATGATGTCCCACAGGAGGCACCAATTCCGAGCCAGCAGCCATCCCATCCAGCAGCCTCGATTGGAAGATATCTCTGCACACCTCACCCAGTTCGAGTAGTACTGTACTCAGCAGTTCACCGACACTGCTCTACGTTTTGATGGGATCGAGGCCATACTCCAGCAAATATGCCATCACTTCCATATATCATCACCGACACCATCACAAGCTCCAACCGATGATGAGAACCTCTGAGTCCTTTCTTATTTTCTCATTTTTAGTTCTATTCTATTTTTTCATTTATTTTAATTCTCTATATTTGTCGTAATTTGAAACTTTTCTTCATTGCAAACTTTTATTATATCATTGGTTATCTATTATTCGAGTATGCCTAACATATATTTACACCCCCAACATATCTAACTGATGACCTCGTAGTTTCCATCACACACTCTACATACACGAACAAAACACTAGGAATAATTCACTACTACATAAGTCATCTCCGACCACGACCACCGCCAACTCCCGGAATCATCCAAAAATTCAGGAAGTGTCACTTCTTCCATTCTCTTTTGATTTTATTAGTACATGATTATTTATCTATCTTTGTACATTGAGGGCAACGTACATCTTAAGTGTAGGGGGTAAAAGTACCTAACTTTTTGCATTATTCTAAAATCCTGAATTTTAGTCTTGTTCCTAAGTAATTTTCTCGTATTATTAATTAGGGTGAAATTTCTGATGATTTATGATTATTATTGATATGTCTTTGAGTAAGTCATTGATAATTGTGCATTGACGATTAAAATTGAAGAATACTAGAGAATCGAGTATGATAAGTCTATTTTTCAAAAATTAAAAATTTTTCTAGGTTGTTGAACTGAATTTGAATATTATGTTGAAGTTTAAAATTTACAGGATTAATGTCAAAAACCCATAATTTTTGTGAGATTTTGAGCCTTATAGAGCATATATTCTTTTTCATGCTCACTTTATGATTATGAGTGTGTCAACATTGAATTGCTATTCTAGAACTTGCCTCAATTATACATGTTAAGACCACATTATTGATTTGATATACTGAGATGATAAAGGCACCTAGGTTTAACCCATTCACTCCACTAAAAAGCCTACCTTCACAAATTAACCCCTAGTGAACCCCTTTTAATCCTATCAACCCTTTTTATTGATTTAACCACTAATATTAACCCAGAACCCTTTGTATTTGTTATCACCATTCTTTTAATTACCCTTTTATCGAGAATTGATTTGATCAGTTGTCGAATTAGTTTATTTCAGTTGATAAAGTTCTTTCTTTATTATGTTTCTACTTAGTTTGTTCTTAAAAAAAACCAAAGTATATTCAAGTATTAGTATATGATTAAAGGAGCTTATGCGTTTAAATTCCAATTGTTGAAGAAGAGCTCGTATTAAAAGTATTATCAATAGTAATATTACTAGTTTCAAAGCAATCATTTATTTTCTAGTTTATTATTCTTAGTAGGTAATTTATCAAGGTCAATCTCAATTTTTAACCTTCTAATTCAGCCTTTATCCACACCTTTAACCTAAGCCCCATTACAACCCTGTTAAAGACCTTTTGATTTGTGTATCATCTCATATTACAGTGAAGGAGATTTGATTTTTAGGCAAACCTATGGGATTAACTTTTCAGGTTCGACTGTTGAGTGCTTATTTGTGAACCTTAAACACTTTTGAGTGATTTGAGTGAATCTTTAGTGAGGATGTCAGTCCTTGTCGGTTTTGAATCAAAGGTAATTATTTAGATAAGGGGAGACACCTATGTTTTTCACGCTACAAATATATGACTTAGAATTGCTTGAATCTTTATGAGTCTTTGATGTAAATCATCCATGTATAAATTATCTATGAATTATGATGAGGCATTATTGATAGGAACGATGAATTATAGGAAGTTCTTTTTAATTATAAATTGAAAATTTTGCTTGAGGACAAGCAAAAGCTTAAGTGTGGGGGTATTTGATAAATCGTAAAAGTAACATATTTTAACCCCATATTTAGTATGCTTTTGGATGATTTAGCCCTTGATTTATGTAAAAAGGTGCTTTTAATCCTTTCTTTTCATATTTATACTAAGGAAAGCACCCGAGGATGGAAAGAATGAGAAACGGGCTTAAAATGGGCCAATTTGGGCCAAAGTAGAAACCAACACAACCTGGACCTCATGTTGCACGGTTGTGCATCATCAACACGGCCGGACCCCTATTTACACGGCCATGTCTAAATCAACATAATCGAAACACGGCCTGAAGTCGATTTATACGGGCGTGTGCCATGGTCATGCCTCTATAGTGGAAAAGAAGAATTTCACTCGGAAAAGGATACTTAGGGAGAAAGAATCGCATTCCAAAAGCTTATATAAAGATCCCAAGTACCACCTTTGAAGGGGGTGGTTAGCTGGCCAAAGAGCCGAGCCAGAAAGGTCAGAATTGTAGGAATTACTCGAAGATAGCCAGTTGATCCATCCCAAGAAGCCAGAATTCTACTCAAGACGGCGGAATTCTCCTTCAATTCTTTTAGGGGGTTTTAGGGATTTCTTATGTTTTGTTTTATCTTTTCTCTTGAGATGTTTTCTTTAATTGTTATGAACTAAACCCTTCAAATACCTGAAGAGGATGAAACCTAGATGAATCTTGTTATTGTTTTCTGAATTATATGATAAATATTTAGTTTGTTCTTAATTATGCATGCTTAATCCAGATCTGATGTGCTTAGGTGGAAGAGGAATAGACCCTGCTTAAGGGTAGATCTAGCATAATTAAGCGGAGTTGATAGCACGCCTAGAGATAGGGTGATGAGATTTTGCCGGATTAGGGTGAAACCTAATATGGGAGTCCATAGATCGATTTACTGCTATTCTAAGGGGTTATTATTCGAGAAAGAGATTTCCATTAATTAACCTAGGGTTAGACGTTATTCGCCTTGAGAGAGGGTTTAATATACGTTAGGGAGTCTTACAGATCAAACTAAGTGAATAAATCGTATGGTTCAGTGTTAGATAACAAGTGAAGTCTAGGTGGATTCTTCTTGAGGGTATCGTCGTGATCAACTGAATTCTTTCTTCAAGTTATTTTCCAATTCGTTCTTTTTGTCTTTGTGTTTTTAGCTTAGTAGTCGTTAATTTAGATAAAAGCAACTTCACTTTATTTTAGGCTAAATAATAAAAAGAAAGTTAGTGTACTTTTAGTTCCTTTGGGTTCGACAATCCGATCTTGCCTAAGCTATACTACTGTTCGATAGGTACACTTGCCTTTAATCGTTGTCAGAGGTAGTTTCGTGTTTGATCATTCTATTTATAAATTTTAAAACTCGACAAAACAAAGATCACAAGCATTTATCCCCAATAATTCAACTTCATTCAATTTAGTCCATACTTTAATATTTAATCAATTAACATCATTAAACTAAGTTTCTTTTCAACCTAAATCATAAAGTCTCAAAACATTCCCTAAACAACCAACATTTTATAATTTAAACCATGTTATCATTAACTTATAACATTCAAATCCCTAAGGATTTATATTAATAGAAATCATTACTCAAATTAGCTAAATTATTCAATAAAACTTAGTATCTCATCTAATATTTCCAGCACCATGAATAATCTCAAAAACCAGTCTCTAACTTAACATAACTTCATAATTTAATCTCTATGTTAGCTTCGTCTAGCTTCAATGGTTACAAAAATGCAATTTGTACTAAAAATGGAGGTCAAAACACTTACATGCAAGGATTTTATCAAGCTAAAGCTCAAGCCCCCTTCTCCTATGGTGGTTTCGGCGGTCAATCTCCCTTTTGGAGAAGATGACCACTTTCTTTCTCACTTTTTTTAATTACCATTAATTTCTAATTTACAAATTACCAACTATAATTACTTAGATTTACAACAAAACCATCCCATAACATTCACTAGCTAAATTTATTGTATTATTACTCACTAAGTCTCACAATTTATTTTATTAATTAAGCACATTTGTTAATAATTCCTAACTTTAGCATCTATTACACTTTAGTTATTTTTACTTAATAATTATTTGAGCCATAAAAATTTCACCACTAAATTTTATACAACATTCGTAATACCATATAATTACTAAATAATTAATATAATTTGACTCACTAGTCGAACTATGGTTTCGAAACTTTTACTCCCGACACCACTGAAAATGGGTCGTTACAGTGTATTTGGCCCATGTGACCCTAATTTCAAAACAATGATTTACACAGCCTGGACACACACCGTGTGACCCTAATTCTAAAATAGTGAATTACATGCCTACCACACGACCTGACACACGGCTATGTGGCTCACACGACCTACCATATTGTTGTATGGCGTTGACAATCATGTTTTTCGGCCTCTGTCGTTTGCAAGTTTCCAGGTTTTTATTACACACCTAATACGATTTCGACTTAGAAACAACTGGAATGAATCCAAAACCTGAAAACAACAGGCTAATGGCCAATTAAATAATTATTCTCAACAAATGCTAGAATTAATGTACAAAACCAACATTCATGTCGAAAATCTTCGACACAACCCCAACTCAAAATTCAACGCTCACCTTGTACGTAATCGCGAAAAAATGGAACTAGCGTGTTGGAGAAAAGTTTCTCATAAGATCTTCACCTAAAAAGGAATTCAATCACACACCTATACAAAGAATTAGAGCAACTCAAGAAGAAAAACAATTTTGACAAAAACAAATGAGAACAAATGAAAACTCACGAAAACAGAAGAAAATTATGCCAGAACTTACACAATAACCTTCCAATCGACGCAACGAACAATGTAGAACCCTCAATTAGACCCGGTAGAAAAATTACAAAAGCAATCAAAAGAAAAGGAAAACAAACAAGAAAAATGAAAAAGAAAAAGAAAGAAATAGTAAAAAGAGAAAAGGAAAAGAGCGTTAAAAAAACTAATTAATAAAAGAATAACTAAATTTTTTACCAAGTAACATAAAAATATTTCCTTATTACATGCTTGGAGACTGGAACACAATACTAGAAAGTATACAAAACTTAACCATCAAACTAGCAAGCTTAGTCTTAACATAGATTAATGTTAAAATAAACTTAAGTTGAGAGTCCAACTATAGGGGTTAAACCAAAATAATACTGATAATTCAAAAAGGAAGACTCAAACCTTCGATCTCAAACACATAAACAAAGCACTTAACCACAAATACAAAAACTTAATTATTAGTAGACTTTAACAAACAAACATTCAAATTTTGGGGCGTTACAATTAATATTTTGACCCAAATTCATAACCAACAAACCACTGGTGTCCAAGTCATTATCCCTGTAAATCTACAAAGAGCTTTGATCGTTGTTTCTCATTATTATCATCATCATTGACTGAAGGAACCGCCGCCATCGAATAAGGAGGCAACACCCTCCTATTAGTAAACAACGATTGTCCATTCCTCGCTTTATGATGCTCATCGTGAGTGATAACTCTAATATCTTAAAGTTATTTGTCTTTTATTTTAGTAGGATTTTAGTTTATTTCATAAATTAATTTTAATAGATTTTAATTGTTTTATTTTATTTATTTTTAGTTAATTATATATTAGTAGTGTTAAATCATACTTTCAAGTGTTTCTTGCCCAATGTGTGGAGAATGGATAGCTTGACATAGGCAATTAATGTAGATTTTTACTTCAACGAAAGATGTTTCCACTGCAGTGAACATAAATAGACAACTCTTTGCTCTAGTGAAAAGATTGTCTGTTGGAGCGACGCAATTACCCGAACAATTTTCAAGAGTTGCGATTTTTAGGGATTATAAAGGGAAAAAAACCTAAACTCAAGAGATAAGATGAAAAAAAGAGAAGCTTCCAAAGCCTTCCCGTATCAAGAACCAACAGATTTCATTGAGAAGACTGAGTTTCTCCGTCTATTTTCTTTTTGTTTCCTTTTTCTATGTCTAGTTTATGT
The DNA here is from genome assembly GCA_025506655.1 of Gossypium rotundifolium. Classification (NCBI taxonomy): domain Eukaryota; kingdom Viridiplantae; phylum Streptophyta; class Magnoliopsida; order Malvales; family Malvaceae; genus Gossypium; species Gossypium rotundifolium. Next base: position 20,739,342 of record CP106726.1, read on the forward strand.
TTTTATTTCAAGATGTTTTTCAATTCCTCCATAGACTAAGTTTCTTTTCTAGGATTGCAATAGATTCCATGTTTAGTTAATTGAATGTTTTCTATTTTTGTCTCTTTTTATTGTAACAATCTGATTTTCATCGGTACAGAAAAAGCTAGTTCTTGACCAATTTCACTAAGTCAAAATATCCAGGGAATTAAATTGAGAAGGTTACGACTTAAAGTGAGACTACGAGATGAAATTAGAAAGAAAATAATTAGATGAAGCTATTAAATAAATGGTACAAAACTAAATAAAAAGTGATGTCAAATAAAGAAGTTAATTAAAGTTTTATTCATGTCCTTGATTAGTGATATTTCTATGTCCTTAAAAGTAATTATTCCATAATTAACATAAGTTAGCGGCTTTAGATAATCTAGCCATTAATGATCGTTTAGTTTAGAATGAGATAATAATGGCCATTGATTATAATAAATAATTTTAGTCAATTGAAAGTAATTAATAAAGATGGTGGAATGAAAGAGAAAACATATTTTCTCATCTTCCACATTCGATCTTAGTGAAGAAAAAGAAGAAAATAAAATGTCTTGAGTTTTGCTTCCATTGCAACAAGCTTTCAGGATTCGAAGCTTGAACATTACTTTCAGTTTCATTAGCTGGCATCTTGAATCTATGAGAAAATACAATATTAGAACGGATCAAAAGCATCACGCTATCACAGGGTATATGTGGCATGTATATACTAAACTCTACTCCACTACATTAGTCTTAGAATCGACTAAATTGTAGCTCTGATACCACCAAATGTAACACTCCTAACCCATATCTGTCGTCGGATTAGGGTTATAGAGCATTACCGTACAAATGAAACATTAAAACATACATTTCATACATCATTGAAAACATATAATAATACCTTCATTCACATACATATCGTCCCTTAATCGAGCTTTCGAGGCTCTAAAAAAACCTTAAAAATAATTCGGGACCAAATTTGAAACATTTGGAAAGTTAAAGAAAAAGTTAGAAAAATTTGTCTACAAGGGTCACACGGCTGTGTAGCTAGGCCATGTGCCTCACACGGTTGAGACACACACCCGTGTCTCAAGCCGTGTAACCTTCAAACTAGGGACACACGACCGTGTCCCAACCGTGTCCTCACCTGTGTAACTCTTTGAGTAGGGTCACACGGTCGTGTTACACACCGTGTGTCAGGCTGTGTAACTCTCAAAATATCCCCACACACCCGTGTGCTAAGCGGTGTGCTAGGCCATGTAACTAACTGAGTTGCATGCAAAAGAACCTGCAAGAGACACACGGCCATGTCTCCAAGCCATTGGTCACACATGGCTGAGTCGCACGCCGTGTCTCAAACCGTGCGGACCTAAAATTTGCCTAAAATCAAGCAATTTCCAAAACCAATTCATGCATGATCCTTTATGCCAATTGTGCACATATTCAAGACATCAAAGCCCTATCAAAACATACATATAAATACCAATTTAAGAGTCCTAAATCAACTAACCAATATGTCATTCAAGGAACCTCAATTGCAATTCATCAAAACCTACCTAAACTGCATATTTTATTACTTACCATTCATCAACTATTAGTTCCAAAAACTTACTAAACATACAACATAAGGTAGCTCAATGACACAAATCATCAAATGATACTAATAAACCATTTTCATCCATTATCAAAAGTGACCAAAAGTACTTTCTAAAGCAAACATTATAACATATTATGCATTCGTGGCACCAAAACTATTACAACCCGATTTTGGGGCTAGTCAGAACAGTGGTTTTGAAACCACTAATTTGAGGTCAAATAAATTAGTTTTAATTTATTTTATGTGTTACATCATGATTATGTGATCTCATGAAAATTTTGGTGGATTAATTTTTAGTGATTGTATGCTAAATTGTGGAAAATGACTAAATCGCATAAAGTGTGAAAGTTTTATTTTACAAGCTAGAGGTGTCAAATAGCTATAGAATTTTAATTGGAGGTTTTAAATGTGCAATTAGGGCTTTTTAAAGGTAATAGCCGGCCATAAGGGGGACAAGAGGCTTAATTTAGTCAATGTTTGGTGGTGTTAGGTGATTAATGAATAAAATAAGAGAAAAATAAGAAAGCTATCGTCTTTTCCTATTTCCATTTCTTCTTCCATCAAAATTTCCAGCAAGAAATTGGGGTTTTGAAGCTCAAACTTTCATCCAAGCTATCCTCTTGCAAGTAAGTGATTTTAGTGGTCTTCCTTGATAATATTTATACTTTTGGAACCCTTAAAGCTTAACCTAGCTAAAGAGGGGACTATTTTGCAAAATGGTTGAAAGATTAGGGATTTTCCATGAGAGTGCTTATGTTGTTTTCTGAGTTTTTAGGGAAGAAAATGAATTATGGTTGCTAAATAAACAACTTTTGTGAAAGGTGTTTCCATGAAAACACCTAAAAGGACATTTTTGTAAAAGTTGTAAATTGAGTAGTAAATGTATGAAATGATTAGTATTGTAAGTTGTTATAAGAGTAATAAATGTTCAGCTAGGCTTGTTAAATGAGGAAATTTGATGAAAAATGATTTAGGAGCCTAGAGGCAAAATCATAATTTTGCCAAAGTATAAGGGCAAAATGGTAATTTTTGCCGAAGTAGAAATTTTGAAGTGTCTTGATTTATGTAGTGATTAAATGAGTAAATTTTATTATTATAGATCAAGAAGAACATGGAATCAACCTTAATTGGGGAAAAGGTAAGGTTACGGACTAAGTTGCAAACTGACATATTTTGTATCAATGTAAGTTTATGTGTAAACGACACATCCTTATTACGTATGTTTTTACCTATTGATTCATTGTGTGGATGTAAATGCATATTGGTGAGATTTATTAAAAATGGTAGGAAAAGAGGAAATTCTCAGGTGAACCTTCGGGATGGGAATATGGGTACGGATAAATATCCGTAAGTGCGTAATTATTAATGTTGGTGGGCTACGTGCGATACCACCTTGTTATTTATTAATGATGGGTTGTGTACAATACCATCGTATTTATTATCATTAGTGGGCTGTGTGTGATACCATCTTGTAAATTATTAAATGGTGGGTTGTGTGAAACCACCAAGTATCCAACAATATTTCGAAGTGTTCTTCGAGAAACTTGTAAAAGTGAAATTACATGTGGCTTTGTGGTGATAAGTGCAGGGTATATGTGCAAGTAAATGTGGGCTATGTTTATGATATGTGTTTGGGATGTGGTAAGGTTTGAAATGAGTAAGCATGATTATGAGGATATGAATTCTTTTGTATAAGGCCATAGTTGATGGCTCTTTCTTACTAATCTATGATATGATAAGGTTATTCATGAATGTGCAAGTTGTATGATTACTTAATTGGGGTATTTATGCATGAATAAGTTGGTTGTTTAATGTGGTTTATGATGAGTAAGTAGGGGTAACAATAAGCGCTTAGTAAATAGCCTTGTTCTCGTCTGCGGGTAGACACACGGGCATGTGTCTAGGCCGTGTGTGACACACGGTCAGCCTCATGGGCTTGTGGTTGGGCCGTGTGTCCCCCTGCATGTTAGAATTGCAAGTCAGTATGCTCAGTAGTAACCACACGGGTGGAGACACGGCCGTGTGTCTCAACTGTGTGGAAGACACAGCCATAGTACATAGGCGTGTGCCTAGGCCATGTGAAGTTTGCACCTGAATTAGGAAATTTAATTCGCCACACGGTCGAAGGACACGGGCGTGTGCCTTGCCCGTATGACATTTATGGGGTGATGACGTCGGAAACAGAATGCCAAAGTATTTGCACATGGGTAAAGACACGGGCGTCTCTAGGCCGTGTGAGGCACATGGGCCATAGACACTAGCGTGTGTCCTACCATGTGAAAGCCCCTGTAGGTTTGAATTGAGAAATAAATCTACGAGTTTGGGACACGGGCATGTGATATGTCACACGGGCGTGGCCCTCCTCTACACGGGCGTGTGGACTATTTAATAAAAATTTTCTAACTCTTTCTAGAGATCTTTAGAAGAGTTCGATTTGATCTCGAACCATTCTTAATGCGTGATTTATGCCTCGTAGGCTTGTTTAAGAGGTGTTACGAAAAGTTTTAATTTTGAGTGGAAATTCATGTCTCGGTATTGCATAATTGTTTGTGTATAAGTCTGGTAATGCCTCGTACCCTGTTCCGTCATCGAATACGGGTAAGGAGTGTTACAAAAACACAAACACATTTAGTTGTTATTTACATATTCATCAAACATCACTTTAAAACATCCTATATACATTTCAACCACAAATTCAACTACATAACTTTATACATGCCACTACCCTAGGAGATACAAAAACTACCAATATCGATGGATAGTGTGAGCCAAAGATTTGATCCATCCAAAATGTCAGCAGCGATGATCTACAAAACAATCCATAAGAACGAATAAGCTTATAGAGCTTAGTAAGAACATAGTATATTATTTAATCTAACAATAATTGAATACGATTCAGTATATTATTCAATTTAGAGTTACCAAAGTCTAAATAGGGCACAAAAACACATTCAGAGGTATCAAAGTACAAACAGGGGAACATATGTGCAATTTAGCAATAATCTTCTAAAAATATTATAATTAAAACGTTATAATATAAGTACACAAATAGAAATTCTTTTACATATTAAAACACTACAAACTTAACTCGACGACTAGGGTGTAGAAACAAGATCGACTAACCCGAGGCTTTAACTTTTCCCTGGTCTAGATCGTACATGGTCTATCTTGATCATGGAAGCAAGAAGGTTTGGCCAAAAACCCTAGCTAGCTCCTAGGGTATATTTTTGGCTGAGTTATCAAAATGAAAAAGTTGATACCATCTTTTCTTTTCTTTTGTTTTATGTTTTATTTACCATTTTACCATTTTTCCCTTTAAAAACATTAATAATGTAACACCCCAAACCCAGCCTAGACATTATGGCTGAATCCAGAAATGTCACATAGAATGGGTATTGAAAACGGAGTTGTTATGTTAAACCATCACATTCTACCATCTCAAAATTCTTTGTACTCATAATAAAAACATTAATTAATTTAATTAGTTTAATTACCAATACCTGTTTTACAGCTAAAGTCGATTAAACTGATACATTAGAAATTCAATTCGTATTATTTTTTTAGGAAAAACTACATTTTACGTGAAAATCGTCTATTTCACAAAACTTTTAACCAAGCATGCAGAAAATTGATAAACCAATTTCAACAGTTTAAAACCAACAAGTCCAGAGAGTTCCAAATATTACAAACTCTCAAAATAAATGCCAAAACATAAATAAAACCATGATTTACTAAGCTTAATCAGTTTATGGTCATGTGGTCACCATAGAGTCTTTGTCGCATTGATCCGCCTAAGTCTGTGGATTACCTGACAAAACAGAAAAATAGATGTGAGTTTACGTAAACTCAATGTGTAACCCATCAGAATTAAGCATGCAAACATACAACATCATATATATACAATCAAAAATAGATACAAACTCAATTTCAGATTCAGATACAGATATCAGATTTAGATATGCCAAAATCTTACCCCCATCCTCTACACACCAACTCCGACCATCCCTGAAACACCCCACACCCGGCCCACGAGCTTGGACCGGATCTGGTATGTTCCTCGATGTAAACCGGTTCAAATTTCTTTTGTTACTTTGAAAATTGTGGGTTTTGAAGATAGTTTGTAGTGGGTTGGGCTTGAGTTTGAAAACAAGTTTATATCGTTATTGAAAATCCTTTTGATTTAGGTGACAAAACATTTGGGCTTGTATTAAATTACTTAATCTTTTTATAAATATAAAGATTGTAGGCTTAATAATAAAACAATAAAGTAAACGCTACTCTGACCTTATTACATTAAATAATTTCCCAAAATTAAAACCAAAATAAACTTTAAAAATACTTAAGTTAAAATAAAAGTCCAAGTCATAAACTTCTTGCTGTGCATGGCCATCCCTAAGCTTCTGCCGAACCCAGTCCATCCCGTCACACCGAAATTCCACAACGGGTGAGTCAACAGACTCAATGTGTACACAAGCACTAAAATTAATAATTAGGGCATACCATACATGTCATGTTCAAATAATAACTCAAGATAATGATGCAACCCAAACCCAAACCTAGATGCCATCCGCTACACATCCCGCACCAACTCGCACACCGTAGGGACTACTAAGTCAACCTCCATCCGCTACACTCCATCAAGGCGTCATTTGTAGTCGGCGTGCTCAACGCCTCTTATAAAATTCGTGGCATAGCCACCAGATTTAATAATAGTGTCATGTAACACCACATTCAAATAATGTAACCGAACTACCACATTCAGATAATGTGATCGAAGTCACCACATTCAGATAGTGGGACCGAAGTCACCACATTCACTTCCCCTTTCTCAAATAACCCGAATGCCCCATATTATTCATATCATGCATATCATACTTAATTTCACATTCATGTTCACTTTTCACATGTTAAATATAACATATTTCGTAATCCTAGTAGGAGTAGGAAAGCGTGCTCGAGTACTTTGTACCATAGCATGGTACTTTAGCCACATTCTTACACTTTCATATTAACACATATATCAATTTTAAGCCATAAATCAATTAAGATTAGTGTGGGGTACACACCTGATTAACTTAGCAACTTTACTGAAAATCTGAATCCGATCTACTGCTTTAGGTTTTTAATGCCTACATTCGGCCAACATAGTACTATTTAGCAAAGGCCTATTCGGCCATAAAACCAAATCCTAGTAGGATTTGTGTACTTACCTTAATGCCGATTGAATGAAAATCAAATCCCGAAAACTTGTATTCTTCCCCTTTGAAATCGGCAAATCATTAGATCCCGTGAATCAGTTAGTTTTCGAACAAATAGATCTAAATACTTAAGATAGGGCCTTGGCCGATTAGGTGAATACACTTACCTTGGAGTTCTAAAAGCGAAACTTTGCTTATGCTCCTTCCTTGTATTGACCAACTCTAGATCCCTTTAACATATTAGTTTTCGCTTTTAAGATAATAAAAGATAGATCCAAACACTAGGTTAAGCCTTGGTGAAAGCTATAGAGACTTACCTTCCAAATCTTAAATCCCGAAATTGATCTTTTATCTTAGGTGCCTATCGAAATCACATGTTAGATTTGATCTAATATTTAAGTATGTAGAGACCTTTGGCCGAATGTACATACATGTACTTACCTTGTTTTTAAATCCCGAATGATCCTTAGTAATAGTCAGCTATGGCTCTCACAAGTAACACAAAGTTACTACCTTGAGACTTGGGCGAGAATCGGCTATGGTCACTTAAGTATTCGGCTTCAACAAGGATGAAAAAGAAAGAAGGATCTAAGGCCTTTAAGGAGGATCGGCTAAGAGTTGTTTTTGAGGTTTCAGTTTTTGGTGAATTGAAATAAAGAAGAAGAATAGGGATAGGGGATTCAGCAATGGTAAGTGTGTGAGAGAGAGAGCTTGCGGTTTTGATCAACAAAAGAGAATGAAGAAGATGACAAGGGAAATTTCGACAGAGACTTTCAAAAAAAAACAAAATAAGAAACAAATGGCCTTTACTCCTTTTAGCCGAAATTACCACACTTAGTTCCCCCTATTCGGCCAACTCTCCCTTATTTTGATAAAGCTCATCTTTTATTTATCACTTAATTAATCAATAATCTACTTAAAATAATCTATCATTAAATCTGTTACTTATCCCCTATTTAGCTGAAATTTTAAAGGGAATAAAACTCTTCTTTTGCAAGCCTTGTGCCGTCTACCTCTGTGTTTCTAGAAGCAAAAATAAAACTTCTTTTATTTGTTTCCCATGTGACTCGAACTCAGGCCCAACATCCTTGCATGTGGCTCCATTTTTAGAGGCCCTAAGTGGCATCTTCAGGCCACTTTTCCAAGCCTGTTTGTGTGTCAAATTTCACAAACTTTTTCTCTTAAGGCCAGCTTGCCTTAATTTCCTCTTTTAAACTTTAAAACTCGACATTTCTAAGTCATTTCTAAGTTTCCAAAAATTTTTGTTCGGCTCTTTATACTCGACATTTCCTTACACATCCAAGTTTCCAGAAATGTTCACTTTCCTCTTTTACTTAGGTTTCCAAAATGTTCACTTTCCTATTTTGCTTAGGTTTCCAAAATGTTCACTTAACATTTCTATATATTCTCAGGTTTCCAAAAATATTCAAAATTTATTCATAACACATAAGACATGTCTTTATATACAATTAAACCGAAAATGCATAGGCCCTTTTCAGGATGTTACAATCCCATCACACCATGTGGGGTTAAAAACACACACTCATCCCAACACACCACATCATGCCATTAAGGCACATATCAGATAATATGCAGCCAAGCTACCAGAATATAGGCGATTAATGCTGAACAGAATACTTCCTCCATACATATAAATCCCACCCTAATAACAGATACAGAAAATAGAATAAACATGCTTAACATGCTCACATACAGATATCAAAATAATTAGACATGCATAGTATTATCAGACTCAGAATAGAATATCAATCTATCAGATCCACTTTTAGGGTTTGGTTAGCCCTTACCGACCCTACGGTAGGCCCACAGTAGATCGGAGTGACCCATGCAGCCCTAGGAAAAATTTTAGAATTATGGGTCCAAATGTCCGTGTAGTCTACACGCCCATATTGGCCTTTGCTCGTGTGGCCCACATGACCTAGCCCAAAATCCACACGCACGTGTGACATGCCTGTATGGGCCCACACGCCTAACTTGGCCTAGCCTGTGTGTCCCACACGGCCACACTCAAACCACCACATGGCCATGCACTAAGCACGGCCATGCTCTCGTTGACCATACGGTCGTGTCTCACACACGGCCAGCCATACAGGTGACCACATGTCTGTGTGGCGTTGACAGTATAGTTTTTCGACTTTCACCAAAACTTAAATTTTCACATTTTGGGAACACTCCTTGGTTCGATTTTGATGTCGCTGCAACCACGAATCCACCAGGACCTAAAAATGACATCCCAACGGTTAGAATTAACTTAAAACACGATTAAAATGCAACTTCAAAATAAAAAAAAAATTCCAATCAACCATCCAACACTTACACCAAAACTCCGAGCAATCTCGACTACGAATCTGCAAGAGGAGAGCCCCTCTCCTCACGATTTATTGCTGTCCAAAAATTAAAATCAGCCAAGGGAATGAATGAATAGAATGATTAAAAACTTAAGGAAACAACTACCCCAATCCACACGAAAATTACTCCTTGTACATACCAGATCGTACAAAAACACTAATGAACCGAAAACCAGGATTGTGGAACGGAATTTTGATAGAATTATAAAAGCGAGATAGCAAAATATTTTTGTCAGACAAAAGGGAAGAACGTCAATGATAAACCTCGATTTAAACATATTTTAGACCCACATTTAACATACTTTTGGATTAATTACCCCTTTAATTATGGAATTTGATGCTCCTAATCTCTTAATTTCATGTTTTATACTTAGGAGAGCATAGGAGGATGAAAAAAAATGAGAAACGGGCCAAAAACAAAGAAAATGGGCCAAAGTGAGAAATCAACACGGCCTGGACTTCATCACATGGTCGTGCCTCTTTAACAAGCTCGAACATGGGCCTGGGCTCGAATCACACGCAGGCGTGTTACACGGGCGTATCCCTACCGTGACCTGTTTTGATTTTACGCAAAAAAGGATACTTAGAGGCAAAGAAACACATTCTGAAGTCTATATAAACACCCTAAGTATGATCTAAAAGGGGGAGGTAGCTTGAGGCAGCCAGAGAAGGCTGAACAAAGGGAATTAATTGAAGAAAAGCCGTTGATCCATCTCAAGAAACAAGAATCATGCTCAAGACTGAGGATTTCTCCTTCAATTCCTTTAGGGGTTTTAGGGTTTTCTTTATGTTTTGCTATTTTTCTTCTGAGATGTATTCTTTTATAAACATGAACTAAACCCCTCAGATACCTGAGGGGGATGAAGCCTAAGACGAATCTTGTTATTGTTTTCTGAACTATATGATAAAATTTGATTTGTTCTTGATTATGTGTTCTTAATTCTTGCTTTAATATTTCAGGATATTGATTCAAGTACTGATGTGCTTATTCAGAGGAGCAAAAGTCTCTTTTTAAGAGTAGATCTAGCATAATTAAGCGGAGTTGATCGCCACTCCTAGAAATAGGACGACGAAAATCTACCGGATTAGGGTCAAACCTAATATGGAAGTCCAAAGATCGAGTTAATGCAACACTAGGGGTTTTAATTAGAAAGGGATTTCAATTAATCAACCTAGGGTTAGATGTTAGTAGCCTTGAAATAGGTATTAATATAAATTAGGGAATCTTACGAATCAAGTCAAGTGAATAAATCATCTGGTTCAGAGTTAAATAACAAGTGAAGTCTAGGTGGATTCTTCCTCGGGTATTGTCTTAGTCAATTGATTTTTCCCAAAAGTATTTTCCCTATTCATTCTCTGTGTCTTGGCATCCTTAGCTTAGTAATTAGTTAAATAAACATTAATCATCTTTATTTTAGGCTAGATAATAAAAAGAAAGTTAGTACTAGTACTTTTGGTTCCTTTGGGTTCAACATTCCGGTCTTGCCACTAAGCTATACTACTGTTCGATAGGTATGCTTGCCTCAATCATGGTGATAGTTAGTTTCTAGGCTCGATCATTCATTATATAAATTTTAAGACTTTTATCACACGCATCAAGTTTTTGGCGCCATTGCTGGGGAACTGAAATATTAGGAACACTAAATTTTTATTACTTTAGACATTTTTATTTTTTGCAATTTAATTTAATTTTTATTTTTATTTTAACTTTGCTAATTTTTCTTTTATTTGTTCCTGGCAGGTACCTCTAGTTTATGACTAGAAGGAACCCGACTGGACCCTTAATTTAAGACAGTGATATTGAAGGTATTGTTCACAAAAATCGGAGAGAAATAAGGTGAAACCTATATTACATAGAGGAAGAGCAAGAAGACGAAACCAATACTACCAAGGAGATGGCTGATAACAATCTGCTACCTCCTGTAGTTATTGCGAACCCAATGGATCAAAATTCTGCTCCTCGTACTATGTATGATTATGCTAAACCTAATTTAACGGGAGCTGAATCGAGTATTGCTAGGCCTACTATAGCTGCATATTTTTTTTTAACTGAAATCTAACACTATACAAATGATTCAACAATTTGTTCAGTTTTATGGTTTGCAAGACGAAGACCCAAATACTTATTTAGCTAATTTTCTAGAATTCTGTGATACCTTCAAAATAAATGGCATTTCTGATGATGCCATCTATCTTTAGTTATTTCCCTTTTCTTTGAGGAATAAAGCCAAACAATGGTTGAATTCTCTTCCACGGGGTCAATCACTATATGGGACCAAATGACCGAAAAATTTTTATCAAAATATTTTCCACATGCCAAAATGGCCAAGTTAAGAAATGATATCTCTTCTTCTTTGCAGATGGATCTCGAAACACTATACGATGCATGGGAGAGATACATGGACTTACTAAGAAGGTGCCCTCACCATGGGTTACCTTTTGTGGCTTCAGATTCAAACCTTCTACAACGGTGTGAACCCCTCAAGGCAACTAATTGATTCAACCGTCCATGAAACCCTGAATAACAAAACTCTGAAGCGGCTTACAAGTTAATAGAGGAGATGTCACTGAATAACTATCAGTGGCAAGTTACAAGGACAAGGCCGACAAAAGTAGCCAGAGTTTTCAACCTTGACATAGTGACCATGCTATTAAATTAGGTAGAGATGTTAAATAAAAAGATTGATGGTTTGCGTGGTTCCTCACAGGTACACCCAATAATGCAATGTGATTCAAATCTTGGAGGCGTGGCAAATCTTGAGTACCCACCCTACAATTCGGGCATGGAAAGCGAACAAATGAACTATATGGGTAATAATTCTAGACCTCAAAATAACCCTTATAGTAATTCTTACAATCCAGGTTGGAGGAACCATCCAAATTTTTGTGGGGTGGATAAGGAAATTAGAGACAACAACCCCCTCCAGGCTTCCAACAGCAACCCTACCAATAAGAGAAGAAGTCGAACCTCGAAGAGATGCTAACGAAATTCATCGCGGTGTCAGAAACCTATTTTTAAAACACCAAAACAGCGCTTAAAAACCAGCAAGCATCAATTCATGGGCTCGAGAACCAGTTAGGTCAGCTTGCCAAGTTGATCTCAGAACGACCACAAGGTAGCTTGTCGAGCAACACTGAAACTAACCCAAAAGAGTAACTTCAGGCCATTAGCGCTCACGATAGTGAAGGGGTAGACGAACCAAACCCAAGGCAAGAACCTGTGGTAAGTGAAGGTAAGGTTGAGGTGAACCATGATAAACCAAAATCGGTAATTAAAGAATACCAGCCTCAAATACCATATCCAAGTGCGATGAAGAAAGACAACGCAGATGAATAATTCGATAAGTTTCTTAAACTTCTAAAGAAATTACATATTAACTTACCGTTTCTTGAAGCTCTTTTGTAGATGCCAAATTCAAGGAAATTTTTAAAAGAGCTTTTGAAAAATAAACGGAGGTTAGATGAGGCATCGCATGTGGAGCTAAATGCAGTGTGCTCAAAAGTTCTGCAAAATAAACTAACATGAAAATTAAAAGATCCAGGGAGTTTTACAAATCCATGCTTAATTGGTTGTAACATTCTGAATTAGTGGGCCTGTGCATTTTGTGTGTTGTAGGTTTAATGTGTTAGCTTTAGAATTAGAGGTGCGAATTGGGCTCAAGTTTGGGCTGAGGCCTTGTTTAATTTTTTGTTGGGGCACTACAGGGTTTAAAGGTAGGTATTTGTATTCAAAATGTCAAAATGGGCTTGTGGCCCAAAGTTAGGTGGCGCTACAAAGGAGAAGAGGGTGGCTTCACTTGTGGATGGAGAGGGCCCAAGTATTGCCCGCTTGGAGCCCATGTTCTTTGGCCAAATTTAGCACTTAAAGGGGGCTAGGGAGGACGGCAACAAGGCTAAAGTATAGGGGATTTTTAATGTTTTTACTATGTGGATATTAAAGCTGATAAAAGAGTAAGGAGTTGGTGCTAATTAGGTTTCTTTTGGATGTGAGTTTAGATTAAGATAAGGGGAAAAAAATGAGGAGCTAATCCAGGAGGCTAGTGTTGGCCGAATGTAGGATGCTTATTGAGGGGAGAAATTTCGGTTGAATGTTTAAGTGTGGGAATGCCAAAATTTTGAGGATTTTTCGGAGGAACTCTCTTCTAATTATTTTATTTTCTCCCCTCTCTTTTCTATTTTCTTTTGGAGTGCCAGACGAATTCTCCCTACCCATTTGTTCATCTTTTCTTTCATTCATTAAAAATCGAAACCCTCGAAGCTCACACCATTCATCAAACATCTTTTAGTTTCATCTCTTCTCTTTCAAGCACATTGGTCGAATATCCCTTGTAAGACAGCATTCTTCTTGTTCATCTTTTCCGGGATTTTCTTAAAAGCTGAAATTCCTAGATCTCTAATCTTCTACGTTTCGATCTTCTTCTGTGATTGCCGAATCTTTCTGCAAGGGGTAGCCAAAACCTTCTGTAGAGGTAAGTTTCGATTGTGCTACTTTTCCAATCTTTTCTGGCTTTCAGAGACCATAGCCGAATGGCTACATGGTGGATTGATCTTGTGTTTTTTTTCATGGGCTACATTCCGGGATTTGAAGGAGATCTAATCGCCTAGGTTCCTAAATCGATAGCACTTGAATCATACTACTTTTGGGATTTAATCGGTCTAGGTAAGGAGATCTATCCAACTAAGCGTGTTAATCTAAGCAAGTATTAATTCTTGGCTGATTGTAGAGGGAGCCTTATCTTCGCATTCTTTCAATTTTTGAGCAGAGTCGTAGACAAGAGAGCAGTGGTTCTGATTAGCGAGAGTATAGTACTACGTGTATCAGGTGTGTAATCTCTCACACCATCTCTGTTTTCTGTTATATATATGAATCTGTCTATATTCGTTAAATGCTGAAATCCCGGCATGGCTATTGAAAACTCGTGAAGGGTAAGGGTGATTCACCAGGATAGTGACTTCTGTGTATATTTTGTTGAATGTTATTGATATGCATGCCGATTCTATGTTTGCTCGGGGTTGGGCGATTGATGTATATGAAAGGGGAAGTGTTCTGTTGTAGTAGCTTTGCCACGAGCTATTGTAGTAGCTCTGCCACGATCTGTTCTGGTGACTAGGTCACAAATCTGACGATGAGCAGCTAACTACAGCATGATTGCCATCGATGGTGTGTAGCGGTGTGGGTTGATTGTAGAAATCCCCATTGGTGTAATTAGCAGGTAAGGGTGGTGTGTAGCGGATGGATCTAGGATTGGGATGGGCTTTTCTTAATTCTGATATGTGATATTCTATTACTTTGTTCTGTGGGGTTAAGGCCCAGTCTGATGGTGCAAGAGGGATCGCACACTGAGTCTTGTGACTCACCCCGTTATTTAACATTTTTCAGGTAGCACTTAGTGCATCGGACCGGGCTAGAAAGGAGCACAAGATGGCCATGCATGGATTTATTTTGACTCAATAAAGGACGTTGTTTTAATTATTTTCCCTTAATATTTTCAATTTGTTTGGTTTTATATTTTATTGTAATAAGGCCACTGGCTATGGTTTATTGGTTTTATGTTTTCGTTTTCGGGTTTTCATACGCTTAGATTTTATGATTAATTGGAACTAAGGCATGTGTTTAAATAATAAAACTCAGAGGCAAAATTTTGGTTTTTATTCATTAAGGCATTAATTAAAATTTATTTCTTTTACAAATTATCAAATTATTAAGTTTTTCTCGTATAAATGTTTAAACTATGCTTTAAAAAAAATATGCGACATGTTTTACAAAAACTTTCTAGTGACATGTCTGATCCGGTCAGGGTGTTTAGGCCGAGTTTGGAGTGTTACAAATTGGTATCAGAGCACGGTTCAAAACTCGACTTTGAAGTTTTGGGCTCAAAACATTTTCTAAAGATGGGTTTTGGAAACTTGCATGTTTATAAATAATACAAGATGGTTTTCTCAAAGATGGCTTTTGTGTCTCCTACCAAGTCCTACTGTAAGTAATCTGAACTCACTGTGTGATATATGTATGTGGGCTTGATGGGCTTTATGGGACGTAGATTATTTTAATTAAGACTTGATGGACTTTAGGCTTAGCTTAAATAACTTTGTAAACCTCATAAGACTTAATCTAATTAAACCTGTCCGTGGACAAGTCACAAGGTTAGGGGGTGGCAATAGGCATACACATGCCTAGGATTGGATCTAGAGAGAGCTTGGAACTTAAACGGTCCTAGCGACTCACCTCCTCTTTGCTGCAATCCTACCTGGTGTGTAGTGACTGTTCACCTTAGCCACGAGGACTTGTTCATGGGCCAAAGTTTCTAACTAAAACCCGAAAGGGACCAACCACCTTATTTTCACAAAATTACTAAAGTGCCCTTAGTTTTGAAAAAACATTTCCAAAACGCACTTGGTTTGAAAAACTACCAAAACGCCATTTATTTGAAAAATTACCAAAACACCATTGATTGGGAAATTATCAAAATTTATAAAATTATCAAAATACCCCTAGTTTGCAAAATTACCAAAATACCCTTATTTTGAGAAATAAAATAAAATCACCAAGATACCTTATTTTGAAAAAATTTATGAAAATACCCCTGTAGGATAAAATTACGAAAATACCCCTGGATAGTGAAATAAAGAAAATACACATATGTGTTGAATGTGGGTTCATGGATGTTGTCGGTATGTTGATTGTTGAATGTATGTAGTTCCCAGAACTAGGAGGAGTAGACTGGAGACTGGAACCTGTAGACATAAATTTGAATTCGAAAGAACCACTATCGAAATGACTTTTCATAAGATTGTTCGTCGATAATCAGTGGAAAGAATTAATACTTCATAAAATTTCTAATCAGATAAACGCCAATCGAAAGAATGAGTACAAAGGGTCGTGGACGTCCACCGCGTGGTCGTGGTAGGGGTAGGATGACCATGTTAGAGCCAGTAGGGACTGCCCAGGGGTCAGGAAACGAGATGCCGGATCTGCCAGCTGTGGAGGGAGAATTTTAGGACCAAACGGGTGGAGACGATGTGGTATCTCAGGCAATGTTACGGGTCCTTGAGAGAGTTATTAAGCTAGGCACAGGTTCAGGAGCTCAAAAATTTGTGTTTGAACGACTCCAAGCCAACGGAGCGGAGATGTTTAGAGGTGTTTCTGGTGTAGCCCCTAACACAGCTGAGTATTGGCTAGAAGCGAGTGTGCACATAATGGATGACCTAGACTTCATGGTGGAGGAGAAGTTGAAAGGGGTCGTGTCTCTTCTTCAAGACGAGGCCTATCAGTGGTGGCTCACAGTAAAAGAGGGTACTACCACAGACCGGATTGGCTAGGATTTCTTTAAGGAGTCATTTCAGGAGAAAGTACATCGAGGCCAACTATGTGGATGCATAGAGGAAGGCATTTTTGAATTTTGTGTAGGGAAGTAAATCTGTGTCCTAAGTATGGGGCAGAGTTTCTGCGTTTGAGTCGTTACACTCAAGAATTGTAGCGATCGATTATGAGTAGCGTATGCGATTCAAGATGGATTGCGAGATGAGTTGAGAGTATTGGTAGCACCGCAGTGAGAAAGGGACTTTGCCGTTCTGGTTGAAAAAGCAAAAATATATGAGGAGGTGACTGTCAGTGAGGTTAGAACAGTAAAGGATTTCATGGACGTTTTTCTTGAAGAGTTGCCATGGTTACCTCTAGATCGCGAAGTGGAGTTTGGAATAGAGCTACTTCCGAGTACGGCTCCGGTGTCCATTGCTCCTTACAGAATGGCACCGAAGGAGCTAGTGGAGCTCAAAGCTCAGATCCAGGAACTCTTGGATCGAGGTTTTATTCAACCGAGTGTGTCTCCGTAGGGAGCGATGGTCCTATTTGTGAAGAAGAAGGACGGATCCATGCGTATGTGTGTGGACGACCATCAACTGAATAAGTTAACGATTAAGAACAAGTACCCGCTGCCGAGAATCGACGATCTATTCGATCAGCTCAAAGGAGCTTTGATTTTTTCTAAGATAGGTTTAAAGTTGAGTTATCATCAGTTAAAGGCAAAGGAAGGGGACATTCATAAGATGGCGCTTCGAACTCGCTATGGTCATTATGAATTTTTGGTGATGCCGTTCGGGTTAATGAGCGCGCCAGCAGCATTTATGGATATGATGAATCGGGTGTTCCAATCATACCTTGTTCACTTCGTTGTGGTGTTCATTGACGATATCCTGGTTTATTCCAAGTCCGAGGAGGAGCATGATGCACATCTTCTTGTGGTATTGCAAGTTCTGAGGGAGAAGCAGTTGTTCGCTAAGTTCAGTAAGTGCGAGTTTTGGCTAAGGGAAGTAACTTTCTTAAGACATGTGGTTTCGCAGAGGAATAAGGGTTGACACTCGAAAGATAGAAGTCAGATTGGATTGGAAACCGCCGAAGTCTGTGGCAGAGATTCGAAGTTTCTTGGGATTGGAAGGGTACTACAGAAGGTTTGTTGAGGGGTTCTCATTGATTGCAGCACCTGTAACTAAGTTGTTGAGGAAGGGAGTACCATTTGTTTAGACCGACAAATAGTAGGAGAACTTTGAGAAAGCAAGAAAATTTTGATGTAATCTGGGTGTTAATTTAGCAAAGGTGGAAAAGAGTTTACCATCTACTGTGACGCATCACACACGGGTTTAGGATGTGTGCTGATGCAATATGGGAAGGTTGTTGCATATACATCCCGACAGTTAAGACCGTATGAATTGAATTACCCTACGCATGATTTGGAATTGGTCGCAGAGTGTTACGCTCAAGATCCGGAGACACTACCTATATGAGGAGAAGTCATTATTTACACCGATCATAAAAGTCTCAAGTACCTTCTTACCCAGAAGGAGTTGAATCTAAGACAACGTAGGTGGATTAAACTTTTGAAGGACTATGACTGCTCGATCGAATATCATCCGGGCAAGGCGAACATGGTGGCGGATGTGTTGAGTCAGAAGGCGATAGCAGATTTAAGGGTGATGTTCGCTCGTCTCATCCTGTATGAAGATGGCAGTTTGGTAGCTGAACTCCAAGTGAGACCAGTGTGGACAAGTCAGATCAAAGAGAAGCAGCTTCTAGATGAGGTCTTGAGTGCTCGACTCCGGCAAGTATAAAATGGTAAAGGGGAGGACTATAGTTTGAATGGTGATGGGGTTCTGTGTTTCATAGGAGAATTTGTATGCCAAAAGATGTTGAGTTAAGGCAGATGATTTGTCAGGAGGCTCATAGTAGCCCATACGCTATGCATCTTGGAGGGGTTAAGATGTATCGGGATTTGCGAGAGCAATTCTGGTGGCCAGGTCTGAAGTGAGAGGTAATAAAATTCGTGAGTAAATGTTTGACGTGTCAACAGGTGAAAGCAGAACATCAGTTGCCTTCGGGATTGTTGCAGCTGGTGAAAATTCCGCAATGGAAATGGGAAAAAATTACTATAGATTTTGTTAGTGGGCTACCCTTACGCCCACCAAGAAGGATTCAATTTGGGTGATTGTTGATCGGTGATGAAGTCTGCTCACTTCATACCGGTTCGTGTTGACTATTCTCTACAAAGGTTGGCTAAGCTGTACATGGCTGAGGTTGTAAGACTACATGGTGTACCTGTGTCAATTATATTAGATAGAGACCCTAGGTTCACGTCACGATTCTGGAAGGTTCTGCATCAGGCAATGGGAACAAGGTTAGACTTTAGTACCGCTTTTCATCCGCAGACTGATGGTCAGTTAAAGAGAGTGATCCAGATCTTGGAGGATATGTTAAGAGGTTGCATCATTGATTTCAGGGGTAGTTGGAAGGAGTTTTTACCTCTGGCAGAATTCGCGTACAACAACAGCTACCAATCTAGTACTCAGATGGCGCCTTATGAGGTGTTATACGGATGGAGATGTTGTACTGCTACTTATTGGACAGAGTTGGGAGAGCGTCAGGTGTTGGGTCCAAAACTGGTTTCGAAAACGGAAGAGAAAGTTAAATTGATTTGGGCTCGATTGAAAGAAGCGTCTGATCGACAGAAATCTTATGCGGATCTAAATGGAAAGAGTTGGAATTTGCGGTGGGTGATCAAGTTTTTTTGAAAATGTCACCGTGGAAGAAGGTAATGAGGTTTTGTCAGAAGAGTAAGCTAAGTCCTCGGTTTATTGGACCTTATCGAGTACTAGAACGTGTGGGGCCAGTGGCGTATCGATTGGAGTTGTCTCCTAGGTTGGAGTAGATATATGACGTGTTTCATGTCTCGATGCTAATACGTTATTGTTTTGATCCATCACACATTGTGCCAGTAGAAGAGATTGAAGTAAGGCCAGACTTGTCCTTTGAGGAGGAGCCAGTGCAAATCTTGGATTGAGACATAAAGGTGTTGAGAAGGAAGTCCGTTCCTTTGGTCAAGGTTTTGTGGTGAAACCATGGTGCAGAGGAAGCGACATGGGAGCCAGAGGATGTTATGCGACAACAATATCCCCATCTCTTCTGATCAGATAAATTTCGTGGCCGAAATTTCTTTAAGGGGTAGAACTATAACATCCTGAATTAGTGGGCCTGTGCATTTTGTGTGTTGTAGGTTTAATGTGTTAGTTTGAGAATTAGAGGTGCGAATTGGGCTCAGGTTTGGGATGAGGCCTTGGTTAATTTTCTATTGGGGTACAACAGGTTTAAGGTAGGTATTTGTGTTCAAAATATCAAAATGGACTTGTGGCCCAAAGTTAGGTGGCAGCTACAAAGGAGTAGAGGGTGGCGTCACTAGTGGATGGAGAGGGCCCAAGTGTTGGCCGCTTGGAGCCCATGTTCTTGGGCCAAATTTGGCACTTAAATGGGGCTAGGGGGATGGCAACAAGGCTAAAGTATAGGGGATTTTTAATGTTTTTACTATATGGATATTAAAGCTGATAAAGGAGTAAGGAGTTGGTGCTAATTAGGTTTCTTTTGGATGTGAGTTCAGATTAAGATAAGGGGAAAAAGATGATGAGCTAATCCAGGAGGCTAGTGTTGGCCGAATGTAGGATACTTATTGAGGGGAGAAATTTTGGTTGAATGTTTAAGTGTGGGAATGCCGAAATTTTGAGGATTTTTCGGGGGAACTCTCTTCTGATTATTTTATTTTCTCCCCTCTCTTTTCTATTTTCTTTTGGAGTGCCAGCCGAATTCTCCCTACCCATTTGTTCATCTTTTCTTCCATTCACTAAAAATCGAAACCCTCTAAAGCCTCAACAATTGTCGAAACACTGTTAGTTTCTGTCTCTTCTCTTTCAAACACATTGGTCGAATATCCCTTGTAAGACAGCATTCTTCTTGTTCATCTTTTTCGGGATTTTCTTAAAAGCTGAAATTTCTAGATCAATAATCTTCTACGTTTCGATCTTCTTCTGTGATTGCCGAATCTTTCTGCAAGGGGTAGCCGAAACCTTCTGTAGAGGTAAGTGTTGATTGTGCTACTTTTCCAATCTTTTCCGGCTTTCATAGACCATAGCTGAATTGCTACATGGTGGATTGATCTTGTGTTTTTTTTTCATGGGCGGCATTCCGAGATTTGAAGGAGATCTAATTGCCTAGGTTCCTAAATCGGTAGCACTCGAATCATACTACTTTTGGGATTTAATCGGTCTAGGTAAGGAGATCTATCCAACTAAGCGTGTTACTCTAAACAAGTATTAATTCTTGGCCAATTGTAGGGGGAGCCTTATCTTCGCGTTCTTTCGGTTTTTGAGCAGAGTCGTAGACAAGAGAGCAGTGGTTCCGATTTGCGAGAGTATAGTACTACATGTATCAGGTGTGTAATCTTTCACACCATCTATTTTGTCTATTATATATATGAATCTGTCTATATTCCATTAAATGCCGAAATCTCGGCATTGCTGTTGAAAACCTATGGAGGGTAAGGGCGATTCACCAGGTTAGTGACTTCTGTGTATATTCTGTTGAATGTTATTGATATGCATGCCGATTCTATGTTTGCTCGGGGTTGGGCGATTGATGTATATGAAAGGGAAGTGTTACATTGTAGTGGCTCGCCACGATCATTGTAGTGGCTCGCCACGATGCATTCGTGACAAGGTCACAATCGACGATGAGCGACTAGCTGCTGACATGATTGCCATCGATGGTGTGTAGCGGTTTGGATTGATTGTAGAAATCCCCATTGGTGTGATTGGCAGGTAAGGGTGGTGTGTAACGGATGGATCTAGGATTGGGATGGGCTTTGCTGAATTCTAATATGTGATATTCTGTTACTTTGTTCTATGGGGCTAAGGCCCAGTCTGATGGTGCAAGAGGGATTGCACACTGAGTCTTGTGACTCGCCCCGTTGTTTAACATTTTTCAGGTTGCACTTAGTGCATTGGACCGGGCTGGAAAGGAACGCAAGATGGCCATGCATGGATTTATTTTGACTTAATAAAGGATGTTGTTTTAATTATTTTCCCTTAATATTTTCAATTTGTTTGGTTTTATATTTTATTGTAATAAGGCCACTGGCTATGGTTTATTGGTTTTATGTTTTCGTTTTCGGGTTTTCATACGCTTAGATTTTATGATTAATTGGAACTAAGGCATGTGTTTAAATAATAAAACTCAAAGGCAAAATTTTAGTTTTTATTCATTAAGGCATTAATTAAAATTTATTTCTTTTACAAATTATCAAATTATTAAGTTTTTCCCGTATAAATGTTTAAACTATGCTTTAAAAAAAATATGCAACATGTTTTACAAAAACTTCCTAGTGACATGCCAGATCCGATCGGGGTGTTTCGGCCAAGTTTGGGGTGTTACATTGGTAGTTTAACTGTTAATAACACTTTAGCTGATTTAGGGGCAAGCATCAACGTTATGCCTTATAAAATGTTTAAACAGCTAGGTCTAGGGAAACCCAAACAAACTAGGTTGAGAATTCAATTAGCTGATAAAACTATTAGAATTCCTAGTGGTATAATCGAAGATGTACTAGTGAAAGTTGACAAATTAATATTCCCAGTAGACTTTGTCGTTTTAGACATGGATGAGGACAATACGGTCCCTATAATTCTAGGAAGACCCTTTTTAGCAACTGCTAGATCTAAAATTGATGTTGGTACAGGTGAACTCATACTTCGTATAGGTGACGAAACGATCACTATTCAGGCTCTTGACTCGGCTAAAACATCGAGCGATAAAGGTGAGAACGTAAATTCTATTGATAATCATTTGGTTCAACCTTGTTTACAGAAAACACCACGAAATCACCTAATTGAGCCAGATCTTATACCTCGTACCGATAAAGAAGTAATCCATAAGGAACTAAGGCTTCAGGCCAATGACCTAGACAAGTGGAAGACACACTTCAAGGAGAAACTAGGATCACACGAAGCAAAACCAAGAGAGCCCCCAGACGAGATTATAGGAACAACAAATCACTTCAAAATTGGAGATGAGGTACTGTTAGATAAAACAGACCAAATCGCCACATCAGAACTGAATACAAACGAAGAAATCCCTTTTAAGGTACTAAATGTCTTCCCATACGGGACAGTCGAGGTAAGTAGTTCTACATTTGGCACTTTTAAGTTAAATTCCACTCGACTCAAACTATATAATGATAGCATGAGAAAGGATTTCCAACTCCTCAAACCACCATGATCATGCGAACGAGAGGTAAGTCTAGCTTAAGACTTTAAACGAGCGCTTCTCGGGAGGCAACCCAAGCACTAACCATATTAATTTTCATATTTTTATACTTTTAGCACCTAACTACAAACTAACCAAGTTAACGAAGCACATGTTTCCATACCCACACGAATTTGCACATGGTCCGTGGCCGTGTGGGCACCACAGGTAGGTAAATGGGCGTGGCCGAGACGTGTAACAATAGGGCAAAATTTTTGACAACAAGGGCTATGATAAATAGCCACGGCCATGTCCCAACACTGAGAAAGCCACACGGGCATAGAAACCTCAACACAGGCGTGGAAGAAGCGAACGAAACACAACATAGCCATGCGATATGGCCGTGTGACCCAACACGCCCATGGCACACGGGCATGGGGATGTACCAGAACCCAGATTTCTATTTAAAAAACCCACCCCCTCTTCTCACCTACCCCCCAATCTCCTCTTTTCCCATACACTTTCAGCTTCCCCCTCTCGTTTTCCTTCAGATCCCCTTTCCATCACTCTCTAATCCACACCATCGCCATTGTCACTATGTCGAAGAAGAGAAAGGATCCGAACATAACCTCCCTGTGTGAGATCGATCTACATAAGTTCATGCCGACCGCTTCATGAACTCAACAAGAAAAGGACCTTTGAGTCTATTAATTTTTCTTATACTTTTCTCTTCTCCTTTATTCTCTTTCTCTTTATATTTCTATTTTTAAATACATATTTAGTATATTTTGAATTATTCTTATTATTTCCTGGCTATTTCTTCAGGAGGTACCCAATTTCTTCATCTGGAACAGTGATTGTTGGTAGCCGCCATACTACCACCAGAGACGCCTCCTCCAACTTATCTTCTACCTCCGAATCAAGTTTCCACACTCCCAACTCAAGGATCCCATCTTTCCCTCTCTTTTGATTTTCGTACTGTATGATTATTGTCTATCCTTATACATTGGAGGCAATGTACATCTTAATGTATGGGGTAAAATTTATGTAGAAAAATTCCTAACTTTTTGCATTATTCTCAAATCCCTAAATTAGTTCTTGTTTTAAGTGTGGAGAGGTGTCAACAATACTCTCCTTGAATTTTATCTTGTTCTTAAGTAATTTTTTCATATTACTAATTAGAATGAAACTTCTTTTAACTTATGATTTTCATTGATATGTTTTGGATTAAGTCATAGTTAATTGTGCATTGATGATTTTAAACTTTAAGATACCAGAGAATCAAGCATGATAAGTCTATTTTCAGAATTAAAAATCTGCTAGGTTGTCGACCTAAATTTGAATATTACCTTGAAATTTGAAATTTACAAGATTGACATTAAATACCATAATTTTTGTGAGATTTTGAGCCTTTAGAGTATACATTTTTCGTGCTTACTTTATTGATTATGAGTGTGTCAATATTGATTTGTTATTCTAGAACTTGCTTCGATTATACATGTCAAGACCACACCTTTGATTTGATATACAGAGATGATAAAGGCACTTAGGATTTAACCCACTTACTCCATAAAAAGCCTACCTTCGTAATTAACCCTTAGTGAACCCCTTTTGAGCCTAACCAACCATTCCTTGATTTACTGCTAATATTAACCCAAAACCCCGTTATTAACTTGTTTCTCCCATTTTTCTTGACTTCCCTTTTGTCGAGAATTGATTTGATCAATTGCCTAATTAGTTTATTTCAGTAGTTGAACTCATCTTATGTTATGTATTTGATTTGTTCTTCAAAAAAAATGTTGGAAAATTTGTTCATCATTAGTTCTATGTTATCTGAGCTTAATAGTTAAATTCACATCTTTAAAAGAAGCTCATGTTTTTAGTTACAAGTTTTTGATTTATGTAATTATTCATTATCAGTTTATTTTTTCTAGTTAGGTAATTTGTCAATTCAATCTCAATTCTAACCCTCTAATTTAGCTATGTCCACACCTTAAAACCCAAGTCCCATTACAACCCTTTTAAAGACCTTTTGATTTGTGTATCATCTCATACTATAGTGGTGGAGATTTGATTTTCATGCAAGTCAATGGGATTAACTTTTCTTTTTTTTTTTTTTTTTTGAACAAACTATGGGATTAACTTTTCATATTTGACTTTTGAGTGCTTTTCTTGAACCTTAAACACTTCGAGTGATTTGAGTGAATCCTTTGTGAGGATGTCAATCCTTGTCGGTTTTGAATCAAAGGTTGTAACACCCCTAACCCGTATCCGTCACCAGATTAGGGTTACGGGTATTACCAAAAGTCAAAACTTTTATTCATTAAATAGCATCTTAAATAAATATCTTATTCCAACCATTCAATTATAAGCAGACAATTCACATGTATATAATATATATAATTAAATATATATATACATTATTATACCAAATTAAAGTATATTTGATATAAACATCAACGAATACAGAATGGTCAAACAATATACCTTTCTTTGATATCATACAACAAAATAGTTACAAACCCCTACTTATCATTACCACCTTCGCATTCATTTTATGCAACCATACCTCATGTAAAATTTCATTTCGAACCAATGTACATCTAAACCTTATAGTTGAAAATATTACTAAGCATCATATGGTTACATATGCATATATATATATAACCCGATTTCACACTTATAAACTAAGAAACAGTATACCTCTCATATATACATAAAACCGAATGCGCCTCATCTTAGCTTTTAATATCATGACCACAACTAACTTTACATATTATTTGAAAAACTATGCTACAATTTATACACTATTGACCATTCAAAACATAGGTCTCAAATTAAATTAACATAGAAATCCAAACATATTTAATTATGCCTTGACCGAATCTCAATACCACCTTTCTTTATAATTTATAACTACTATTACTTATCATTAATAAATGAACTTAACAAATCAACTTACATATACAATTTTCTATTATAAGATTAATACTATAACCTAACCGTAACTACCATATTTAACAATCAATAGCCCAAGTTAAGTTTTTCTAACAAAATACATAACATTCATATCACATATCACACCTCAACATATATCTAAATTCAACCGAATACAAACATTTCTTAATAGCATGAGCAAGCCATTTCATCAAAACATATAAATGAAGTTTAACCCAAAATAAGTAGCCATTTTCGCAAGGCTATTTTTATACACGATTAAGTATCATTAGAAATACAGCTTAGTCTAGCCTATACATGCCCTTTTGAATCAAAAACCAAGTTTATTAGTACCAAAGAGAGTGGATAGTGTGGTTGACTTCGTTGAAGATCCTTCTAGTCCGTAGCTTGAATCAAAAAGAAATCTATAAAATAGAGGTAGACAAGAACAGAACACACACAGTAAGCTTGCTAGCTTAGTAAGTCTCAAGTAAATATAATGTATTGAATATACACTTAAACATGTTAATCTTCAAGCTTATAGTATGGAACATAAATACATCATTATGTAAAATGTACATAGCCGAATAATAATAATACACTTAATATAAATATCGTCACTACGACATCATGGACATATACATTATCAACTCACATATATATCGAATCACATGAACCAATCTAGGCATCGATCTCTATTTCTACTTACCCATATATACATAACACTTTCGATTCTTTCATCACTGATCTTTCCATTTTATAACCGAAATTTCCACTGTAACATACATGTGTATAACTCTAGTTCACATATAAGTAATGTTCATACATATAAACGTCAAGCTCAACTTCATAAGATAAAACACTTGTTGAATTGTCCATTTCTTCACATCATGTTTAATTAAAACAATAAGAATTTATCTCATTTCATCCCTTACTAACATAGTAAGTTAATCCTTACCTGAGTTTCTAACACATATCATTTAATATGCCATACCTCGTTTTATTCTCGAATTCTTTATTTATAGCGTATCATCGGCATTTAACCTGCTAGGCATTCAAGCCCGAATTATCCACCAGGCATTAAGCACTGCTAGACCAAAGGTCCAAAATATATAAACAAGCAATTAGCACGCTAGAAAGTAAGCTTAGAATTAAGTCACCGACCAAGGCACATTAGGCTCAAAGCCCAAAATAAATCAAGCACAAGGCACGCTAGGCTCATGGCAGAAATAAATCAAGCACAAGGCACCTTTAGGCTCAAAGCCCATAATAACATTATAATAAATCATTCAATGCACATTTCTCAACATTAGCATCCGAAGAACCTATGTAATGTTTATCACTTTCACATAATAACAAGAGCATATCTATTACACATTACTTTCAACAATTAAAATTCAATCCAATATCACACCATTACATTCGGCCATTTCACATATTTATGCCTAAAATATTCAAATTTAATCATTTAATATATTCATAAATAATTCTTTAACGTATATTTACTTAAGGACTTACCTCAACTGTCGATAGATCGTGTAAATCGGCTATTCGAGAACTTTCGTCTTTCCATGATCCAATTCCGTTTTTCTTTTCTCTTGATCTAAAACACATTAAAATCAGCTCATCCAAGTACATTTCACTTCAATTTAGTCCCAAAACACATAAACATGCAAATTACCATTTTACCCCTAAGGTTTCACATTTTTACTATTTAGTCCTAATTGCACAAAACACAAAATACACACAATTTGCCAAGACTATACAAGGGCCGAATATTCCTAGGGACTGTACAGGCCCTCTCATTTCATTTATTTTGTAAATAAGTCCCTCTAAAATTTTATTTTTATAAAATAGCCCTAAATACAAAATTTCACCAAAATTTCTAATACAAAACTTGTAAATCTTTAACACATCTTTAATCTAAAACCATCAAATATCAAAACCATATGAACACATCAATGGCCGAACCTCATATACACATGATTCTCAAAAATTCAAGCATAGGTTGGGTAATATACGAAGCAACGATCTCAAAAACGTAAAAATTAACGAAAACCAACTAAAAACTCACCTTGAATTTTAGCTTAGAAATGCCGAAAATTAAAGGGTTTCAAAGCTTCATTCTTTCTCCCACATTCGGCCAAAGATGGATGAAAAAGGATGATGGCTTATTATTATAATCTTCTAACATATAAAGTAAATAATATTTAATTACTAATTTAACCTTCAAAATAAAAATAAAACTAATATATAACTTAAGGTTAGTTATGACAAATGCCACCCACTAACCTAAAAATGGGCTAATTTCTTTTTAATGCCCCACTTTAAAAAGCCATCATCAATTAGGCACTTTTCACTATAACATGCAACTTTTACGCTTTACGCGATTTAGTCCTTTTTGTTAAATTGAACACACAAACGATTAAATATTTCTACGAAACTTTCACACACATAAATTCACACATAATGAGCACAGAATATAATATTTAAAAATATTTTTGACTTGGATTCATGGTCCTGAAACCACCATTTCGATTAGGGTCAAATTCGGACTGCTACAAAGGTGATTATTTAGATAAGGGGAAACACCTATGTTTTCATGCTACAAAAATTGTGATTTAGATTGTTTGAATCTTTAGGACTCTTTGAGTTAAATTATAAATGTATGAATTAATTATGAATTATGATGAGACATGGTTGATGAAAATTATGAATTGAGGGAAGTTGATTTTAATTGTGAGTTGAGTTTTTGCTTAAGGACAAGCAAATGCTTAAGTGTGGGGGTATTTGATAAACCTCGATTTAAACATATTTTAGTCCCACATTTAACATACTTTTGGATGAATTACCCCTTTAATTGTGGAATTTGATGCTCCTAATCTCTTAATTTCATGTTTTATACTCAGGAGAGCATAGGAGGATGAAAAGAATGAGAAACGGGCCAAAAATGGAGAAAATGGGCCAAAGTGAGAAATCAACATGGCCTGAACTTCATCACACAGTTGTGCCTCTTTAATAGGCTCGAACACGGGCTTGGGCTCGAATCACGAGCGTGTCCCTACCGTGACCTATTTTAATTCTACGTGAAAAAGGATACTTAGAGGCAAAGAAACACATTCTGAACTCTGTATAAACACCCTAAATATGAACTAAAAGGGGAAGGTAGCCTGAGGCAGCCAGAGAAGGCTGGACAAAGGGAATTACTCGAAGAAAAGCCAGTTGATCCATCTTAGGAAGTTAGAATCACGCTCAAGACTGAGGATTTCTCCTTCAATTCCTTTAGGGGGTTTTAAGGTTTTCTTTATGTTTTGCTATTTTTCTTTTGAGATGTATTCTTTTATAAACATGAACTAAACCCCTCAGATATCTGAAGGGATGAAGCCTAAGACGAATCTTGTTATTGTTTTCTGAACTATATGATAAATATTTGATTTGTTCTTGATTATGTGTTCTTAATTCTTGCTTTAATATTCCAGGATATTGATTCAAGTACTGATGTGCTTATTTAGAGGAGCAAAAGTCCTTGTTTAAGAGTAGATCTAGCATAATTAAGCGGAGTTGATCGCCACTCCTAGAAATAGGACGACGAAAATCTGTCGAATTAGGGTCAAACCTAGTATGGGAGCCCATAGATCAAGTTAATGCAACACTAGGGGTTTTAATTAGAAAGAGATTTCAATTAATCAACCTAGGGTTAGACGTTAGTAGCCTCGAAACAGGTATTAATATAAATTAGGGAATCCTACGGATCAAGTCAAGTGAATAAATCGTCTGGTTCAGAGTTAAATAACAAGTGAAGTGTAGGTGGATTCTTCCTCGGGTATTGTCTTAATCAATTAATTTTTCCCAAAAGTATTTTCCTTATTCACTCTCTGTGTCTTGGCATCCTTAGCTTAGTAATTAGTTAAATAAACATTAATCATCTTTATTTTAGGCTAGATAATAAAAAGAAAGTCAATACTAGTACTTTTGGTTCCTTTGGGTTCGACATCCGATCTTGCCACTAAGCCATACTACTGTTCGATGGTACGCTTGCCTCAATCGTGGTGATAGTTAGTTTTTAGGCTCGATCACTTTTATCACATGCATCAGTCAACACTATTTGGAAAATTTAGAAGAAAGAGAAAAATGAAAAATAATAAAATAAGAATGAGATATTCCTCAAATCCCATAATTATCTCCACGAACCCACTTAACTCATAATTCTTCAGAAATCTAGCTCCACTGAAACTCTTTAACAGATAATCAAGGAAATATTAACACCCTTGCTAACGCAGGGATTTGAATACAGAACCTCCAACATATTAACTCCTTTACCACTCGAACCAGCAGGCTCATTTTGATATGAATCCACAAGCAATTAAATAAAAACCCACTGCACACGGCTAAGGCTTGGATTTATAAATACCCAAAATGTTGCTAAAGGTAGGGCTTGAACTTGGAACCTCTTACACATACCCAGAACACTTAACCACTGTAGATACACATTTGTGTCAAAATTGCACAAAAACAAAAATAAGAAAATTAGGGCGTTACAAATAATTTCAATAAAACCTTGCCATAAACATCCACTAACTATAGAAATGGTCTAATTTAGTCCTTTTTACTTAATTAATCATGCAAACATCAAAATTTCTTAACAAAATTTTTATACGATCATACTAACATCTCATAGACATTAAAATAATAAAATAATAATAATTTATCTTCAAATTTGTGGTCCCAAAATCACTATTCTGATTTTACTGAAAATAGGTTGTTGCACTGCCCCACTAGAGTGGAGCCTTTCAGCAATCGTTCCACGACTAACATCTCTGTTGGAGCCGTATTAACCCTATTCAAAGCCCTCAATAAAGCCTGAGTTACTGGATCATTCCCAATATGGTCACCATTAATATTCCCGTTTTCCATACTCATATCCTCAGTAGTGGGTTCACTATTAACCTCATTCTATTCATTATCCTGTTCTGGCCCTAATGATGCAGACGACTCCACAGGAGCCCTCAGAGGTCACCCCTACGGCCCCTCCTACCACAAGTTGTCATTCCATTTGCATTTATTTCAGTGTTTTATGGATCTACAATTTTACAAGTAAGAACTTTTAGTACTTTGTTTAGTCTTTTACGCACTCACATTTTATAATTCCTTTATTAAAGTTTCATCCAATAGTCCTATAATCTTAATAGATTTTTACTCTTTTTATGTGGACTTGGCATCGGACCTTAGGATTTTGTCATTTCATGTATAAAACAATTTTTGAATCCACTGTGGTTTTCTTTTCCCCAAAATTTTCCCTTTCTATATATGCATGCATGCAAACTTACTTAAGTAGATTTAAAATCTCTGTCCGAGGTTTTGAATCAAGGCTCTAATACCACTAAATATAACCTCTCAAACTCGATCTAAACGTTATGGTGGAATCAGGAAGGCCATATTGGACACCTTAGTGTCGAACCTACCTTTGTAACACCTCAAACCCAGCCTAAACGTTATGGCCAAATCTGGCGATGTCACATTGAAAGGAATTTTGAAAACTGATTTATTATGATAAAACCGTGTTCATTTTATTACTCTTATTGATTCCAGAATTCGCTTACTCATCTAGTCGATTGCTTCAAACGTAATTCGTTGTGGAAGCTTTAGAAATCATTTATTTTATGAAAACTGAGTTAATTAAGTAAATCCGTCAATTTAAGAGAAACCCTTTTGTTTTCGAGAAAACCGTCTAAGGGATCAAGGGTTTAGAAAATACTTTAGCTTTTGAAAACCAAGTCTTCCTACATCTAGCAGTTATGAATCCATAAAAACAATAAATAAAAACCCCATTTAAGCAAAAGTCCCAAAAAGTCTGCGAGTTACATCAACATATACCAATAATCATAAAACAGGATAAAAACCATGAAAGTACAGAACCGTGGTTACCTCCGACTCCTCCGCCGCACTAATCTGTCTAATGCTAGGGATTACCTGAACAAATTAAACAGAAAAAAGGATGAGTTTTCGCAAACTCAATGTGTAATCCCACGGAAACATGCACTGACATAATATAAGAAAAGCAGTCATTTTTATAGTTAAATTGCGAGCCTATTCTGAGCTGGTGTGAACCTTAGCCCACTCAGATATAGAATACGATACCATTTAGGGCCTCAGCCCATCAGATATAACATATAGAACAGAACAGAAAATTAGAATCTGTAACACCCCTAACCCGTACCCGTCACCGAATTAGGGTTATGAGGCATTACCGAACTAAACTCAATTCCAGATAGACCTTCATTTGAACTCAAGCACAAGCAATGCGATTTTTTCTATTTCATATAACATTACAACCTATTAAATTAAAATAATGTACAAAAAGTTTTATTACCGGTACCTAATACATACAAATGTCTGAATCACATGACTTAAGCATTCATGACATATATACATTTAAACCCATATCCCAACCAATGTCATTTTATAACATATATCGGACATAATTCAAAACTCATATAAGATAAGTGATCTTCATTCATATTACTATAATACATATACATATTAAACCAACCAAACCATTTATACCATTTAATAAACAATTGCATATACAAACATATTAATACTACATCTTGACCGAACATACTGTTTCACTTTTCATTTGGATTTTTACCTAACCAACCATGAAACATAGTCATTTCTTACCATTAACAATCGGATCTATATAGCCAACTATCACTAGTAAAGCATATTAAACAAGTAACACATAAATTCACCTTAGTTGAGATCATGCACACATCATAAACACAGCAACCATGTTTCACATATAATAAGCAAAGACCAAGTTTACTAAAACCAACCCATAACATATATATATATATATATCAAATGAGCACCTTCCATATATGACATAAAACATACCAAATTTAAAACATCCATTTGCATTATGAACAAGCCATTATATCAAAACATAGAAATGAAACTTAACCAAAAGAAATAGCCATTTTTGCAAGGCTATATTTATATACAAGAACAAATATCATAGATTTCAAAACTTAGTCTAACCTATACATGCCTTTGATTCAAAAACTAAACTTATAAGTACCAAAGGAGATGATAGTGTGGTTGACTTCTCTGACGATCCTCTGAGCCCGTAGCTTGACCAAAATCTATAAAACATAACATTGAACACACACAGAGTAAGCTTACTAGCTTAGTAAGTCTTAAGCAATTTTGATATAACATTCAAACATTTAAGCATTTTAATCATTGGGTTTATGGCATTGCTTATAAACATTTTAACCTGAAATTTCATCATGGCCGAATGCTATCAATACAATTTACCCAAGTATCATCACTTTATTACTACAAGCATGTAACTCATCGAATCACATAAATATAATATGTATTCGCATATTCCAAATCGAATGATTACTATAAACATATCCATCACATATCATTCGTACACATATACAAACACATTCAACTGTTTTCACCTTTAACATTTTCATCTATAGCCGATTCTCCAAAATAACCAATTTAAGCTTGAATTCTATTATATATAATTCATACTCATCAATGGTAAGCTCAATAGCACCTATAAAACTTTTACCAAATCATCAAGTATATTACATCATATTCAATTTGAATGGTAATAGATCAACTTACCTTATCCCTTGCTAATATAAAAGG
The DNA here is from genome assembly GCA_025506655.1 of Gossypium rotundifolium. Taxonomy (NCBI): domain Eukaryota; kingdom Viridiplantae; phylum Streptophyta; class Magnoliopsida; order Malvales; family Malvaceae; genus Gossypium; species Gossypium rotundifolium. Next base: position 20,772,675 of record CP106726.1, read on the forward strand.
CTTATACTTACCCGAGCTTTTAGCTCATTGTATTAATTATGTTCCACCGTGTAATGATTCATGAATTTCTCCATTTATCACACATCCCCAGCATTAAGCCTACTAGGCATCAAAGCCCAAAATACACACCGGCATTAAGCCTGCTAGACCAAAGGTCTGAAATTCGATCACCGGCATTTAGCCTGCTAGGTAATAAGCCCGATATAATTCATCAAGCACAAGGCACGCTGGGCATTAAGCGACATAGATCAAGCACAATGCGCTAGGCTCAAGCCAGTATCAATATTAACAGAATCATTTTTTGGCTTTCACCGATTCTCATTTTCTAAGTTTTTGGGTACACACCTGGTACGTTTCCGATGTAAAATCACTCCCGAGATTTCCAGCACCTAAAATTGACCAATATTAACCCAACTTAGTCACTTAATCGTCATTCAATCAAAAACTTAACGAGATTTCCCAAACTTTAACCATCAAAACCCCTTACCTCTAATGGAGCGACGGGAATATCGCACACTTACAGCCTTGATGGCGAAACTTCAGCCCCTTATATACCCCCTAACACCAAACAAACCCCTTATTACCCACTTAGCCATAAACAATGATAAACTTACATTAATACACAATATTACCGATTACAGGAAAAATGACCGAGGCACAACAGAGAAGGAATGAGCAAGTGAAACAAAGGAAAGGGGGTAGGGTAGAAGAGAGGTAAATTTCAGCAAAGGATAAGAGAGGGGGAGAAACCAATGGACCAATTCGGTAAGAGGGGAAAAGAAAAGAAAAACGTCAGAAAGATGAACATTTTTGGGAAAGAAAACAAAATACAACTCTATCAGGTTTTCTGATAACCTCCAAAATCCCTTAATTCTCTCCATCAAACTCCCCACTAAATCCACTACTCAGATTTCTAGTCCACCTCAAACTCTCACACGGCACACGCAGCAAAATAAACCTTATTTGTGTAGAGACTGGAACTCCAGACCTCCAGCTTATTTACACTCCACTTAACCATCAGACTAGCAAGCCCTTTTTGACATATTTCATCAACATTTAATTAAAAGCCTATTGTCTAAAGATAGGGCTTTATTCAAAGAAAAACAAAAAATTTTCCCAAGCTAAGGCTTGAACCCAAGACTTCTCAGACACTTCCAGAACACTTAACCACTGAAGCAGATACTCATTATGTCACAAACACACGAAAATAACTACAAAGGATTTTTAGGGCATTACAATCCTAACAATAGTTAAAAACCTTAAAGTACTCCCTTTTATAAAACTTTGGTTTCTATTGTTAGCTTTGGAAAACGTTATTCACTTAGTCCAGCCATGTTTAGGTCGAATTAGAGAATTAGGTGAATTTTTTAAAAAAACCCAACTATCGGCGTTGCCTTCGAAAAATCATTTTGTTATCTTCTTAGCAGGGGAAATATATAATTACTAGTCAAATTATTAATTTAGCCATATATCATGCATAGCCCATTTCAACATATTTATAAAAATTGTTTATCTATACCGAATATGTGTGTCATGCATGCATGAAAAATCCCAAAATCTCAAATAGTCTCAAATCACAGTTTAAAGAAACTTTACAATCCAAAATCGAATAATAATAATAATAATAAAATAACCCTAAAATATAATTAAATTAAAATAATATGAAGTAAAGTCAGAAGTTTGTCGCACGTCAACAAGTCAATTTCGATCCTAAGTTCAATCATTACCTGAGAAGTTGAGGTAATGGGGTGAGCTTAACAAGCTCAGTGTGAGACTAAACAAGCAAGTATTAAGCAATCCTACAAGCAATTTCATAGAGGTACCAATAGCACAATCAAACATTATCAATAATAATTTCAAATGCACATGATCGTGAAAACTACACATGTGAGATCCTACCCATACAATCTATTACACACCACGAGTTCCTTAGAACCCGTCTACCAAACTCCAATGTATATGAGCAAACTCGATGTTGTAAAACCACCAATAATCAATAATGCAGTGAAACTACCAAATAAATAATTCAATATAATCGCCAATCCCCTGGGTACTCCAAATATAGTGCACTGACTACAAATACATACGGACTTAATATACCGTCGATACTCCACGGAACTCCTCCGTCAACCACAAAATCTCATCCCAATGCACATGCAATATGTTATACAAATGCATACAAAATCATATTTCAATACTTTTCACATTTATTTGACTTGTTCAACATGTCCTCAATAATCACATACTTTCAATAAAAGGAAGCAGTGTTCCAATTTTCAAATTATCATTAAGATGGTATCTATCAATATCGTTCAATTCACATACTTTATGAGTTTCATTGTGCACCAATAGCAACCTCACATGTATATATATATCATAGTAATATTTCATGCACAAACCTAATATCTTAACATTTCATACCATTCAATCAAACATTCTAATATCACATAATATAATTATGCATAACAATCTCAATTACACATTCATACAGTCAAACTAGCAATTTCGCCAACACAACAATCTTTTAAGGCTTTAAACGTACCTGGTTCGACCACTCACAAAACTAAAATTTTGGCTATTAATCCAAACCAATCAGCAAGCTAATTTATCAAATATAACATGACATTTATCATTATAAACAAATTTTACAAGTTTAGGACCCACACCTTATTTTTCGCTTTCTCGCAGCACCCTAGTGAATCTTCCAATGTTCCTTAATAAACCTTTACACGATCCTAAAAAAATTCAGTATAAATCCAATCAATTTACCATTTAACCAAATCCCAATTACCCACTTATGGGTTCAAAACAACTGTCGAATTAATAACTATTTTACAAATTAAAACTAGTTTGATTCCTTACCCTGTATCGATGCGAACCGTACGTACGATCATTCTTCTGCTTTACAGTTGATTTGGGGCATTTGGGTCAGGACCTAATTTAATAATATACTAGAAAATAAGTAGCTAATAATGATTAAATTCCATCATTTAATCAATCCATAACCTTTACCCTACAACTATGTCGAAACAACAATTAATTTTACGCTTAATTGTACTTGCGCTTCCCGATTTGTGAGTTTGAATGCCCAAACGATCAAGAACATTTTTCCCTAATTGACTTGGGTTTAATAGTTGATTAGGAGGGCTCAAGAACTCAAATATTGGCTGGAATTAAATGGGAAAGATTCAGGAAACAAAGCAGCCCCCTATTCTACACATATGTGCATGCACCACCACCCAGAAAGATTCAGGAAACAAAGCAGCCCCCTATTCTACACATATGTGCATGCACCACCACCCATAGTGGCCGAAATTGGGGCTGAATTTTAAAATGGTTTGAGACCTCATTAAAATCTAGAAAAATACCTTTAAAAAATTTTAAATCTCCCAAATTCCAGATCTGGAAATTTTGGTTTTAAATTGACAAGATTAACTAAGAAATTGAAGAGAAAAGAGATCTTACCCAAGCTAGTTGAGAGAAACGAAAAAGACACCTTCTTGGAAATGTTTGGGATCGATTTTGGAGTTCAATATTTCAGATTTAGGGCTGATTTATTTGGGGAAAATTTTCAGCAATATAGTAAAGGAGATGGTGCACAATCTTGATGCAAAAGGAAGAAGAAAAAGATAGTAAAAGGGGAGGTGTAGGCAACAGGCAACAATGGAGGAAAAAGGAAAAGAAAAAAAAAAAATGAAGAGATGGAGAGGGAGAGAGGCTTAGGGACGGCTAAGGTCAAAGAAAAAGGGATTCAAAGGCTGATTATTTTGATAAAAAATTGTATTTATACATAGGTTTACTAGGCTTGGATGGCAACACATAAAAAAAAAGGGATTTGCAAATCAATTTATTTTGCAAGAGTTGAGACTTGAACTTGGGACCTCCAACTAACTTTCATACTTTTACATTAAATAACTAATCATTGGTTCAATTCCCTATTTTTGATATATTTCTACATTTTTATGGAGCTAAATTTGGGATGTTACAGGCTTAGCCACATATATCTATTTTTGGCTATTTATCACCTAATGATCTGGCAACTAGACTGCAAATATTCTGAAAAGTGACATACAGTCACTTAGCGGTGTGTAGTGAATGGGGTAGGATTGTATATATATGTGATATGTTCTGATTCTATTTCTGTATATGAAATATGTCTAACTAGAATCTGAAAGCATGTTTGAAATTATATCTGTGGTTTTTTTTTTTATAAGTTACACACTGAGCTCGAAAGCGCACCTCTGTCTGAATATTTTCAAGTAGTTCCCAGACTTAGGATGGGTCAGTGCGTCGGGAGATTGGTCAAACTCTTCTGTTTTATTTTAATTAAACCTGGTTTATTTTGTTTAGACAATTTTCGGACTTTCGATTTTTTTTTTTAAGTTTGGATTTAATTTTCCGTTTTTAATTATTTAAACGTTTTCCTGATGATATACATTTTATTCGTAAAACATTAGATTTTCAACAATAAACCGTATTTTCCAAACTTGAACATGATAAAGAACTTCCGCTGCAAAGTATAATGTTTTAAGAGTATTGATAATTAACAAGTTTATCAAATTGGTTAAGAAAGATTTTTTCCCTACAAACTGGACCTTTACTTAGCAAAAGCTAGCGTCGCCTTTACAAATCTCAAACGGTTTCAGGGTTTTCAAGTTAATTGCAATAACTCTTCCAAATCTAATCATAATGTTTAAGTCAGGTTTGGGGTGTTACATGTGAAACTGTAGAAGAATGACCTTGCCACTTGTTTTGTTTTGTTTTTCTTAATTTTTGACATGAGACTAAGTAAAGAAAAAGAGAACCAAAAGAAATGAGGGAAAAAGAAATAACAAAAATTAAATATGTTATTAATATATATAGAAAATTGACGGATGTAATAGAGTGTGTATAACAAAATTAAAATGTATAAAAATATTAAAATAATATTTCAGTTAAGCGGTAAATTAAAAGTTTTTCTAATGTAATTTGTGTGGGTTTGAATCCCACCATACGTATATCTTTATTGGTTTTTTAAGTGAAAAAGCTAAAACACCCTCAAATAATATATTCTATTTTAAATATAGAACGACATTCTCATAATTTCCCTATTGAATTAGTGACCCAGTTGAGGGTGACACCAACTCAATAAGGGATTTTATCACTACAACAAAACAAGTCTATCGCGACACTTTTTTTACTTAAGACAACATAAAAAATGTTGGTATAGGCCATCCTGACGCTTTTGAAAATATCGTCTATAGTGCAATTGGTATAGGTTTAGCTATGCTTTTGAAAAAGCACCGGCATAATTCACCATAAGCTAACCTTTATTGAAAGGTTGGAAAAAACTTAGTCACGGCCGACATTTAGAAAACGTTGGCATAGGTGGAAATAGGCGACAAAAAACATGTTGGAATAAAGCATAAATATGTTGACCATTAAAGAGTTGACTCATGCCCACATCAAAGGTGACTTTAAAAAGGTTGGGATAGATTTATCTAAGACAACGTTTAAAAGGTTGAGATATACCGTCAAGGCAACCTTTAAAAGGTTGGGATAGACACATCTAAGTCAACCTTAAATAGGTTGGGATAGACACGTCTAAGCCAACCTTAAAAATGTTGGGATAGACACGTCTAAGGTAATTTTTTAATATTTTTTATTATTTCAATATTAATAGATTTTCATAAATATTTACAGTGAATAATGATAGAAATTGTGCTTTAAATACAAATAAAAATATAAAATTAAAATAAATGTTGAATATTCACTATAAAAATTAATCCAACAATCAAAATACACTAACATTTAGTCGAAATGTAGACAACCAACATTCAACCGAATGTACAAAAATAAAAACAAAAAGGAAAATAAAATAATAACTCTAATAGCAAACAAGCCAAAACAAGTTCATTGAGGTCCATAATTAAATCTGATGAGCCACCTGCACGACCACACCCATCAGAACTTCTTTCCTCCTTCATTATACTAAATTTTTTTCAAATGCACCTTTGAAGACTACAATCTTTTGAATCTTCTGAAATCATAAGACTGTCTTAGTTAGAAAAGCAATCAAACATATTTAAAAAAGGTTCACGCAAAAGGAAAAGAATGACATTTAAAGGGAAGAAGAGAGAAGAGGTATAAACAAACACAAAAGCTCCCTCAGTTTCACTAGTCAAGTATGTAAGAAGCAGTAAGGCTTCATTCCGTAAAACCTGGAAGACCGACAGTGATCAACATCATAAAAAAAGAAAGGAACAAAAAGGAAGTTAACAAAATTTGCATGAAAAACAATTGGCTAATAGAATCCATTTATGTGACATCCAGTGAACATATATCCAAGACCTTAACCAACAAACACAATAAGAGGAACAAAAAGCTGTTGCTTCTCTGATTACTTTTTTTTCTAAAAAATGCAGAGTCCAAACTCGTGTTGATATATAGATATACCTATATTAAGGACACATTGTACTGTTTTCTAATCACTTTTTATGAGTTTAGAACAGCACATTGTACTCTGTTGATATATATATATATATATATGCATATTAAGGACACATTGTTTACCTGTATTTGAGAAACAAGTATGTAAATTTATGTGATATTTTAGTTGTTTTTGTAACGCATTATTTTTTTACCTCATATTTTATATAAATTATCATCCTTATATAATTTTAATTTTATTTACTTAAAATTTTAAAATGATTATTATTTTCTATAATTAAAATTATTTTTATAAATTATTTAAATACTTGATCAATTCTAAATAAAACAAAAGAGAAAGATTAAGAGAGACTCATTTCTTAGTCAGCTTTAGAATTTATGTCTTTAAAGGTTGATATAAGCCACCTCCATGGATCAATTTTTAGTTTTTAGTGAGTAATATATGGGAATAACAAGCTAACATGATATTACACATGTGATAATTTATTTGTCTCATTAGATTTGGGAATGTTAGTACAAATCTTCTGTAAGGAAAATCTTGAACACACGAACGGAACTCGAGCAGAAAAAGAAGAATTAGGATAAGGCTCCAAGGCATGTATCAAGCCACTATCTTTAAGGTTATATTCGCCTCCACCTATCTTCGGTGTGGAAATGAGTTCCAAGCAAATTAACCTCGAGGATACAATGAAGCTAATGACTATTTGCGTTTTGCACTAACGAGAATAGCCCACTAAGCACTAATAAATGTATAATAAAAAATCAATTTTTACAAAGAATTTCTGCAATAACTCTTTATAGAATAATCTAATAATATTAGAAAATGGGTAAGGACAGAAAGAACATTTAGAACTTGTTGGTGCGGTTTCCAAATGAAATCTCATTCCTATTTATAGGAATTTTCATGTCTCTTCATTGAGAAATCTTTCAATAGGTGTCTTTATGAATAAATAAAAATAAAGTAATAAATAGGAATTTTCATGTCTCTTTATAGAGACATCTTTCAATAGGTGTCTTTATGAATAAATAAAATAATTATTATTCATTTCATTTTTATAACTATTCAAGTAATATTATTTGAATAGTTATAATTCTTTTCAAAAATCAAATGATATAACTTTTGACCAATAACCAAAAGGTTTATTTTTGATTAACTACACACATTATTAGAATATTATAAATATTTGAAAATGTTCCAACAGGAAATAATAGAACTTAATGAATTTAACAATTATCTTTTGATAAAGACTAAAATTTTAAAATTACAGCAACTAAAAATAACCAAATTAGAGTACACAAATTAAATCCACAACTTTCTTAAAGTATATGGACTAATACCTGAATTTAACCATTATAATATAGTCTTCAACACATTGCATGGAACTTATTGAAATAACCGATAATTGGATATGGGCATAACAATCAGTTGACCACCCTGCAGTTCCTTCTGATCTCCCCTTGTGTTCCAGTAAGAGGACTAATGTTCCCCATCCTCACCATGGCAGCAGCAAAATCAGCCGAAAAAGTAGCAGGATTGTTGCTGTAGGTTCTAACAAGAGCATCCTGTGATCCCCCATTGAAGAGCTCCTGGTCCGAGTGAAGCAGCCCTCTTCGAGCCACGAGGTTACGGAAGTAATCGTTGTCGAACCGAGTAGGAGTCTGTATATCAAGAGGAGCCAAGTTGTTATCACCACCGGAAGCAGGGCAGTTGGCCCGTCTGGTGGCTGCGAAATTCGCGTCGATGTTGGTGTCGTTGTAGATGCGACCGCGGAAAGTGGTGCACCGAGCCAGGCCGATCGTGTGGCCACCGGATAGGGCGGTCAGGTCTCGTGTGCTTAGGCCTTTGGCAGCGAACGAAGAGGTTAGAGTTGCGAGGTTGGCGAATGGTGATGGGATTTGGTTGTTGGCTGCGCTTTGGCTGGCTGTTCTTGCATCTCTCCGCCCTAGGGGTACTTGCCATGTAGGTCCTCCAAGCTGTCACCATATTATATAATACTAAGTTTTTATTTAAGATAATTAATTAATGTTTCAGGATAATTAAGGAAATGTATGTTGTTTGACACGGGTTATAATTTTTTATGCTATAAGCTATCATTTCAGTTTTTTTTTACATGATATCTCGTAAATAAGAAATAATATATTTTAACGTACTAAAACTCATGTCCCTATATTGATAATAATATTTATGCCAATTGAATTAAAATTCAATCAGCTTAATCTTTCTTAATTCTTAAAATAAGAAAAAAATTCAAACACATTTGAATTTTTATTCAAACACATTTGAATTTTTTTTTTTTACAATATCGAAAGTCACAACTAAATTATGGATAGAATTTTTTAATAATTTAGTTGTGCAAAAGAAGTAGAGTGTATTGTCGAAATTTGGAAAGTAAAAGAGTTTACTTTTTAATATAAAATTGTTAAAAGTGCATGTATATGTATATAGCTACTATAAGCAGCATGGGAGAGCTTATCAACCACTAACCAGGGCAACACCATCTCTAGCAGCAAGTGCTAATATATCTGCACAAGAAACAGTAGCACTGCAAGCAGCCTCCACATTAGTCTTTATGGTATCGATCACTTCGAAACCTCGAGCCGAGTTTCGGTTCGGCACGGCATTTTTTTCGCCCGTGAACGTCGCCGTGTCATCCAGCAGTATCGATCCATCACAACCCTGCATTAACATAACACATACAAACACAAAATAATCCACGCATCAGTCCTATTAGCAATGTACATATTTATCATAACGTTGATGATGCTTCAAAATCAATATAAAAAATTACGTTAACAAAGCAGTCATGAAAAAACAAACGGAGAATAGAGGCCCCGATTCGGGTCTCTCGGTTAACGGCCTGACTCATGGCATTCCGGACGATGGTTTGAAGGTTGGGGCAAGAACTTGCATAGAAGTTGGGAGAAAGCTGAGCATTGGCAGCATGGCAAGAAAGCAGCACAATAAGTAGTGTGACAAGGGGAATTGTGGAGGCCATCAGAGAGAAAGAAAGCAGCAGCTGCCAAAGTGATAAAGATAAAATATGATCAATTAGATATTTCTTTGGAAGCGGTGAATAATCCCTGCATTGAGACGTGGTATATATAGCCAAAATAATTTGGCCTAGATAAGAGATGGTGGCATCTTGCTTTGTATTGTATGGGTTTAATTATGCTCCTAGTCACTCTACTCTTCTAACTTTTAAAATTTAGTCCCTCTATTTTTTTTATTATAATTATTGGATTGAATAATTAACTTCACAAATAATTAATTAACCCGAATAAATTAGGGAGAGAACCCACACATTTATATAAAATGAGACTCGAACCTGAGATCTCAAAATTCCTAAAGCCTCAAACTCTTAGCTTTTATTTCCAAAAATTTAATCATTATACTAGTTTGATTTGAAATTTACAGTTTAATGAATTCCTGTTAAATTTAAATTTGCGTCATTTCAAAATTTTAAAAATCTTATTTAAAAAGTAAAATCTAATTAAAAATACATATTTAGATTTAAAAGAGTTTAGCTAGCAGTGTTATCAATTAGACATCAAATTTTGAATCGAATAAATAGAAACATTAAATTTCAAAAATTAAAAGTTAAAAGGACTAAATTTGAAGTTAAAGCATAATTAGACCTATTATATGTACCTAAAGTTTCAAACTTTGCTGCGAACCGAAACGCGTTTCTGGATGCGTTTACTTTGTCGGAAAAGGTAAGCAAATGCAAGGCACTTGCATGCAAACGAAACAAAAGTCTAAAGTACTAATCAATGCATGATTGACTTAATCCAAAATCCATATCAACTAATATCTGTTTTTCAGGAATTGTGGGAAGACTTGATTCAGTCCTTTCTATACAAAAATGACTTTGAGATTTTCAATATTTATATTTATTTCGATTTCAATTTATAATAATTTATCATTTATGGGGAGGGAGATTAAATTTCGAAGTGTGATCTGTTTGGAATCAAACGACTTCTTAATGGATAAGTATTATGCTCAAGTGGTAGCATATTTGTCCTTAAATGCTATATAAAAAGTAAAAGGTTCAAATTTCACCATGCACAAACACTTATGCCCCTTAATAGGTGTTCACAGGCTATACGCAGTCCAATCTGACATGGCACTCTCGTTTTAACCTCTTTAAATATATTTAGACTTTCAATCAAAGTAGGAAGACAAAACTTTGATTTAACCTAAAAATAATACCAATTTGTTGAGGGGATTGTTAGCTATAATTGAACAATACTTCGAAAACTTTTTCAGAATGAGTTTGACTTCCCTTTATCCTTTTACAAAAAAACAATAGCTTGGATTTGGTGAAAAGTACATGGAAATCCCTCCACTGTGAAGAAGTAAGCAAATAAGTCCTTGTTTTTTTTAAATGAAATCAAGGTCGGTGTTAATAGAAAGCGAAGGTTTTAAAACTTCAATTCTTAACTTTTTCTTTTTCCTTTTTCATTTTCTTAATTAAAAATTACTTTGAAAATAAAATATGTGACACGTGATCTTTAATATAAATGAAAAACTCGTCATGTTTACAATATATATATATATATATAATTAGAAATATTGCGTGAGAAAACTAAGAATTTAGAACACGGATGTAACATATTATAAATAATGAAACGTATAATTTGAAACTAACTAATTATAATAACACATGAAATATATACGATATTATTGTACATATTAAAATAAAACATATAGAACACATTAAAATAAAACTTTGATTGAGTGATAAATTTAAGGTTTTACCAATCCAATTGATGTAGATTCAAATACCATAATATGCATACTTTATTTGAATATAACTAATTCTTATTATGGGAGGATATTTCTATAATTTTCCTAAGCTGAATTGACTTGATTAATAGGTGACACTAACTCAATAAAAAGCTTAAATAATAGTATAGATTAATATCATATTAAAATATTATTTTATTAAAATAAAGTCACCATGATCAGTGTAACAGCCCATTTTCGGTGAGATTAGAACAATAGTTTCGTGACCACAAATTTGAGCCCAAAATTTTATTTTATTTTATTTTATTTTATTTTATGGCTGGTATTATGATAGGAAGGTCACATGAAAATTTTGATACGAAAATTTTATCGATTGTGTGGTTAATTAGGTAAAGGACTAAATTGCATAAAATGCAAAAGTTAGATTCTAGTAGCTATAGGTATTAAATAGCTATGGAATTCAAAACTTAAGGTCATTATATGGTAATTAGACCATTGAAGGAAATTGGTTGAGATTTTTATGACTCATCCATGGAAAAATTAGAAATGACTAGGGAAAAATTGGAAATCAACAAAATTAAAAGATGATAGAAAAATAAAAAGAAATTATAATCTTTTCTATTCATCTTCTTCCCCAATTTTTCTATGGAAACTCTAGGAGAGAGGAAGAGAACTTTTCAAGCTTAAAAAGGTATGAAATCAAGTCTCGTTTTTAATGATTTTTATATTTTTAGAATCGAGATAGCCTAATCTTTCTATTTATGGGATTTATTTGAAAAAATAACAAAGTATAGAAACTTTTCCATGGATGTAAATGCTGAAAATTTGAAATTTATGGTAGAAAATGAAAGATAGTTGATAGATAAACAACTTTTACAAAGCAATTTTTCATGGAAACTTGATTTAGGGACTAAAATGAAAAAGTGGTAAAACCCATGGAAAATTCTAAAATTTATGAAATGTGTGTGCTGTAAAAATTGTTATTAAATCTTGGTTAGGCTTGGAAAGAGGACTAGATTGCATGAATTTTATTTTCCGAGCCTAGGGACGAAATTAGAATTTTTAAAAAGAGTAGGGGCAAAATAGTAATTTTACCTAGGATGTAGTAGAATGCAAATTTATGTCAAATGTGATGAGTTAATAATTAAATTTGCTTATATAGACCTAGAAATACCAACTACGGAATTAGATCGAGGGAAACAAAAAATTTTGGATTAGTTAGAATTTAAACCGAACAATTGTCAAGGTAAGTTCGTGTAACTTAAATATGTGTATTAAATGCTTAAATTGAATGGTATGATTGTGTTGATATGTATGAGATGATATCCATGATGAAATAATCATAAGTGTGAAATATGGACAAATTGTCATGTTCCGGGTGAATGTTGAGAATTCGATGGAATAAGGTGATATTCTCGGACGAGAATACCATTACACATGTTGTATAAAGGATTTAGCCCGGACGGGTAATCCTAATGTAAGCCCTCTTGAGCATATACTATAAATTGGATTTAGCCCGGACGGGTAATCCAAATTAAGCTCCCTAGAGCATGTGCTACGGATAGGATTCAGCCTGGACTGGCAATCCAGTTGTGAAAAATGTGGCTCAAGAGTGTGCCTCTTATTATGTGCCCTAATGGGTTCTATTGCTCATGAAAATACTACTCAAATATCCATTGAAATCTCATTAATTCAATGGAAAAGACTCTTGAAATATGGAAAGGTAGAATTAATGGAAGTTTGTAGGTAATGAGCTTATCTATGTTTTACTTGAAATTCATATGAGATTATGTGACTAACTTGTTTGAATAAGTGATTGTGTGTTTAGGTAACTTACCCAAAATTGATGGATTTGTGTTTTATGTATGCTTGTATTAATAAATATAACCGGTAAGTTTATTTCCCGTTATACAACCTTACTAAGCATGAAAATGCTTACCCCGTTTAATTTTCCCTTATTTTATAGTACTCGTAAGCTCGCGAAGTTTGGAGGATAGGTCGGAGCATAATCACACTATCCACTATCTTCATTTTGTTATATTTAGAAATCTCATTTTGTTATAATGGCATGTATAGGCTTAGTTGGTCAAATGATGACTTGTAAGTGATGTTTTGTAATCTAGCCATTGGAATGGCTAGTAATGATTTATTTGGGATGTTTGTAAGTTATCTCATGTTCAATGTTTATGTGTTAAATGTGGATGAATAGAGTATGTTTATCTTGAATATGCACTAAAAGTATGATTATAAACATGAATAGAATGTGATATTATGCCATGATAGATGTTAGTTGAGGCTTGGTTTTAATGCTTGATTTGGCTGGTATATTTATGCAAGTATTGGTGTAGGTTGTTGGCAAAATTGGGTGAGAAAATGAAGCTAAGAAAAGGCTTCATTTTGTCCACACGAGTGTGTGTCTAGGCCGTGTGTGACACACAGCTGAGTACATGGGCGTGTAGCCAGGCCGTGTGCCCCCTGCACCTTAAATTCAAGAAAATAGAATGCTCAGAATTGAGCACACGGGCAGAGACACGGGCGTGTGTCTCAGCCATGCGGGAGACACGGCCTAGAACATGGGTGTGTGTCTTGGCCATGTGAAACCTGCACCTAATTGTAATTAAATTAATTATCCACACGGCCTAGCACACGGGCCTGTGGCATGGCCGTGTGGCACAAGTCAGAGAGCACCCTAAATCAGACACAGCCTGTAGCACGGGCGTGTCCCTTGGACCACATAGGCGTGTGAGCCCTGTACCTTAGAATAATTTTGTAATTTTGTGAAAAATTCATAGAGGTTCCGATTAAGTCCCGATTCGATTCTAATACTCGTTTTGGGCCTCGAGGGCCCATTCAAGGGACAATAAGAAAATTTTGGAGTATGAATAGTATGTTTAATACAAATTGCATGAGAATGTTCGGTGAACTACGGTAATACTCTGTAATCCTGTTTCGGCGACGGATACGAGTTAGGAGTGTTACAATCAGTGAGCCACGTTAAATTTGCACTGAAATTTATAAGCCACCACGTTAAATTCGACACTAATTTTGTTAATGAAATCATTAACATAACCTTACATATTTTAAATAAATTATATTATTATGATAATACTTTTTTTCATTTTCTTATTTTTTAAAAAACTAATAAAAATTGCAAATGTCAATATTTGAACCCATATCACCCACATTTATAAAATTTTCTCTTTATAACATCAACCAAAGCTTTATTTTAATATTTTTATACATTTTAATGTTATTGCACAAATTGTTTCACCCTCATGGTTTGTATATATTGATAATTTTATTGATTAAGTTGATGTCACAAGTCAACTCGATACCAATTTAAGAAATATGAAATGTCATGATAAACAAGTTAGTGCATTTAATATTCTTAATTTGATGTATTTACTGTTTAAATTTCCTTTTACTCACAATTTAAACTATTTTTATTTTAATTTTGTACATATATTATGTATGTATTATTATTAGTTTCAAACTATACGTTTCATTATTTATTATATATTATATTTTAAATTAATGATCTCTACATGTATACACATGTGATAAAACCAACTTAGTTATAAAATTACTAAAATACCCTTTCATATACAAATTAAGTTATATTTGTATGAGAATGTTTTGTCTTTTTTATATATAATAAATAAATAAAATTCGATCATAATAAAGATTTTAACCCAAGACACCACACATAACAAATAATTAACTTTCCCATTATAACCTAAGAATTAATTATTTTATATAATTTTTAATAAATATATTTGTTTCTAAAAATTTAAATTATGATAAGAGAAAGTGAGCAAGTCTGTTCTTGAAATATTTGGGCCTTAAACGAAACAATAAATTAGGGCTCCTTTTAAAAAAATTATAAAATATAATACAATAAAATAAAAACATATACTAGTAATAAAATAAAAAAATTGGGCCCATTTTTTTTTCTTGCCTACAATGAAGCTTAGGCTGAAAAAAAAAAAAAAAAAATTTAGACCTCTTCTAACCTTAAACCTTAATTGGCCGTTCTCTCAAACTACCTCCAAGACTGGACCTGAAAGTGAGAGGTAGAAGTTTACAAATTACTCACGAGTTAAAGTAGAAGGAGAAGTGTACAAATTGTGGTGTATATAATATTAATATAAATCAGCTAACTAAAATTGAATAATTCAAAACATTGACATTTTGTTGTGAAAGAGGGAGGTAGATGAGCATTAATGATATGCAACAAGCTCATGACTGAGCCTGTGATTCCAAGTTGGATTTGAGGAAAAGCTCAGCTCTAACCATTCACCATGCCATTCAATATTTTTCACCTTACAAAAAAATCTTCCAACGTATCGGTCTACTTCATATGAGATCTCTCCGGGGCTTAGTTCCACAAATATTTTTAAATTTAGACTTGTATTTGATTCCAGTCGAATTATAAATTTATTTTACTATTTAAATATTAAAAAGCATTAAAAGTATTTTTGTAACTAATTTACTTCTCATTTTGTACATGAGTGAATTTTATTTATGCAAATAAATTATTTTAACATAATATTTAAAATATCAACTTATATTTTAAAATTGTTGTTAAAATTATATATATAGTACATATATTATATATTATAAAGTCTAAAATCCCAGTTGATGTGGACATGTTATTTAATTGACATGTGGACAACTTATTTTACTGTCATGTGGATAACTCTATATTTTTCTTTATTTTTAATGAGAATATTATTATTTCAAAATAATATATTTAAAATTTATTATGTTCAATAATAGGTGTCGAATCCATTAAAAAATAATATTTTTACACTTAAATAGTAAATAAATAATAGCGCAAGAAGTAGGGTCGATGAGATATCTAAAATTGTTGTTTGTTTAACCAAGTTACGCGTCTAGGTAGACGTCGTCATGCCCATGATGTGTGATGGTTTATGCAAAAATAAAAAGATTGGTTTAAATATGATAAAGGTAACAATAATTGAAATCGAAATAATAGTGAAAATAGGCAGAAACGAAATTAAATTAAATAAATTGATACGATATTCTAGCTTCAAGCTTGATTTTGATCCGATTTCGAACTAACCATTGATAACAAGTCTTCTCATTCAACCGATAAGTCAGTTATAGTGATCGAGGAACCTCAAACCACCAACATTTTCGTGTGTAAATTAATTATGGAAATGCCCAACAACTAACCCTTACCAAATGAATAACCACAAAACATGTATTCACAATTTAAAATTATGATAGCCTTACAAACTAGAAGGGCCCAACTAAAATTAACAAACTCAATCGCGAAGGTCGTTTATATTCAATTGCTATTTCCGTTAATGGATCCAACCAACTATTTAATTGGACACACTCTTTTGTTCTACGGTAGACCAAAACAACAGACAATCGTATATGTTCTTCCAACTATAAGTATATCAACACTGAATCATTGAATTCTTTTTTACTCGGTGTCAATAGAACTTTGTGAGATGACGGTGTCTATTTCCTAAATCGGAGAAACAAAAAATGCCAAAATGAAAGTTTTTAAGTCTCTCCACTATTATGAGCGAAAGTGGACGACCCGACCATACTATCATAAGCGATCACACCACTAGGGAAGTCCAGTAATCTTTCTTTGTTTTGGGCTTACACATTGGGGCAATATGTAGTTTTAAGTATGGGGAATTGTACATTTTATTTGCTTTGTTTATTTTATGTGTGTTTTGCATTTTTTTTTTGTTTTTTATGTCATTTTTTCAAAAATAATTCAAAAATAATTTTCTTATGTCTTTTTATGGCTGTTGTTTTTGAATGGTGGTTGGACTATAATTGGGCAATTGGCTATTGGTTGTAAATATTGAATAAGTATGTTGGACTACCAAACATGTAAATTTCAACTGATATTATATAATTTGGTATTCTTAAAAGTAGATTAGTTAGTTCAATAAATTAAATTACATAATAGACTAAAGGCAATCACTTTTCGTGGAAAATGTATAAATTGTGATAAAGGATAGATAGGTTGTATAAATGCTTATAGATAAATAAAGTTTGAATCGGATAGTTATTCATTTGAATAAATGTAAGCGTGATAGAAATCATGTCTTGTGAGATGTTTTGGGAGGCCTTAAGGCACTGTTTGTTTAGCCTGGAGCCTAAATGACTAACCCTTATGCTATATACCCCTAGTTCCCATAATTTGAGCCTCAAGTATCTCTTTTTTAATAAGCCTTATTTTCGAAGCCTTGTGCCTAAATTGAGTTAAAAACTCAACCCTTCTCTATCCCTAATCTTTAAACGATCTATGAAATGGACGTTGAGCCATGGATGTTGACGGTAGGTAGAGACATTTTGGTGGTTTCATTTTGCTCTTGAGAGAAAAGAAATCTAGAAATAAAAATAATGTGAGAGTTAAAAGCATGATGAGTATTAAAAGCATTGTGAGTGAAATAATGAAAACTATAGAAAAAAGAGCTCAAACGAAAAATCAAATTCGAGCTTAAAAGGAAGTCTCTTGAGTTTGTTTCACTTATCTTAATATCGCTAAGATTCACATTTTGCTTTATATCAATTTCAAATACTATCACTATTATTTTATATTCCAAATCAAACATTCTATCAATCCTGTTCACATATACATGTACTTATTTAAGTTTATACTTCTTTTCTTTATCCACTATACTAACATAGTAATAGTACTCTTCTTTATAATAAAGCAAAATGACTTAACAATCAATGTCAATTCCGACAAGGTATAGAGCATAGTTACTTACCATGTCATAAACCATACTAGAAATGTAACACCCATAACCCGAATCCATCGCCGGACTAGGGTTACAAGGTATTACCAGTCAAATCATTACATTTATACCATTATGGCTCACATATCAACATATCATAGTAATCAACAACACGAAGTCCCTTTAGTAGGTCTACGAGACCTTAAACATGCTTTAAAGAAGGTTCGGGGTCTAAACCAATCTCATTCGAAAACTTTACAAAACTTAAAAAAAAATTCATCTTAAACTGGGCACTCGCCAGTGTGGCTAGACCGTGTGCCTCACACGGCCATACCTCAGACCATGTTTTACCCGATGTGCAACTCTGACTTGAGTCACATAGCATGTCACATGCCTGTGTGTCTGGCCCGTGTGCAAGTCTGACCTGTATCAAATAAGGATAGTGTTAGACATAGGCGAGACACACGCCCGTGTGCTCACCCATGTGGACAATTATAGGCCATTTACAAGGCCAAATTGCCACTCAATTTGGGTCATCTCTACATGCTCAATCCCAACATCACTTAACATACAATTTATTCACCATTCTCAATAACCAAAACAAGTATAAAGCATACCATTTCTATTTCACCAAAACATACCATAATGGTCATTCACATAAGACCATATATATACATATCACATACACCATTTTCACATAGCAAAACATGTACAATAATCATTCCACAACCTCACTAGCTTATACATGCCATATACCATATATACAACTTCCAAAAAGGTACCAAAATAGATGTTCGATAGTGTGATTGAGTCACTAACGATCCCGGATCCGAGCTAGCTTTAATGATACTGTAAAACAGAGAAAGATTTCACACAGTAAGCTTTAAAGCTTAGTAAGTTCGTAATATAACACAATTAATTCAACAATTCAAATTCAATATGCAAAATTACCAACACCTAGTTCAATTCACCTCATTACTCAATCTCATCCATAACTACTCCTCACTTTCATACATAACTATATGTTCATGTACAAGCATTTACAATGCTACTCAATCTAACTCTTTCCATCATTCATTCACATAATCATCCATTTATCTCATACACAATATCATCAACCACATAGGTTACGTACATACATACCATCACGTGTAACAGCCTAAAAACGACTCTAATCGGAACGGAGGTTTCGGGACCCCGAATTCGAATTAAAAAAATATTTTTATTTCTAATTTATTCTTTTATTAGATGTCTATGTGATGGGGTCAAGCATGAGTTAGAATATTAGTTACTAATTTGTGTGATTGGGTGATTATTTAAGTGAAGGGATTAAATAGTTAAAGTAGTAAAAGTGGCCTTAATTAAGTGAAATGATTTAATTGAAATAATTCATCAAGAAGGGACTTGCATGTCAAATAGACAAATTCCCATGCTAGTGGACGGTAAAATGATTATCATATATATATATATATATATATATATATTATATTAAGTTGTTTTAGTTAGTGGCATTTTAATTATATTATAATAGGAGATGAATAAAGAAAGAAAAAGAAGGAAGTATCATCTTCTTCCTTACCCTTCATTCACCGAAATTGAAGAAAAGAAAACAAAATAAGAAGCCTCAACTTTTGGCCATTTGCATGCTCCTTAAGGTGAGAATTTGAACACGATCTTTATGATTTTATTATAGTTTTGAGTTAGTTACCTTACATATTCACAAAACCATGTGGAAAATTTTAGTATGGAGCATGTTTTAGATTCGGCCTTGATGGATATGAGTACATGGTTGTATTTGATGGAGGAACGAAAAAAAAATTATTATGAGTATGAAATCAACATGTGCAAGGTATGAAAACATATATGAGATGGGGTGTGAGGGTTTAAATTTCGCAAAGATGAGTAGTTGAAGGATTGTTTTGCTAAGAATTTGATTTGTATAGAAGTATAAGAACCTTAGAAAGGTTAGGCCTAAAAGAATGTTGGTCTAACTTTGAGCAATTTGTGAAATCAGCATTAAGGACTAAGTTGTAGCTAGTATAAAAAAAATATTAGGGGCAAAAATAGTAAAATTTATAATTATGTACTTTGGATGAAATTGAGTGTAAATGTTTTTGAATGGGATTAATTTGAAATTATTTTAGATCAAGAACTAAAGGGAAAGGATTTGGATTGGGAAAGGCCAAAGTAAGCGAGTAGCGGGAAGCTTAAATCGTCGACTTCAAGTAAGTTATAAGCGATTGGTTGTGCTAAATTGAATTATAATTTTTAAAATAAATTTAATGTATTAAATTGTAATTGTCGAATACAATAAGGTAAGTTTAATAGTATATGCTTGGATGAGATATACTATCATGGATATGAGGTGATTTATATAAATACTTGATTACTTGAGATATATAAAATTTTATATACAATTATCCATTGATATAGATGCATATAATTGCCGAGTGTGATATAGTTTGGGATTTGATCTTTGTAAAAGTCGAATGTGAATTTAGTACAAGTAAGGGTGAATCATGAGGCATAGCCTATGGGAAAATAGGACTTGGAAGAAGGGTTTGTTCAATATATGCGTATAGATATATTTTGTGTATGCAAATTAAATATAAATGTATATGATATGCACGTGAAAGGGATGATCAATGAAATAGAGAGAGCATCGTGTGTGCGGATTTATTCACCGAAGCTTTGTGTGTGCGAGTTCGATTGAGTAGCACTATGTGTGCAGATTTATTCACCGAAGCACCGTGTGTGCGAGATCGGTTGATAGCACAGTGTGTGCAGATTTATTCATCGAGCCATTGTGTATGCGAGATCGTTAAGTAACACTTTGTGTGTGCAGATTTATTCACCGAAAGCAATCGTAAATGCGAGATCGGTTGAGTAGCACCTTGTGTGCGGATTTATTCATCGAGCAATCGTGTGTGCGAGATCGGTTAAATAACCTTGTAATGCGGATTAAATCACCGAAAATGTGTGTGTAAATCGGTTGAAAAACAACGTGTGTGCGGTTATTAGATATGCAGATGATAAATATTTGATTCTTTTGTTTGAGATCTTCTGAGCATGAGATTGGCGAATGTTGAACTAGTATGTATGGTGACATTATGAATTATTTAATTAGTTAGATGGGAATTATAAAAGACTAAAGGTGAACTTAGTAGTTGTGCATCTTATTTTCTTGCTTATATCTTACTAAGCTACTTAAGCTTACGTGGTGTGTTTGTTATATTGCGTTATAGATTTTTAAAGTCAAAGCTCGAGCTCGGGAACCCTAGTCGAAGCCAATTACACTATCACAAATCTTGGGTATCTTATAAGTTACATTTCTTTTGAATTAAGTGGCATGTATAGGCTAGGTCTCTTTTGTATCTTTTGATCGTTGTGAAATTGTATATATAAGGCCATAAGAAAATGGCTACATGTCTATCCTTGGATTAAGTGAATATGTTTGAACTAGTAAATAACTATATGCTATGAAAATTTGGTTTTGATTTTATCTCGATTTGGGTTGGTTTAAAATTATTGAGTATGAATATAATGATTAGGTAAATATAGTGTTGTGACATGTGAAGTATATATATATATATATTATTTTTGGATGTGAATATATATATATATATATATATTGATAGATATGCGGCATTGATAAATGTTTGTCTAAATTTTTGGATGACGCATATAGTGTTTGTATATGAATGATGAATATATGTATAACTAATTGTATGTACTATATGCATGTATGTGGAAATGAAAATGATTGACCATGACTTAATTTAGTATGGAATATATTTATTTTTATTTATTTATTTTTGGGTCCTAAGTGCGTTCGGTTATGAGAAATAAGGTTATAGCGTATTCGGATATTTGATATATATATATATATATATAGAATAATGTGAAGGTGATTGGTAACTATGAGATATATGATTTAGTCTTATAAATTATATTTACAATGTACTTGAACATGTTATAAGTCATTGGTAATTGGTATAATCGTGTTGGACAATGAAATGAGAAATGTACATTATTAAAGTGGAGCTTATATTTAGACATGTATACGATTGAATGATATGCTAATTATAGAACTGATATAAATGAGTAACTACCATAGGCCTATTGGGCCTTCACAATTGATGACCAAATGCATAGTGAGCCGTTAGTATTTGTACATGAAAATATTCATGATATTTAAGTTTATGTTTGAGATTAAATGAGTTATAATTATATGATTGAAATAGTATGAAACTGTTTATAAATTATCAAAGTATTAGTTTCTTTTATAAAGGTGCATGGATTTGTGTTTAGTTGTGAAATGCCTCGTAACCCTTATCCAAATGACGGATCTGAGGTAGGGTTGTTACATTTGATTGGTATCAGAGCTACGATTTAGTCGATTCTCGGACTAACGTAGCACGTGAGAGTCTAACTATACATGCCATAATTTACAATGTGATAGTGCGATGACTTCTGACAGTGAAATATATTTATTTCTTTTATATGGTAATGGATCCAGATCCCGAGCAAGCATTAGCTAATGATGTTGAAAGTGTGGCGCCTGCTCCCGCGCAAGGGACGTCGGAAGAATCTCGACCTGCTGCGAGTGGCCCAGATGAGAGGGTAAAGCAGGCCTTCTATAATATGATGAGCAATTGGTTCAGTCATTACTTACGAACCACTCCGTCTATTCAACCACCATTGAATCCGAATGTTCCACCTGTAATACCAATTGTACCTCCTGTTTCCAATTCTGAGCGAGTAACTAAACCTCCTGTTGATCGTATACGAAAGCACGGAGCTCAAGAATTTAGAGTTGAGGACGGTGATGATACGGAGTGAGCTGAATTTTGGCTCGATAATTCTGTCCGTGTCTTTGATGAGTTGTCTTGCACACCCGATGAGTGTTTGAAGTGTGCCATATCATTATTACGGATTACGCCTACTCTTTGGTGGAATACTCTCGTGTCGATTGTTCCAGGAGGAGTAACACAGGATTTCTTTCGACGAAATTTCGTAAAAAGTACATAAGTCAGCACTTTATTGATTCCAAGCGTAAAGAATTTCTTGAGCTCAAACAGGGTCGTATGATTGTGTCTGAATACGAGCGCAAGTTTGTGTGACTTAGTCGCTACGCTCGCGAATATGTATCCTCCGAGGCTGCTATGTACCAGAGATTTGAGGATAGTTTGAATGAAGATATTAAACTTTTGGTTGGCATTCTTGAGATTAACGAGTTTGTTGTGCTAGTTGAAAGAGCTTGTAAAGCGGAAGAACTAGGGAAAGAAAAATAGAAAGCTGAAGTTGAATCTAAAGATTTTCGAAAGAGACCCGCGGGTAGATTTTCGCAGATGGCAACGAAGAAGTTTAAGAATGATGGTAGTCGATCCAAAACTAATACCGGGATTTCTATTCGAGAACGACCACCAGTGAGTTCACGAGCTACATTAGTGGCTAGTGTCGGTAATGCTCGATCGAGCAAACCTGAATGTCAGCAGTGCGGTAGACGACATTTTGGAGAGTGCTGGGGAAAATCTTTTAATCGCACTTGTTACCAGTGTGGTTCCCAAAATCACTTCGTTCGGGATTATCCGGAGACTATTAAGAAGGGCACTACTCAGAGCGCGACACCGAGCGGCACCACAGCTAGAGGTAGACCAGCTCGTAGTAGGGGAGGTAGGAGTGGTGCACAGAGAGGGACTTCAGATGCGGTTATTCGATCAGATACCCGTGTACCTGCTAAAGCTTATGCCATCCGTACTAGAGAGGAGGCCTCATCTCCGGACGTTATTACTGGTATTTTCACTCTCTTTGATACTAATGTAACTGCTTTGATTGATCCCAGTTCAACTCATTCGTATGTGTGTGAAACATTAGAATCCAGTAAGACTCTACCTGTTGAGTCTACTGAGTTTGTAATTCGGGTTTCAAACCCTTTGGGTCGATGTGTGTTGATTGATAAAGTGTGCAAGAACTATCCTTTAATGATTCGAGATATGTGTTTTCCAGCTGATCTGATGTTATTACCTTTCGATGAATTCGATATCATTCTCGGTATGGATTGGTTGACTGTTCATAATGTGGTAGTGAATTACAGACGAAAGACTATTGAGTTGAGAGGTCAGAATAACGAGATCGTACGATTAGAGTCTGCGAATTTGAATGGGCTATCGGTAGTGATATCCTCGATGTTGGCTCGGCAGTATTTGAGAAAAGGTTGTGAAGCTTACTTTGCTTACGTAATTGATAGTAAAGTGGCTGAATATTACCGGGATTGCCACCTGTTCAAGAAGTAGAGTTTGGGATTGAGTTAGTGCCAGGGACGACTCCGATCTCGATAGCTCCGTATAGAATGGCACCGACCGAATTAAAGGAGTTGAAAGCGCAGTTGCAAGAATTGACGGACAGAGGTTTTGCCCGATCGAGTTTCTCTCCCTAGGGTGCGCCCGTTTTATTTGTGAAAAAGAAAGATGGAACATTAAGAATGTTCATTGACTATCGACAGCTTAATAAGGTGACAATAAAGAACAAATACTCGTTGTCACGTATCGATGATTTATTCGATCAACTAAAAGGAGCCTCAGTGTTCTCAAAAATTGATTTGAGGTTAGGATATTATCAACTGCGAGTTCGGGAAACAAATGTACCAAAGACTGCTTTTCGGACGAGGTACTGTCATTATGAGTTTTTGGTGATGCCGTTTGGGCTCACTAATGCCCTGCAGTTTTCATGAATCGATGAATCAAGTCTTGAACCGCACTTAGATCGGTTTGTAGTTGTATTTATAGATGATATACTAATCTATTCTAGACGAAACCGAGCATCCGAGCATCTAAGATTAGTGCTACAGATTTTGCGTGAAAAATAATTATACACGAAGTTCAGCAAATGTGAGTTTTGGTTGAATGAAGTTAGCTTTTTGGGCACGTCATTTCAGATCGTATTCGGGTTGACCGAGTAAAATTTTAGTTATACTTGATTGGAAGTCTCATGAATGTTCTTGAGGTTCGTAGCTTTCGGGACTTGCCGGATATTATAGACGCTTCGTGAAAGGGTTTTCTAGGTAGCATCACCGATGACAAAGTTATTCTGAAAGATGTTAAATTTGAATGGTCGAAGGTGTCGGAAGAGTTTCGATCGGTGAAAACTTTGTTGTGGAAGCCCGTGACTTGTACAACCAGTCGGGTAAAGAATTTATTGTTTTAATGATGCATCATTGAACGGACTCGGTTGTGTATTGATGCAGGAGGGTAGAGTTGTAGCCTATGTTTCGCGGCAGTTGAAACCGCACAAGAGGAACTATCCAACTCATGACCTCAAGTTGGCCGCTATAGTTTTTGCTTTGAAGATATGGCGTCACTATTTATTCGGGGAGAAATGTCACATCTATTCAGATCATAAGAGTCTAAAGTATTTAATGACTCAGAGGGACTTGAATTTGAGACAGCGACGATGGTTAGAGTTGTTGAAAGATTATGAACTTGTGATTGATTATCACCCGGGAAAGGCTAACGTTGCTGTAGATGCTTTAAGTCGGAAGTCATTATTTGCTCTTCGTGCGTTGAACACACATATGTCTATGTTTGGTGATGGTTCGATAGTAGCTGAATTAAAAACAAGACCGTTGTTTATTCAACAAGTTAGTGATGCCTAGAAAATTGACAAAGATTCATTGGCAAGACGAGTTCAGTGTGAAAGTAACGTTGAATCAGAGTTTCGAATTGATGAGAATGACTGTCTAAAATTCAAAGGCCGATTATGTGTTCCAAGGAATGTGGAATTGATTCAAATGACATTGAATGAGGCTCATAATAGTCGATTATCTATAAATCCGGGTAGCATGAAAATGTATGATGATTTGAAATAGTTCTATTGGTGGCCTGGTATGAAACAGGACATATCTGAATTTGTATCGAAGTGCTTAGTTTGTCAGCAAGTGAAAGCCGAGCATCAAGTTCCATCAGGACTTCTTCAACCGATTATGATACCTGAATGGAAGTGGGAGCGAATCACTATGGACTTTGTGTCAGGATTTCCGTTGATGCTGAGTAAGAAAGATTCAATCTGGGCTATTGCTGATAGACTGACGAAATCAGCTCATTTTATTCCGGTACATACGGATTTCTCACTTGATAAGTTGGCTGAATTGTACGTATCGCAGATTGTACGGTTGCACAAAGTACCTATCTCTATTGTCTCGGATAGAGATCCGAGGTTCACATCGCGATTTTGGAAGAAAGCGCAAGATGCTTTAGGTACCAAGTTACATTTTAGTACGACTTTCTACCTCAATCGACGGTGACCCGGCGAGTTATCCAAGTACTCGAGGATATGTTGAGATGTTGCGTTCTTGAGTTTGAGGTGCGAGATCGATACTTGCCTTTGATTGAATTTTATGATAATAATAGCTTTCAATCTAGTATCAAAATGGCACCCTACGAGCGTTGTATGGTCGTAAATGTCGACGCCTTGTATCTGGGTGAACTCGGGAAAATAAGATGTACGGGGTTGATTTGATTAAGAAAACCGAACAGAAAGTGGTAGTAATTCATGATAGCTTGAAAGCGGCATCGGATCGTCAAAAGTCTTATGTAGATTTGAAACGTAAGGACATTGAATTTCAGATTGGAGATCGAGTATTCTTGAAAGTATCGTCCTGGAAGA